>OX104068.1:90692971-90716285 GCA_944474145.2 Dicrocoelium dendriticum | reverse complement strand
GATCTGGTCTGCCATCCGTGTCCCCCAAGCAAATAGGTGTGGTCATGTATATGGCGTTATTGCACATAGCGCCGTTGATCTACGTTAAATGTTAGGGCGTTCGATATCGCTTAAAGATCACAAGAAAGGGTTTCGTATTCTTCCGGACCTCTGATCCTTCGCCGTGTCTTGAGATCGTCCGCGAAAACATCTGAAGCCCTTAATCTCACTAAATCGTTACTGAACACCAAGAAGAGAAGAGTCCAAAGTACCTTGCTTGTGGCCCATCCCAACCCATATCAATTGCATTAGATAGAGATTCCCGGACCATAACCTCCAACCGAGGTTCCTTTGCACTAGGCAACTTACTCCAAAGCGGCTGATTGTCAGTAAACCACATCGGTGCGGAGCTCCATACCTACACCGTATTCATACATGCTACTTGCGCAAGAGATCTTGAAAGTCATGACCTTATTGACCAGGGGGAGGTGATAAGAAGCATCCCTGATTTGCACCAGAGGTAACGTTTAATTTATCTGATGTCTGTCCAGTCAGCTACACCCTTATTCGCAAAGCAGTATACAGTCATTTGGTTAGAAAATAAACTTAGCACGGCATCCAAACTTTGAGAGGATCAGCCAAAATGCCTCCCGGTTCACTGTATTGAATTATTTATAAATTCATTGTGGTGCGAATGCAACGACTTTTCGCTTTCAGCACATGGCACCGGTAGTTGAAACTCTGCGAACACCATTCAAACGTTATTCGGTCCTAGCGACAGCCATATTGATATTCAGACACGCTTGCCACAAGAATATGTCACAAGGCGATTGAGTAGGAAACGTGCAATAATCTTGCATAGAGGGTTAACCAGGTTGATGCCACTTTACTTATTGGTTTATTGTTAGCTGCCCCTTCCCTTGCCCAGCGTCAGCCGGCACGTGCTCTTCTATCCAAACGGTTTCCACCAAGCAAAATAGTGTGAACGTAACAGATGGTCTGCCTTTCCTCAATAATTTCGACGGTGTGATTTCAGCACCAGCGCATTTCCAATCCGCAGTTTATATAGCGCTCTCTGGGTTTCAGGAAGACTAGGAATGGCCTCGAGTCCGGATAGTAAGCCGTAATACTGTAATTCGTGCAGCCAGTCAACTGAAAGTCCATTGGTCAGGAAGTTCCTCAGTGTTCGTATCAAATCTGCAAGACGTTTACAGATTGCATAAAGACGGTACCCGTCACATTGTCTTTATCGTCCGCATACACCGCAGGACAGTTATGAAATTATTTTTGTTGTTGCATTTTAGCTTTACTGTTACCATGCAATTTGGAGCTGACACAGTTTTCTAGCCAGCTGCTTAAGAAGATAGCGAAAATAAACTATTATTAGAGTAAACCTCTAGTTTGTTGGACACCAATTTTCCTTTTTGTATATATTCCACAATCATCGTATTTTCTTTGGTGAAACGTTGGGCCGCTGCCAGTTTTGGAGCCCGATCGTCTCCTCCGCAACGATGATTGTCTAATTTGTCAAGTATTCCATAGGACGATGACCGAAGCCAAGGATTCGTCTTCACCAATCGGGTTACCTTGGCAATTTTTAGCGCTAGTCGTCATTCTGCGCTGGATTTGACGCGGACGTTGATATTCTCTCGCTTAGCATTCGGCAGAAATTACGATGGTTTCTAAACCTTTGTGTAAAATTTGGTGAGCGCCACCTTGTTATCAGTATTCAATTCTGCTCTACGCCTGAGTCGCGTCGAATGTCTTCGCGCATCTCGTTGACATACGATAGAGTAGTCAGATAAATGAGCATCACTACTTGAGCTGGTCTATGTAGCATCAACACTGGCAAACAGCTAGAACAGAGTTTTCATGATCGTCATGCAGTGTGTTGCAAGAAATGCAAGCATACGCTTGCCGTTGTTTAGTGACTCCTCTAATCCTATGCAGTCCCATAACTTCAGCCCACATGTTGGTATCACATCCGTCACATGCACTGAGGTCACCTAACTTTAATGGTCGGTCACTCCTTGGTACAAACCGTATAACGGAGGCCATTTGTGAGTAGAAATGATCTCTACTGTCATCAGTATCACTCAATGTGAGCTTAGACGTAACAATATCTGTTATAACATTACTTCGTCCAAGGGGAACATGAAACGACATCAACAGTGGGCTGCTACCAGTAGGCTCCATCGTTCGGCAGCCATTGAGATACTCAGCGAATTCAACTCAGACGTCTTGTTAACGTGTTGCTGTGTTGAGATCACCTATCAATTAAGAAGTGTAGCCAGCACCATCCTCGCGCAATTTACATTGATAAGCCAGTAGGTCCTCACTCAGGGCCGCGATATCAGTGTATTAGCACGCGAGCCCTATGGGGACTAGTCAGTTCATCGAGAACATCGCTGATTGGCGTGTCGATATTGCGATGTGCCAAAAGCCCTGCATTCTTAGGCGATTGGCGCTCTGGCCTGTGGCGAGGTTTCACTATCTACGCAAATGACTTAAGTGTGGGTGGATTTGGCTCAGGAGATAATTTTGATGAACAGCTGGTTGGGGCGTGATGTGGGCAGGGACGTATAATCTTTTGATATTGGGGAACCCGGAATGAAACAACAAGCACTGTAATTTGCAGCTTTTCCAGTAGGGGGCAACATGTAATTTCTATCTGTTTCAGCTACAGTCCTCGTGCTCGAAAGACGGAAGCACATTTAAATGGGAATCGAGGTCAAATTAGAGATTACGTGTCGCAATCCAGTCAAACCACATGTACTTCAAAATGACTAGCAGTATCAATCATGAAACATCGTGGCATGTGTTGCCCGTCGTGACGTGGTGGCTTAGGGATAGCGGTTAAAAATAACATCCCAATGATCCTGGGCTCAATGCCTACTAATGACATGAAATAACCTAGAAAGCAACCATCTATTACTATTCATTGTAATGTAACATTCGCCTAAGCACCTACGTGTGTGTAAAGCTATGTTGGCCCCTAAACCTTGGTTGCCGGACGAACAAATTCGGCATTTCTCTATTTGAGTTTGTGAATGTAAGCTAACCTTATTGACTGGTTTCAAGAGTTAGAAATGATAGATAGTTAATGCATATTGTAAGAACATGCGCAAAACAACTGAGAAAGCATTAATGGTTGTGCCAGCACAAGGATACTGTTCTAGTTCGCAATACAAGCAGATCCACTGCCACAAAGGAGGGTTTATTGTCAACATTGGCAGTACAGGGTAAACCGAGTGGTGAAATTATAGAGCTACATGTTACGATTTGGCTGTAAGTTCTTGTAAATGGTGTAGATGTGAAGTGAGTTAAATTGATTCAGAAGGCATGTTAGCGGCGATAGATTGAGGCAGGATAGGAAGGAGAAGAGTAACATGGACGCAGTTACAACGTGATGTTGTAGAGAAGTTAAAGCACAGTATCACAGCGTGCACTTATAACCCTTGGGTATTGTATACCCAGTCTCCAGTATGTTAGATAAGAATTATAACTGACGGAGCTTGCAGAATGTGGAGATGCGACACAATGATAACTGTAGTCTCTCGGAGTTACATTTTATTCCTGAACCCGTCCGATTTCGTCGTCTCTAAAGTAATTTCGGACTCCCGAGGAATGTTGCTTATTATATATTGTATGTCTTGGGGTACGGCAATATCACCCACTCGCTGATATCTTCCTTAGGGTACTCACATCAGTAATACAGCAAATAAGTTCCTAGAGTAAAACATCAAGATTTTGAAAAGGTATCCAAAATATTAAACAAATTTCCTAAACTTACCGTCGATGTCATCGAAGTAGTATTACACAATTTTTCCCAGAAACACTCTGCTGTAACGGTAACCTTTTTTAACAAACTCATCTATTTTACGTCTACGGTGCAGGTGTCCGGCAATCGTTCACAATGCAAGCTATGTGTGGATTCATGTCTGATACATATGGCTGGCGTCATCCGGTTTCGAATTTGCCTGTCACTGTGATCAGTCACACGACGCCTGCGCCTACAGAGGGACCATGGGTGGCTTGCGCTACACCACCCACGGCTCCATCCACACACACTATATCTAGTGTAAACCAGAAGGAATAAGACCGGGAGACACGTGCATAGGAGCCAGGTTTCATGAACGGAGCCCGTCCACACTTCTTCACAGGCAAGCACATGCACACTGTATTTGGCTATTCAAGCGCACACAAAGCGGTGGCTGGACTGTAATCCTCCTCACACTGCGTGCATGGAATCGCTCCTCGAGACTAGCACGGCTACAAAGACCGTGCACCCGGTCCCCACCAGCAACGACCAACTGTCTGCTGGAGTCAGTATGGACGAGGTAGTGCGTAATAGACGGATAGGCACCTTGTCAACATGCACAAGAAGCGCAGCCACACCGGGGAAATCAAGCAACAGCCAATCACTTGAAACGACAGGATGAAATAAAATAAATACAATAAAGCATAGAGATTTGATGAAATTACTCTTCGCAAAATTAGCATATGAAGTAAGTAGGTTAGCAAGGTATCCGTGATAGGTAAAAATTGTCCACAAGTTACTTAAAATGCTACAAACCCAACAACGTTATCGAAGATAAGCACAATTACCGTAGGCATCGTGGCCAGTTAATAGCAGATTACTCAGGTAGGCAGAACAAACCAAATAAAGTGGAATGAACTTTATCCATCTTAAAGATACCTAGTTTAGGCGTAAGTTGGTATAGCCCAACTGCGGTAAAGCATCCACAAGACTGCAACATCATCAACAGCATGAGGCAACCGATACATATACCAAGACACTGACATACCTTCCTGGTTAAAAGGATCTGCATTTAAGTTTACCCGGGGCCCGACCATATCTACTTCAGAACCTAACCAATGCATCTGCATTTCCCCTGAAACCCGATGTTATCTGTCATTTCGAATAAAATCAATGGAGTTATCACGGGTGAGGAAGCAAACGTTGACAATATCCGCAGGTAAAGAGTGAGAACATGCTGCGAAATTAGGACCGAAAACAAAAGTAACGCATGTCGGTGGGGTCCCGGATGTTTCAGTAGAGCACTTAGTTTGGTTTAGTCATGATGTGTCGATTTAACTTTGGTTAGCTCTTCTAGAGCATGTGTTGTAATATTTTAGCAGGTTGAGTATTGAACTCAGTCAAGGTAGACGCGGAGATGACAGAAATTGCGAGCGCGGTCCACTATTGTGTCACACGGTGAGCACAAATGCCGACAGCATTCCAACCGCCTGTGTTGTGTGGCTAACTTCAATTGCTGGCGTCGGAGTGAGATGTTGCGACTTAATTTCAAAAAGTGTTGGCTTGCGTTGTTTGAATCGATCACTCCCGCGACCTTAATAAAAACGATGAGAAGCCTTGTGGCACACCACCTTGCACCCAGATGGGATCAGCTAAGGCGCCACGAACTCACACATAAGTGAGGTTGAAGAAAGAAAGCACGTATACAACCCGATGTGGTTGTCGGTTCCACAGCTCTGAAGCTTGTGAAGGCAGATACCGTGAGCAGGATGGTCATATGTTTTCCAGAAACCGAAGTGTTTAGCGTCAACAGACTCCGTCCAGCTGGCACGGAATAAACGATGCTCGTGCTACATGAGTGGTTTTGATGAAAACTGTTTACTCCGCTACTATGATACTGCATCGTCTCAAATCTTCTATGAGGACCTCTGCAATGGCGGATTCCATAAACTTAAATAGGAGGGAAGGTCAGTTATCGGGCGATAGTTGGTCGGTTCAATGGAGTTGCGCCCTTGTAAATGTGGTTACTACTTTATGTTTCCGTACGACCGGGACTTGTATGTTTTATACACAACGCTCGAAAAACAGGGAAAACCATTCAGCTAGGCTGCTCTCCACCACTTTAAATGACCTTGAGTGTAATTTGTCCGCACCAGGAAAACTATGCACATGCGGAGAAATCAGTCACTTCAATACGCCTGCGGTAGTAAATGTGATGTGCCTAAGTCCTGGTGGTGCTTTGATCGATGTACTTATTGTAAGGAATATCAGTACATTCTGCAAATTACAACTGAATTGTTGTCTAACAGCGTTTACCACTTCTTGCACAGTTTACGCTTGCTCGCATGCCGTGTTAAGAGAGGGGATGGCACGCTCCAATTTATGCAGTTTGGTTATATATATGGCGGACGGACAACTGTAAATATAGCTATGCTCACACTCATGACTAACACGTAAACCAATGAATGAAGCATCGGCATTATGGTAATTGCTAACTGCCAACGGAATTTTTCGACTGCACTTAGTTTCCTAAACAAACTTTTCCGGGGTTTATGGTTCAACGGGGTCATTTGCTCCAGATTGCAATGTTACACCAAAACGAGAAAGCGCTCTTTTTGGCTACTTTTAGCGACCAAGTGCATTGAGACTTTGGTCAACATTTATCCATCTGGAACAAAGCGACTGAAACGAAACTGCATAACCTACGGAACAAATTGTGACCGCTGCAAAGTTCCGTATCAATGACACAAATCCATGGAATAGCCCCACGAAATATCTTAATCCGACACACAGACATGGATGATATAAACATTTGTGGTGTGAAGCATTATTTTTCTGTGGCGGCCTGATAACGTTTGACACTTGTTTAAGTAGGGTCATGAACTACGTAAAACCATTTCATGAGAAAAAAGCAAAGTTGGAAAAGGGATAGAAGCAGCCTCGTAGGTTCTGGCAAGCTATAATATTTAGCCTACATAGGATAAGGAATCATAATGCTAAGGAATAACAATAATAATAACACGAATAATAACAAGCGAAAGTTGACCTGGTTGCCCGTCTCGACATGCAATTACACTACAATCAAATGTAACGTAAGTCACCAAGAGTGCAAAGTGAGAAAACGATGCGTGATTTAATCGTGCAATGCAACTGAGCTCAAAAAGCCCAGTAAGCGGCAAAGCAGACGTGGCTTTACTTGGAAATTATTGAGAATACCTGTAGCTCGGGATGTGGATGAAAAGATTGTACTGTTCTCCGAGCTGGGCATTTCTGTTGCAGACGTTTCGTTTCAAATGTACAAACAGATAACGGGTACGCCAATGGGATCGCCAATCTCTGGACTGGTAGCGGAGGCAGTGATGCAAAGCTTGGAAGAGAAGGCATTGCCAATAGTAGAGCCCAAACTTTGGGTACGTTACGTAGATGATACTTTTGTCATCCTCAAACGCTCCAGACTACAAGAATCACATCAACTAATCAACAATATTTTTTCCGGCATCCATTTCACCAAAGAGGAAGAGAGCAATGATCAGTTGCCATTCTTGGACGTGCTCGTGAGAAGACATGCCTCTGGGTCACTGGAAACAACAGTTTATCGGAAAGCGACCCACACTGATCAGATCTTAAACTATCGCAGTAACCATCCGACCACATACAAGCGAAGTTGCGTGAGGACGCTTTTCAAACGGGCCCAGACACATTGTAGCACGCCGCAACTGAGAAAGGCGGAGGAGGACCACCTATTTAACATGTTTCGGCGAAATTCGCACCCTAGAAGCTTTATTCTACGCTGCCTGATGTCGAAGAGCCAGTCACCATCCGCGTCCACATGTGCAACAGAAAGAAGAACTATTATCCTACCTTACATCCATGGGATTTCTGAAATGGCAGCGAGGCTTCTAATGCCTCACGGGATAACTGTTGCACACGAAGCAACGGAAACCATACGGAATAAACTTTTTAAGGTAAAGGACAGACTGTCTAAGAAAGAAACATCGGGTGTGGTTTACAAAATTTCCTGCAAGAACTGTGAGAAGTACTATGTAGGCCAGACTGGAAGAAAACTTGGCACAAGAATGCACGAACATAGTCTGGCCATCCGCCGCCACGATGAGAAATCCTTAATGTCGGTACACATGGATGCCGAGAACCATCAGTTTGATCTGGATATCCTTGTAATACTTGGAAGATCCAGTACGCACCTTTAATGCTTGAAGTAATATATCACGTATGCCAACTCTTCGTGTTCGCATCATCATTGTTTCTCACATTGTCTGAAATAAAATTTTTATCTGGCTGCATTTCTCATGCATGCATATGTACTAGAATATCGAAAGCACATGCATAGTGAGTGCAAATCTTGGGAACGTATTTGATGTGGTTGAACTAATTTAATATTATTAGGTATAGGCATAAGTCTTGAAAGTTAAATATTGCAGTAATTATACTCACGTGTTGCTGTGGATGATCCGATTAGATCTAAAAACCCGACAAGGGCACATACAATTATTGCGGCTAAAAAGGATTCTGACATATTCAGGGCAAGCTTGGCTTGGCTCACCTGACCTAACCTCATTTGCACTATCATCCTAAATAAAAATAATTACATACTTAACATAGAATATTATGACTTTCAAGTGGGTGCTGTTATCCACTCTTTAAACGGCAGGCCAATTCTACCTTAACCATTTTTACTGGACCAATGATCAGCAAAGGTCAAATAACATGTGATTTGCTGCGAAATGTTGTGTCAAACAAATTATCGACCAGGAGTTCTTTTCGAACACCGCGTAAAAGTCTCTGACATTTTTGCTTATTATTGACGTTTGCAATAAAAGCTGAATGTAGTTTGACACTCCATACATCAAGAATTAAATAATGATCAACAGCAAGTATGTAATGAAGTCGTACGAGAAGGACGTGTCGGAAATTGTGTGATTCATACCGGTGTAAGGAAAAGTAATTAGTAACAAATGAATGGGTTATACTTTACTAGTCAAAATGAGAAAATCAGCTACAATAACCATGCCTATAAAGCAGATCAGAGATGACATATTTGCGTGTTGCTCTTATCAACACTAACACACCAAAACGTCTTGGCTTAGGTTATCAAATGGAAATGGCCTGAGATGGGTAGAACTCACAGTTTAGTACTTCATGGTTGACGCAACGAACACTATGTTACTGAGATCCGCGAGCAACGCTTGTCACAGCGGAAAGTAATTCAAAGCTAAAGTTAAGGAGCACGCCATGTGGTTGGGTTGCGACTCGCAACCTCTATTGTGACCTCGGCTCACTTTGAGGTAAACCTCGGTCATTCCGATATCGAGGACCGGATCCTAAATGGATATATTTGCTTGTGGCTCTTCACAACACTGAAAAAGCAACATCCAAATATATCCAATCGGAATACGGTCCCCAAGATCGAAATGACCGAGGTTTACCTCAAAGTGAGCAGAGGTCTCAATGGAGGTTGCGAGTCAGAACCCAACCACAAATCGTGCTCCCTAAATTCAGCTTTGAAAGAAGAGAGGACTTTTAATCTTGTGAAATAATACCCCGAGGAAATAGTAGAAGTGGGACGTAGCGAACAAGCACATTTTCAGTGGATCATCATCAGCCTAGTACAACCGTAACTTTGTAGGTCCAAAATTTACATGTGAATTACAGAAGTCAGTAAATCAAAATACCTCATCAATAAGGCTATGTGATTAACTTGACCTGTGTGGAGTCGGGTGGAATGGTGTGATAGGTCTGCTTACTTGTGTTAGTCTGGGGCCAGGGTAGACAGAGCGTCTGCAAAAATTGCTTCTGTGTGCACAACTCCGAGTTAGGGAGCCGAATTGCGATTGTCTCTGCTGTCGTCAGCAGACAGCATCTGACAACTCTTATGTGGCGTCCTGGCATACAGTAGATAGGTTGAAACGAATCGTCTGATTTTATTTTCTGATTAGTATCCACTAAATGTGACTACTCTGCTCGTCACATTCTTCCTCACACCACAGTATAGCCAATCGGGACAACGCTCTTGCGCTTTTACGGACGTGGTCATTTTTCCAATATACTTTGCTCGACACGATCAAGAGAAATGTTACACACCAAAGGGAATTTGTGACAGGGTATCCTTTTTTTGAACTGCTGGCACACAATTGGTTTTGAGATGAAGCTAACAGGTAATTCGGCCTTCAATTACGTTTTGGCAAGCTCTAGGGTATGCCTTGGGTTGTTTCACTGCGCTATCGCGTCACCCTTAAACGGTAGTGATAAGTATATTAGGCGCCTCTCTATAGAAGCTGCTTTAGTCTTTGGTACTTGCGGTTCTATGTGCTTCTGGATGAATTGTTCTGGGTATCCATATCGTTCAAACACCCTCCGGATGAAACGTAGCTCCTCAGAATGCGTATCATCTGTACATATTCGTCTCGTTCTCATAGTGAAACAACAGGCTAGAATACTCATCTGGCCCATCGCAATGAGGCTGGACTTTACCGTGGTGCGATGTTTTACTTGTTTCAGGGCACCATTGACCTATGATTGGTGGGGCTTTTTTGCACTTTCAGAGCCACTCATACCAGATTGATCAATAGTTAGAGGCCAGGCAAGCTCAGCCTCCTGGTCCTTCAGGTTGGTGGTTTGCATAAGGGAGGCCCTGATCCCTCAAAACGGACTTCTTTTAGCCTTACGCCAACCCTGCTGCCTTGCGGTCAGGTTTTAGAGGCAAAGGATTTTGGTTGAGAACCCTAATCATTCTCCCGTCTAGGCCTGGGCTACCTGACAGTATCCTGTTCACGCAATACTATGAAACTTTAGTCAAACGATTTTCGAATGTTCTGGTCACCGCAGAGAATAATCAACGGTACCCTATCGGCTGCATCGAGCAGGGTGGATAGGGGTTTGGAGGCTACTGCGCAAGCCTACCCATCCTCTCATTCCCTCTATTCCGCTTTTTCACTCTTCCTGGCCCGTTCCAACTTCACTTTTCTCCTCTTTTTTTCAACTCCTAATGCTTGGCACCTTCCTACCCTGCTTTGGTAGGCTTATACCTTTACTTTCAAGTTACATGTGAACGCGGAGCATCATTTCTGTCATGTCGACCAGCTCAGGTCTCAGCATACGGCCAAGCTCAGTGCATCGGCTTATATTTGTAACCCACGATCATCCTTCAGATTCGGGTGCCTCAAGGTACGCACATTGCCACAGATCGGTCAACAGGCAGCACATTCCCGAACATTAGAGACCATCTCGCTCGAGATCTGCTGCTTATCGGAGACCTGCCTGAAAGACTCGAGCTCTGTGCTCACTTATAGTTTCCCTTCAGGTGATACCAGCAGCAATTTCTCATTGCGTCTATTCGGTGACGATACAGCTTTGAGCACTGGCCAAATCGGTGTTGGTATTGAACTAAGTACCCAGGCTGAAGCAGCTATGGTTGCTTGGATGCCAAGCAGTAGCCGGTTGTGTGCGGTGCGACTGGCTGGCCCTTTCAAAGCTTCGAAGCCGAGGGAACTAACAGGTGTCTATTCGTCATCGTTCCCCATGCACCCACAAACTAGTGATGATTCGGTAAACGACGACTTCTATCGACAAAAGAATGAGCTCCTCTGTCACAGAAGTAGCTCGGACACTGTTGCGCTGGCTGGGGATCCGAACGCTCAAGTTGGAAAAGTAACCACTTGTGATGATGACGGTGCGCGATTACTTCATTCGTGAGAAGTTCTCGCTTATTTCTTGCGTGCACTAATTTCCGACACAGCACCCACCGGAGGGTGACTTGGCACCCACCAACGACGATGCAGCTATGCACGAAAATGGGTCACATTGCGATACGTTACAGATGGAGCGGTTGTGTCCAGAACAGTGGCTAGATTTTGGAGTACATATGTGAACACCGGCCATGTGCTTGTATGTGCTGACCTGTGGATACGTTTTGGTGGACAGCCAAAATGACATTGTGAGCGCATTGACACTAAGGAAATGGCGAAACCAGCTGTTCTGAATGCCTATCGAGGTACGCTGTCATGCGAGTTAAGTAAGGGCTCACTGGATACAAGTGAAGCTCACTGGTCTCATATTCTCCTATCTTTACTGGCAGCAGGAAAGTCCTCATGTGTGCAAGTCTAATCACCAAGATGGACATTGGGTCTCTTCTTATTCTCTAGAACTTTTCGATGCTTGCAGGCATATCCGGTTGAAAGCGAACACAATGAAAATCGGAAATATCTACGGGCAAAACTTCGTGCTAGCCTGAATAGAGAGGTGAAAATGGCCGCTGCCCTTGGTAACCATCGTAAGTTATTCCGTATGACAAGAAAAAGAGGTAACAGGAGACTTGGTGTTAGCAAAACTATACGAGACGAATGTGGGCAGTATATCCACAAAATGTCAAAAAGCACGAAGCATTAAGATAAAGCATTTTGATAGGTAATTTAATCGGTCTGAATTGTTATATTTCTCGTCGACCACAGATCGCCCCGCACCCTATGATAACTCTATGGAACCACCATCTCGTTCAGGTGTAGAAAGTGAGATCGGACTGTTGACATTTAAGAGCTGGGCGGGAAAGCTGTGTGCCCACGCTCGCACAAATGCCAACTTTCCTGTGTGGGAAAGTCCATGCGAGCGTGGTAGCAGGACCCAGCCGAGAGCTGATAAAATCGCGCGTCAGACTGCAGGCTTGTCGTCAAGGCCTGACAGGAAGCTGATAAAATCGTGCGTCACATATCAAGCGCGTTGCCGTGCGTTGCGTAGGAGAACGAAGACTGCAATGCGCGAGCAACACGATGAACTATAAAATTTCCGAGACAAGTTAGTTAATAGAGAAAACAAATTGGTTCGTAAGCATTATCAACTTGGTTCATAAGCATTTTCAAGTTGGTGCGTTTCAAACTTTGGCTTAGGTGCACATGCACACCGTCGACTAGCTTCCTCATTGGTCAGACGCCGTCGGCCAACAGGATGCCGTGTCCCTATAGAGCAGGTGTTCTCCAACATTTCGGCACGTGCACCCCTTTGTAGTGTAACCTAGCACGACGGACCCCTGAGCCTTTCTTATCCACAGAACTATGCTTTAATGACATAAGAATGAGGTGGAGTTCATCGCTGTACACTGAATTTGTACAGCTGTGAATTTATGTTGGCAAAAAAGGGAAGGCTGTTGAACTTACATGGAAATGCAACTATATTAATACTTAATACCTTGAATAAATTCATTGCGACATGCAGTGCTAACTTGTTTGATGTTAAGTGTTATTGAGGAAAGCTATAACCTCGTATCTCGTTACGCTTCAGGTCTGTTTCGGTACTTCATTTTATATAGATATAATACGAGAATGCAATCTCACACAGCTGAGTTGTGGCAAATGGGAGAAGCACGGCGATAGCTGTCTACCATAACATGATACACATCGTTCGCTTTGCATCAGAAATCACACAGAGTCAGTCTGTGAAAATCTTTTTGAAAGCAAGAGTCTTAGGTCATTTCCATGCACTTTGTATGCATGGCCGGATACGTTTCTCGGCTCTGCTGTCAACGCATTACCATAACTAACTATGTAAGATGCTTCCGTAGCTTCTTTTTACAGTCTGTGACGCATGAATCATGTACGCTTTGGTGTTTAATATTTCATCTAGCATGCGCTGTAAGTACTTTTTTCTGTCTTTACAGTCGGTATGAATTTTTCAAAATTCCGCTGTCTCTTAATAGGCATCATGTTCAGAAGAACTTTGTTACACAAGTCACCTTGTGGACAATTATTGGACTCCATAAATCCAAAAGGAAGGTAAATGTTGTTGTATTTCCGCCTCTTACCCACTGGTACAGAGGAGCCGGTTGGCCCTGGCTTATATTGCAATACATCGCATCGTTCTCATATATATAAACGATGTACTTCAGAGCATATCGCATGTACTGCCTTCTCGTCTGCTCATGAAATCGAAGTCTTCGATTTACCTGAAGTGCAAGTACCCAAGAAGGTATACGTCTTAATCAGGAAGACCTCAGTACACTTGATTCCTGGTGCCACTTGTGGCGGATGTCATTCGCTGTAGACGAGTTTAATAGGTTTTCCTATATATGTCCATTACCGCCAAACTGTTTAGCACACGCATGTCGCATTACAAGACAGTTCGCGAACTGTGTGTGCGATATTCTGTCACCCTTAATTTTTCTGAACACTGCTACTTCCAAGTGTCGAAGGCAATAAAGACTTTCGGCTATACATGTAGCCACTTTCATCTCAACCATTCTAGAATCTGGCTATAGAAAGCATATGTACTACCAAGCAATAAAACTGTTTAGTGGTTCAATGGAATCTGCGAAATTCAAACTACCATGCTCTCGAGAGGGTCCAGCGACGCTTTAAGAAGAAATCATGCGGTTAATTCTCAAAAATGACATACAGAGCGCGCTACATCGAACTTGGACTTTACTCAGTCTGGCTTCCGCGATCGAAGGTGAACCTGCGCCTTCTTTTTAAATCATAAACCATCGATTTGCACAATGCAGAAAACGTTGTTCACATGTCGGAGAACAACAGGTACCGTATTCGCAACAAGAAATCAAATGTCACCATTTCGATGTGCATCACGAAACAGTAAATGTGCATTTCTAATACATTATTCTAAGATATGGAACAAATAGCCAAAAGACATCAGCGCATGTTGTTTAAGCTTGTGATAACTAGGCATCTGTCCGTTCAAAATGCCGTTAATATGTTTGGGGCATCTCAATCCCTGGATGATGCATTTGAAAACGGTATTCATGGTGCTTGACAAATATCCCGTACAAATCATACGTGTAAACGAAATAATCACTCGCATAGCATCCTCTGGTGTAAGCCACATATTTTGCCCGCCCTTGCATCTATCACTTGCTTGTAAACTACAGGGTTGCATTTCATGTTTGAAAAACCAGCATGGGTTTTGGATTAATTGTGCAACTCATTCACACATGAAATTCATGCTCACAGTCGTTCAAGCTCGCTATGTGAGGGCGCGAAACGATTGCAGTTTAGTACTGTTGTTTGATCTTTCCCTTCCAGGGAACGGCTTTTCGTATCGGGGAGAAACACGAGGTATTTGTTCAATTATTTATCTAACCAAATTGCTTTTCTGTTCGTTACTCATTGCATATTCCACAAACCATTGCGTAACTTTTCCATATTGAATAGATTTCATGAATTAATGACGAAACTCGCTGTACAACTGATTGTTTCCCAAATGGGAACGTATCCCGTCTGTCGGGAAACATACATATTTATGTAGTTGGTCAAAAATTACACAACCATCCTGAATGCCCAGTTCATTTCTTGGACTATGAAAAGCCCTCCGACTCTCATCTACTCTATCCGGCCAAAAAGGTATGATATAATCACAGACATTTGGCATTTCCGGATAACCGTGTTTCCGATGCTATCTCCATTGCTGTTAGCAGCAACTCATGCAACCAAGATATCGCCTGCACCAATTCTGTCAAAACTGATATGTGGCTTGGAACTTCCCGTAACGGGAGTCAGCAGGCAGTATTGCACACTGAGTATCCTTACCGTGAAGATCATACTTGGTACTGATTACCGGCAGGTATTCGAGCCCAGGTAAGCATACGGAACGATGACATTCGGTGTATTGCTTTTGATTCACCTCGAATTCCAACAATGGCTTGAGGTTTAGGCGTAGTTCCTTCTTAGCGAGAACAACGCGACTATTTGGTGAGCAATTACTTTCAGTGATTCGTCTTCGGACCGTTACAACCATACTTAAGGCTAAAATAGGGAGCAAAATGGACTCCGTTAATAGAGATTCCGTGCGTGAAAAAGCGAAACAAGTTACTTACATGTTACGGAATTTGACCTCAGTAGCCTAGGTTTTTGCAGACCAAGGAAGCTGGAGAGCCCGGATTAGCATCTATTGTGAGTATAAGGAAGGTTGAAATGAGCGATTGCAACTAGCTTTGGCTGTCGCAAGTGTAGGAAGACGTATGCCTTTCTATCTGTGTAGTCGAACCTCGTACACTTTTCTAAAGGCAGATTTGAACCCTCCTGATGCCCACTATCGACAATAATAGCCATACTGCAGCTGTCAATCGCCCCAGGGCCACAGTGCTGCAACCAACGTGGGCAGTCTTTATTCACGCGGTTGGACAAGCGCCGCGCCGCAGGATCGATATATTTGCTTCACGTGCACACTCATGCTGATAAATAAGCATGGAGGCGGTCAGCATGGGTAGCTTATCTTTGTTTTGTGAACGGACGAGTGGTTCAGTCGCCTCATTATTGCCACACCTAACGTCTGCCATCAGGCTTCACGTAGCTGGAATGCGTGAATCGAGGCTACTTATCGATCGCACACCTCACCTAAGGCAGTCGTGAATGTCACAACACCGTGTATCAGAGCACTGATTCAGCAACAGCCTAGGTCCCATACACGACGTGCGTCTGTAGCACTCTCTCACCACTGCATGGCCAAGTTGATTCGGATTGCTTTGTTAAGGTGAGGGTACGTCTCGGTTGTCCGGAAGTTAGGGCACTACCAAGCATCCATGTTTCGACGTTGTGGTTCCCCTACGATACTCGGCGTGAATTCGCAGACTGGCACTTCAGGTAGGCAAACCACTGCCATAGTACAGGCCTAGTACGCGGCTGAGCTGTGCGCTTCACTGTTCGCACTACGCTTGTTCGGTTGATATCCACTGAAGCAACACGCGCTATCGGTAGAAATATGCACAGCCGAATTCATAAGTGCTGGACATGTGGGTGAAGTGACCAGCCACGGGCGCGGCCACGATCATGAGGCAAATTATGTTGCAACAAGAAGCGAATTCACCACACCGAATGGCGTCAAATGCATGGAGGATTTGATGTTTGCTTTAAATAGCCGTGATGACATATTTTCCCTGATCGTCCTGGAAACCTCATTGTGCCGAAACAAAATGACACGAAGAGGTCCGTATGTGCGTCACTCGTTCAAAGTGAGGAACAGGATACTGACAGTGTATCAAGAAGGAAACGACCGGAAGCACCTCGCCAATTTACTTCACGTGAAATTGAACAATTGCCGCAATTGGATAAAAGTGCTGGAGTCGACTGAACCAGGAGGTCAACACGGGGGTGCTCGTCGCAGAGAAATGACAGACAGCCACGTCGACTCTCTGGTTGAAAGGATGTCGGCCTAAGCCACCATTACCCTTGCAAAGCTCCGCTTGCGCTTGAACGCTGAGTTCGACGTTGAGGTCTGTACCAGTACTGTCGCCAGATACTTCGACGGGCGATTGATAACGATGAAGAAGTTACCTACAATTTCTGAATCTCTGAACAAGCAGATGAACAAACATCGAAGGGATTTGTTCGTCCTGCAGCTAATACATTTTCAAGCGGAAGGAAGGTAACCGATATGGATCGACGAGACGAACTTTAATCTCTTTTGCGCACGAACTCGGGGTGGTTCACCACGTGGGAGCAGAGCATAGTGTACTATGGCGAACAGCCGCGGGCAGGATGTGCACCTTTTTGGAGCGATGACAAAGGACGCATTGATATCGTTCTCCGTTTTATATGGAAGCTACAATAGACAAATATTTGCACAGTGCCTGCGACAGTTGCTAGATGCACAAGGTGCGGATGTTATGGAACGGTGCCTGCTGATTTGTGAAAACGCGCCGTGCCACACAGATTTGGAAAATTTGTTTCAGGAAGAGCAGTACCGATCAGGGAGGATGTTACGATTATTCCCACACTCTGGCGCTGAACCTTATCGACGGGATCTGGAGTTTACTCCAAAGTTACGTCAAGCAAGCGATGAGGAACAGGTATGGGGAATTTCTCCGAGGGGACAACGATTGTGTTCTCAGCCAAAGCGAGTGGAGCATCAGATTCCTGGAGCAGGTTGTGTCGGATGCATGATCAAATGTGACACCCCTCACTGCGAGAATATGGTTCAGCACGTGACAGGAAATTACGGACGTGCTATTAATATGTCCGATCTGTACCTAATTTTCAGCTGATTAACGTATAATTGTATGCCTAGAAATGGTGTTTTCCTCTTTTCATCGCCGAGTTGTTGCGTGGAATACTACATGCCCCGCTTGCAATATGTAGGTTCGCGATAGCGGAACACACGGTCAACCGTTTAGAAATGAGTGCGCAACGTCGTTCAGCGTATCCGTTTCTGTATATGTGCTGTGAAAGAACATAATGCGATATGCTTTACTGATAACACATAAGCTGCGATGTGGTTCATCGGAAATGCTGGCTCACTTCTCATCGCAGATTTCGTAGCAGTTTACGTATGCATCACAGACGTATCAGGAATCGGGTGTGTGTCGCTCTGCAGAGCAGTGATGTAGCATGCTAGGTGATGACGCGTTTAGGATAATTATTTCCACGAGAAAAGGAGCGCAGGTGGATGGACTTCGTCTCACTAAATCCCTTATGATTGATGGGACGCGCAGCATACGATAAGGATATTCGGGGAAGTTTTCGAGGTCTAATATTGGTAACAGTTCCGGATTGCGTAGGTATCGCTTAGAATCTGCTTATCAAATAAGGCGAGGGCAGAGGTGTCAAGCGGAAGTTATGTAGAGAATTGCGCGTACTCGCGTAGGTACGTATGGCTGCACAGGAGAGGAATGGTTCCATCAACATACTTGGCATTGCTCGTGGATCTCAGTGGCACAGTGCTTATAGAGTCAACCATGAGCCACTAGACTCTGAGTTCCGGCCCAACTCAGGCTATCTCGAACTGATGAGTCCCAACCAGGACGAAAGCGCGGTCTTCGGGTGCCAGTGTTGGGGTGAGCAACACTATAATGTTTCCATTTTAATTACGGTCTTTGTGATCGGAATGACCGAGGTCCACCTCAAGTGAACCGAGGTCTCAATAGAGGTTGCTTGTAGCAACCCAACCACCAGCGGAGCCTCCAAGTCCAACTTTGCATTTGTTCTCGCTGGACCAAGCGTTGCTCGTGGATCTCAGTGGCATAGTGCTTATGGTGTCAACCATGAGCCACTAGACTCTGAGTTCCGGCCCAACTCAGGCTATATCGAACTGATGAGTCCCAACCAGAACGAAACCGCGGTCTTCGGGTGCCAGTGTTGGTGTGAGCAACACTATAATGTTTCCATACTTGGCATTTGTACCGCAGGTTATGACCAGTAAGTGGGGCAAGTCTGCTGGGCTGCAAACCACTCGATTTTGATCAAGTGGCGTCCACACGTCACCGATGACGCAGCATAACTTGACTTCTGCTGTCCGAATGACATAACATGGTAAATGCTAACCTTTCCAGCGGTTTAGTCAACTTACGGTTGCCTGAAACGAAACGTGATCCGGGGGCACATAGCTTTAAATCCATCATAATATAACCAAGTCAAAAATGAAAACAGCCTGTGGAACCAGGAATCAGGTAACGGATATCGCAAGTGGTTCCGCGCTAGAACCGAACGCAATACCCGTACCTCGCAATGCCATACGAAACATAGGCTGTGCCTAACTGTATGCAGGTCAACCTCCCCGCTATTTAGCAAGTAGTCCAGGACGTAAGCAGCAACTGATTTCAAACGGCTTGTGACCACGATGATACACATTGTACTAACTGCCATGTAAAGCAAAGTTTCAGAAAGCAAGTCACGCATCATGGGCAGTACACCGAAAGAAAGTGGTCACGAGTAGGATTCAGTTTGTTGTACAGTGGGACATTCCGTTACCACCGCCACGTTGAGCAGTGTCTTTTTGCCCTCCGACTTCGTGCATAACGGTCGACGCAGTCTTTGTAGGAATACTATCGCTTGATTGTGTCACTGGGTATCCGACTGTAACCACAATGTCCGCCTGAATCGTGAAAGAGCGATCCAACTTTTTTGTCAAGGACAAATCCTTGCCTTTGCTGACCATACTTTTGTGCAACCAATAGAGCAGGGACAAATGTGGAGCGGACAAATCATCATCAACTTCATCATTACACGTTAGCTGGAGGTGGAAAACACTCAGCTATTATGCCGCAATACAACAGACAAGAAAAGGAAAACAAACGGTGGCATGCCCGCTGAGTCCCCAGTAACGGATGGACATTATTCCCGAGAGCTAACAGCTGGCTGCCGTAAAAGAGTCGTATTATACCTACAAAGTGAGATCATGCTTGGAGGGGATGCTAAACAGCAGGGGGATGGACAAAGGAACTCACAACACAAACGCCATTGGGGTCTGCTCCAAGCCATATCAGCGAGTGTGTCCAACCAAACGTGTTCACCATCCTTAGGACCCTAGCCAGGCAATCGGGATGCATCAACCGACGCCAAGTTCGAAGTGAGGGTTTTCATTTCTCTCGACCAAGTCATTACTTGGCCTCCCCTCCTCCTCTTTCAACCGCACCCACAAGGCGCAAACAATGCACGTCGCGGGAGTCGGTGTGCTGGCATGCGCAACACGCGGCCCAGCCATCGGAGCCTGGTGCGTGATATAATGGTGCTGAGCAGTTCACTCGCTCTTCCTGCACCAACTACGCGACTTCGAACACGCACATTGCTCATGCGGTGCTCTCACTAGACATGAGCTAACCTGCGAAGACAGCGATGATCGAATGTGACGAGCCACTTCATGTCTGTCGACCTGATGGGCCAGGTTTCACAACCATATAGGGGAGTTGAACTTACGGCTGCGTTGTAAACTATGCCCTTCAGGGCGAGAATAATGTCGCGTCTGCGCCACAGGTGGCGGAGATTTGCAAAAGCACCTCAAGCTTTGCTATACGGTTCGTAACCTCAGCTTTAATCCCACGGGTGCTAATACAGCTGCCCAGGTACTTGAATTCCTTAACGACTTCTGGCAGATCACCACCAAGCGTTAGCGCAGGGGTGGGTCCCTGCCAATCTTGGAGAAGTACTTTGCATTTCGATGGAGCAAAGCATAGCCCAAAACGATTGACAGCCAGTGCTACTCGGTCCAAAGCTATTTGGCATGTTTGGAAGGGTTCACAGATTAGGGCAATATCGTCTGCATACTCCAAGTGAAGAAGTCGCTCACCAGAAAGTAGCTCAACACCTTCTAGGTCGTGTCCAGCGAACGCTGTTTCCATGACTTCATCAATAGCGAAGTTGAAGAGGAAAGGTGACAGCGGGCATCCTTGTCTCACACCGCTGGTGATACTGAAGGATGGCGACAGTTTGCCATAAACCCTCACCCTGCCCGAACTATGCGCGTACAGCGCTTTGATAATATTTACATATTTCTCAGGCCCACCTTTCCTCAGCAGACAGTCCCAAGGGGCACATTGATCGAATGAGTCGAAAGCACCTTTTATTTCAAGAAACACGACAACGGTGGGTCGCCAATAAACATGGCGTTGCTCCCACACTTGACGCAAGATGAAGGTGTGGTCGATGCAGCCGCGACCTTGACGAAATCCGGCTTGCTCTTCACGAATCTAGCTTTCGCGATTGCCAGTCAGGCTGTGGAGAATTATAGAGGCAAGCAATTAAAAGGCAATCGAAATCAGACTGATTCCTCTATGATTGCCGCATTCCAAACGGGAGCCTCCCTTGAAAATTGCGACAGGGACGGAGCGATTCCAGTCTGTCTCCTGCTATCAAACATTTCCTAGCAACTCGTGTATATCATCTTTTAGAGCTAGGGGGATTCTATCAGCCCCTGTGGCCTTATGCAATTTCAACAGCCTGATCTCACGTTCGACTTCTGCGCGTGATGGCGGATCCAAGGAGACGGCCCAGGAAGAAGGGCGCTCAATGCCCGAAGCAGAAAGCGATAACTCAGTTTGGTTAAATTACCCAGCAAAGTGTTCAGCCCAACGCTCCAAGCGTTTTGACAGGCTATGGATCAGCTGCCCACTCTCCTCGCGTATGGTATCGCTAACGCCAGGTCTTCTACTGCCTGTTCCCGTATCAGACGGAATAACTTACGATGATTACCAACGGCAGCGGCTGTTTCGATTTCCGATGCACGATGAGACCACCAGGTTTCGCGGTCCTTCTTCAGGCTAGCAGGTAATTTTGCCCTGAGATTGTTGCGAGTCTCATTGTATTCGTTTCCAGCCGGAATACGTCGGCGAGCATCCGTAAGTTCCAGATACTGAGTAGAGACCCAATGTCCGGTTTTGCCATTTGCTTTGCCATATGAAGACATGCCTGCTAACAACAAGGCTTGACGAATAGGCGACCAGTGATCTTCGACGGCGTTTAGTAGGAGCTTGCTCAGCCCATATGTCAGCGCACTTTGGTACACATTCAGTACATCTGGCTTCGCCAGCTGGCTGGTGTCAATCCGTTCACATCGACTTTGCGGACGTCCACCGAAACGCACCAGGAGATCGGCACAGACAAGTGCGTGGTTGGAGTCCACGCTCGTGCTCCAAATCGAGCGACAGTTTTGGACACAGTCTCTCCAGCGGTAACTGATCGCGATATGATCGATTTGCGTCCATGGCTGGCCCGAGGCTGGTGGCCGCCAAGTCAATCTTCTGCGGGTGCTGTGTCGAAAATTAGTGTTCGCGAGAAAGAGACGAGCATCTTCACACAGCTGTAGCAATCGCTCACAATTATCATTACGGGAGCCTACACCATGCTGGCCGCCCAGATGAAGCTCATCAGAGGACAATTTTTCGACTTGGGCGTTTAGATCACCAGCCAACACCACAGTATCCGTGCTTCTTCTGTAACGAAGGAGCTCGTGCAATTGCTGATAGAAATCATCTTTTACCGAATCAGTGCTAGAGTTTGTAGGGGCGTAATCCGCAATGACAAATTACTCCACTTTGCTCAGTTCTCGAGTTTTATTAAGGCTGGGGGATTGCCCACGGCCGTTTGTTCATTTAGCTTGCTCATGTATTGAATGACGTAGGTAGCCTTCGCTGATCTGTCAAAAATTCCGTCGAAGTCTTTGTTGTACTTGAATCGTTCGGACTGGCTAGCTATGGAGTTATCGTAATACAAGATAGTCGGAGCTAGGGCGTAAAATCGACAAAGTGTAAAGAGCACAGCCCATGCAGCTGGGCAATTAAGCGGCGGGACGACCCAGAGAGTGGGTAATTACAAGATGTTAATGTAGCATATGTATGAAAAATTGGTATTTTGTAAAACAAGTCAGTAAAGCGGAATAGGATATGAACCCAGTGGGCAATAAAGCGGGTTCCATTGTATAACACATGTGCCTGTTAGAGGAGAGACAGCAATCAGAAAAACAGGAACTTCCCGAACCGTACGATTCTTCACGGAGGGCCGCGAGCAGATTTAGTGCATCAAGGAATTTCCTTCTCAAGCCGTATATTTACCACATTGACAACTTGAGCTCAAACGTCACGATGATAGGCCAAATATCGCAAGATGGTTACCTGTACCATTTCCGTGGATCCCACTTCCCAGCTGCGTATGGCAATAATACTTCCCTCTCATAGTACCTAAACGGATCACCGTTATACCTTTGCACTAGTGCTTATGGTTTGCACCCTAACAAAATACGAGACTTGCCAAGCACTCTCTTCATTGCCCGTGCTACTATATTATTCCCTGTAAGTGTCCCTCTAACTCGGAATGCAACCAGTACAATCGTGGAACATACACTAAAACTGTCATA
>OX104068.1:90661426-90692951 GCA_944474145.2 Dicrocoelium dendriticum | reverse complement strand
CATTATGATTATGGTATTACCGCGGTTCAGCTTTGTGCATCATTAGTCGTACTACTATAACTTAAAAATCACAGCTGGTCGCTGGATTCGAAGGGGAGGTAATCCATGGTCCAACGGGACCGGAGCAATAAAAAACACCAGAGGACTTGCTTCTTTGCTCTTCAAAACTCGGACAATCCATCGTACATAAAGGCATTTGTGGCTACCCAAATGCCATTACGTACATTGCGGTAAAAATTGGCCTTTGTTTGCAACGAACAAGTAACTAAACCTTCATATACTCTTCAACCATCGACTATACCCATGAGCACAAAGTTATCACAATTGCCGCAGTTAGATCATTTTACAATGTGCCTCTAATCCAGATATGCCGATTTCATTCGTTACTGCCAATGTTCATTAGTGGTGCATTTCGAACACAATGAATAGCTAAAAAGAAACTTCACTGAAGATGAACTACCGTTTCTCGTATTAGTTCGGATAAAAGAAGCCAAGATTCTTCCAAAACTCCGTATGCAAGCTCACAGAAGACGTGAATGGATTACTTTAGTTATAGATCAATAACGCTCTTGCCGTCTTCTGTCTAGCCAGTGGAACCAATATGTTATTGTTAATGTTTTTGAAGCAAAAGAAAAAAACAATGACCACTAGCTTTCATCTTCCTTCCATGATTTTCGAATTAATTACACCTTTATTTTCTTACCCTATTTGTTGCTCAAATGTAAAGCTAGAATCTCCAATAGCTCGGTTATATTGTCCTGTTGCGCATTCTGTGAGCCTCAGTGTCCGTGGCGTACATAGAGTGGGCTGAAATGTAAGACAGAAACTGCGTAGGCGGTAGGGTAGTTTTGTCGCAATTGCCAAGTTAGTGAGAGCAATTGATGGAGGATGCACCTGACTAATACCTCTTGCTGAGCCAGATGTCGTGGTCCACGCTGTCTGTTACAAGCTACATGGGCACTGGAAACGAAATACCCATGCAAAGAAATTTTGCAGATTCAGTAGTTGTTCAGTAGTCAAAAAAGCGATTTCAATGTTGTACATTTATTCATAGGGAATGAATTGTGTGAGCAATACTCAAATACAAGTCTCTAGTTAGCACCGGTACTCACGGTAACATGTTCCTAGGCTTGGAACTTCGTTTAAGACGTTAAATTTCTGCAGCTCTATCGCCAAAAAGCAACTGCTGCTTATCTGATTCTTGATCAGAATGTACATTACATTAGTAATATAGGGAAATATGTAGCAATTTCCGGGTACTGAGGTAGATTACTATGGGTTGGCAGGTATCATAGCTTTCGCACAATCATTACAGCTGCAAACAGAGTACCTGATTTTGGTGAGGAAACGTCAATAACAGAGGACGTCGTTGCACAATTAATGGAAGCAAGAGATTCGACTCCATGAAGCAACTGTAAGGAAGACCAACAGAAACCGGTATAAGCTGCATAACATTTAACCCGGTAAATTTACGTCCAAATATTCAAAAAAACCTTTTCTATCACAAAGCGTAGCACATCTACATAGACGTGGTCATCCTTGATACAATGTAGTGCAGAGGATCGAAAGCAAGAAAAGTTGCAATGTTTGCTGTATTGTTTTTCGGCAAGACAGGAATTTAACCAACCAGTGTCAGTGTTGACAGCAGCAAAAGAAGAGTTATTCGTACGATTACCTTTCAAAGGGGTTGTAGCAATGGAGTGGTGGACTAGAAGTCTTGAAATAGCAATTAATTTGACCTACGCAACTGTCACGTTAAAACCAGCGTTTTCAACGGAACCATTAATTTTTTTCAGAAAACAAGGACAAGTTGCTAAAACTGACGCCTCCATGGTTGTCGATCAGTTTGAGTGCCCCCATAGCGCAATGTGTGTCAGTCGAAAAGCAAAACGCTGCCACAAAAGCACGGATGAGCACCGCACCCGTTGATTGCAGCACCGTGGCGCTTGGGTCATTAACAGCTCCGTTCTGACCCAGATGGTTGACACTGGGCATCAGATGGATCTAAAACACGCTTCTAGGATGGTTCACAAAGTTCCCCCGCACCGACCAAATGGTCAATGTCTCCGTACTCCTGCCATGACCGTGGCAATTTGTACATATTTGTCTAACCTTTTTGTGCTTGCAAAGGAAATTAGTGGTTTGAACCTGATTCAATGAAAGCAAATGCACACCAAATAGTCCCGATAATTTTTAATTAAAAAAATTTTCAATTTACCCAAACAGTTTCTTACTCGACGATGCAAGGTAGTCACGCATCACCATAACCACAGAGTTGCAACTGGTTACAGTGCACTAAATATGTGACTGATCAGCAACAGTTAGAAATTGGGTATTGGCAAACAGTTAGTCATCATCATCATCGTCAGCAACAGCAGTACATCAGCCATTTGAACCGATACTTCGCTGCCATACAACCATAAGGATCTATGAAATAAAGAATACGAAGAGGGAGAAAAGGGGGACTTACATGAAAACCCTAATGCCCTAAACAAACATTCAGGATCAAGGCGCCTACGCCTTGTGTAGACAACATTCACTCACCACCAGCTGGTTATCGCACAAAGATAAGGTGGCATCGGCGAGACAGCTTGCTTGCGGCTTTCACTGCTACGCGTCATAATCAGCCATTACCCCGAAGACAACGCAGCACCAAACAAACTTTAAACAAGCAATCCAATTATGAGGGGGCAGCAGATGCGCCACTGGTGTCTACTGCTAGTCATGTCCTGGAAAGTCGCGAGCCAAGCACAAGCCGATTCACTTGGACTCCAGCCCGGCTGGCGAGACGGGCCGACTGCACGAAGGTTCATCGTCAGTAACTTCATTTCCCGCTGCCAAGTCAACTTCTGTCCACCTCGAGCCTTGCGCCACCCTACATCTGGCAGACTAAACAAGGCCCTCCTAGGTAAGCGGTGACCAGGCATACGTAGCACGTGCCAGAACCAACGCAACTTATTCAGTGCTATCTTTGGTTCTAGGGAGCTAGCATTGTTATCACCACCTAGTACTCGACAACGCGCATCATCGTTGCGGACACGCTGGTACCTTCCGACTCCAGCAATGCTTCGCAGGCAACGATGATCAAAGACTTGAAGGCGCCTCAGATCTTCAGTCCGAAGTGGCCAAGTCTCACTACCACAGAGCAGAACGGCCCTCACTGTGGCTTTGTATACACGGCCTTTCAAACGAAGGGAAACTCGGTTTTGTTGCCAAAGATGTCGCAGGTTCGAGATGGTAGCTCTGGCTTTCTCAATGAGTGAGCTGACGTCACTTTCTATGCCCCCATCATTGCTGATGCAGCTGCCAAGATAACTGAGTACTATAAAAAATCAAATGCCTCTCCTAATTTCAAATGCTATAGGTATAGCGTCTAGTGAAAGGACGTCATCACCTTGCACGCTAACCACTGTCAGTGACAGTGGTAGATAGGTGGTGCTATATCCCAGCTAGTTTACAAATTATGTAGCCCAGCTGACCTCCCCCATGGCTCAGTGGCTTAAGCTGCTGGCTAGTTGGCATCTGCCTCTAGCGGTCATGGGTTCGATCCTCCTTAGAGGATCGAGGGAATGCGCGCCACTGACGAGCCCCAATAGGGCGAAGCGCGTCTGGCGCTTTTCCGGACTATGCTCTGCTATGTAGCTTGTGAACTGTTGGGATGAAAGCCTTATGAAATTTACAACTAAAATCCTGCTATTTATGAGTACTATAATTGAAATGATAAACCACCTAGATTTCCTCGTTAGCAAGCGTCAAGGGGTCATCAATGGCTGGTGGTCCTGCAGCAACACATTTCACTTTGAAGGTGCGAAGTGCATAACAAATAATGGGACCACTCTAGACAGGCTATTCAGGGTCCATTGGGCCACCGCAACATCGTCGAAAAGCAACACCATATCGTCCGCATAATCTAGATCAACTATCCTTTCATCAGGCAGTACTTCAACACCTACATCGTGAGATTCCGCAAGGGAACACTCCATGATAGAATCCACGACGAAAGTGAAAAAATGGGGAAATCGGACGACCCTGACAACGCCACTTGTGGTCGGAAAGCTATCCGATGGACTACCGTAGACCCTGACGCAGCCTGTAGTGTTCGAGTATAGAGCACGAAGAATGTTCACATATTTCGTGGGAACACCTTCCCGCGCAAGTATTTCGAACAGAATCGATCGATTGACTGAATCGAACGCACACTCCAAGTCGAGGAACACAGCTATCGTCGGTCTGCGGTATGCGTAGAGCTGCTCTAGCACCTACCGCAAAGGGAATATATGGTGTATACAGCCACGTCCTAGGCGGAAACCTGCCTGCTCTTCCCTAATCCAAGATTGTCGTTCCGCAGTGAGGCGACGAACGAGAATCAAGGCCAGTAATTTTGTCACAACTGGCGTTAGGCTAATACCCCTGTGGTTAGAACAGTCTGTGCGACTGCCCTGCTTGTATATTGCCACAAAAGTGGATTCGCTCCAATTAGCCGGGACACTCTCTTCCTTCCAAATACGTTCGAATAAGGAGGTCAGTGCTTTGCAGAGGCCCTCACACCCATCCTTAATCAATGCAGGTGGGAGGGATTCCGGGCCAGCGGCACGAAAACGCTTGAGGGCTGTGATCGCATTTCGGACCTCGGCTTCCGATGGAGGCTCTAAACTAACCGACCATTGCTCGTCCTGCATCACCTGAGTAGGAAGTCGTCCGTGAGCAGGGTGCCAGCTGAACTAATTTTGAAAGTGATGCGCCCAACGAGCCATACGGCGCACCCGCGTTGTCTCTGATTGTGTCCCTGACGCCTGGTGTCCTGGGATCAATGTTGCGCATTGGCTGGAAGAGCTTACCGTAATTGCCTACTGCTCCTGCCTCCTACATTTCTTGAGGCCTACTGGTCCACCAGCCTTCCTTGTCAGGACGCAGGCACTGCTTTAGTTCACGCCTAATAGCACGACTGGTCACATTGTGTTCAGAGCCCTTCTGGAGGTATCTTCTAGATTCCAACAGGTTCACCGACCTCTCGGATATCCAGTGCCTTGTGCGGTAACGATGGATAGTGCCACAAGCACCTGCTCCTGTGTCGTGCATGGCGGCCGAGATCCTATTCCAATGAAGCTCAGCGTCATTAGGACAAGACAGCGGAAGTTCGGTATGCACTGCGTCTTGATAGGCTTGCTTGACCTAGGGCTGAGACAATTTCTCAGTTGCCCATCGCAGGAGAGCTTTGGTCCGCCTCCGAGTAAAGTTCATGGAGAAACGACAGCGTACCAAGGCATGAGCAGAGTCGATAAAGGTACTCCAGTACGAGCGGCAATCCAGGATGCAACCACGCCACCCGTAACTTATAGCTATGTGATCAATTTGGGTCCATCGCTGGCCAGTTACAGGAGGACGCCAAGTGGCACTTCGGCGCCCACTGTGTCTAAAAGCGGTGCTACTAAGAAACAACTGGTGCTCCGCAACAGTTGCAGCAGACGTTCACCTTTGTCAGTCCGTTCGGAGTTAAGCCCACAATTACCACCCAACTGAGGTTTTGAAGATCTCAGACGACCTACTTATGCGTTCGAGTCCCCTACAAGCACTATGTTAGCTGAAATAGTAGCACTGCGTAATAGCATGTTCAGTTTGTGATGGAATGTGTCACTGACGTCATTAGAAGTACAGTCGGTGGCAGCGTAAGCGGAAATCAGTAACAAACATTTTGTATTGCACCGTGAACCCATCTTAGCTGATGTCGTTAAACGGGCTGCACATAAACAGCTGTTCACCGGTATCCAAGCAATCAACAATGACTCAGCCTTGGAGCTTAGAAGGATACATACGACAGCTTGACCCCTGAGTGCTGCATCGGTGTCTTTGGATGCGTGCATCCAGTAACGAGAGTATAAGCCCGGTGCAGTCCATTAAATAACTTCGTTAGGGTCATTGATCCTAACTTCGGACACACAACACACATCAATACCCAGTGTGTCCAAGGAGCGTGCGAGTGCAGTCTGTTGACCTGTTTGTCTTAGAGTGCGAACGTCGAATGTTGCCATGTAAACAGGATAGCGTGTCCTTATAAGGGACTTTTGTTGATAGGCGTCCGATAGGTGCGGTGGGATGGTGGCTGCAGATGATTCTACTCCAGTGGCACTTGGGTTGCTGTCAATTAAGATTGGAATTATAGAGGGAAGGTTAGTAACCGGGGTCGGGATGGGAGTAAGAGAAAAAGTTGTAAGAGGAGGAAGGCAGGCGCCAGCAGTAGCATGTTTTCGCGTATCCGCCCTGCTGTATGCAGCAGATAAGACGACCCTAGATAATCTGCTTAACTGCCGATGCAGGATGAAGTTTATTTTTAAGAAATTATCATGATTGTATGTGGGCTAAGATAGTGCCAGGGCGCCCAGGCCTAGACAGGAGGACGGTTATGGTCCTCATCCAAAGCCTTTGGCTCAAAAGCCTGTCCGCAAGGCAACGGGGAGGTGGCCATTACTTAGTTTTACAGAAATGGACGCCATCACATTTCAAACCCCAACCTGGGAGACCAAGAGACTGAGTTTGTCTGACCTCTCACCTTGGACCAACCTGGTAGGAGTAGCTCTCAAAGTGCCCGAGACATCACCCAGTACAGCTCATTGGGTGAAAGAGGTACGCAAACCGTCGCACCACGTTAAGGTCCAGTCTCGTTGCGACAAAGTTAATTTGCAAGTGATGAAGTGGATAGTTTTTTGACGGACGAAAAGAAGTTAGTGTCGCGTGACAAGAATGACAAGATCTGTAGGCGCTTCTGATACTGCCCATAGGAAAATGTCCAAATAAAATTATTTGAATCAGTTGTGTTAGTAGGTAACAATCCATGGACCAGCGTTATAGCAGAGTTTAAATTTTGGTTGACGTTGTGCCGGTTATATGCGGCATGATCCTATAGATGGAAGATGTGTAGGGACGTGTTTGATGTAGGAATATTTCCGTTCCCGGGTTTCAGTCTTAAAGCATTTCAATATACTTGAAAATATTGCATAGTTGTTATCAGTGCACGTTAGCCGAGGATGAAAAACAAAATTATGATAATGTGCCGCATTACTAAAACGAGAAAACATTAAGCAACGTAGTTAAAAACTATAACTAAGATAATGCATTATCAACTTTTTGATGGTTTTTGGTGAAGAAGCCAAAGGGAACTTTGGGAAAAAACTCACAACACACGCGCCATTGAGGTCGGTTCCGAGCCACGTCCGCTAGTGTATCCAACCAACTGTGTTCGTCGTGCTTCGGACCCCAGCCGCGCAGTCCGGATTCACCAATCGACGCCAACTTCGAAGTGAAGGACTTTATTCCTCTCAACCACGTCATCGCTTGTCCACCCCTCCTCTTCGTCCACCAACACCTCGGCACGCAAATTACTTCCGCCGCGGGAGTTTGTGAAATGGCGTTCCCTACACGTGGTTCAACCATCGGAGCCTGGTGCATGATGTAACGGTGTTGAGTGGTTCAGACCTGGAACACGCTCATTGCTCAAGCGGTGTTCTCACCGGATATGAACAAAGCTGCGAAGGCCGCGATGACCAAATGTCACCAGCCTCTTTATGGCTCTTGAGTTGATGGACCAGTTTTTACAATTTTAAAGGAGTGCTGAATAAACAGCTGCATTGTAAACTCTGACCTTCAAAGCTAGGGTGTCACACCGGCATCTCAGATTGCGGAGATTAGCAAATGTGCATCGAGCTTTTGCTAAACGGTTCGTGATGTCATCTTGCGTTCCGCCAGCACTGATATGCCTTCCTAACTACTTGAATTTTTTGACGACTTCTACATTACCACCGTCAAGGAACAGTGGAGCAGTGGGTCTCTGCCAAAATTAGAGAAAAACTTTGCCATTCGATGGTGCAAAACATTGTAGGAAACGACTGACAGCCAGAGTTTATTTATCCAGAGCAGCTTGGCATGTTCGAGGGCTGTGACAGATAAGCGCAATGTCTTTGGCATACTCCAAGTGGAGACGTCGTCCACCAGAGAGGATCCTCACACCTTCCAAGTCCTGGCTGGCGAATTCCACTTCCACGACTTCCTCAATGGCAAATTTAAAGCTACTAAACTTGTCTCACACCGCTGAAGATATTGGAGGGCTGCGACAACTTGCCGTAAACCCACACTCTGCTCGAGTCACCCGCGTATAGTGCTCAGATATGGTTTATACATTACTCAGGTAAAACTTTCCTAAGTAAACAGTTCCAAAGTTCACATCAATCAAACGAATCAAAGAAACACGACTACGGTCTTTTGCCAATAAACTTGGAGGTACTCCAACTACTGAAGTAATTTTAATATGTGGTCAATACAGCCTCGATTTCGACGAAATTTAGCTGGATCTTCGCGCATATGGCGCTCATGAGTGCTAGTCATTATATGGCGGATGACAGACGCAAATACATTAGTGGCCATGGAGATCAAACTGCATCCTTCATGATTGGCGCATTCCTTAAAGAGTCTCTTTTGAAAATTCTAGCTATTAAGGTGCGGCTGCAGTCTGTCAGGACAGTCTCCTGCTCTCATAGTATCACTGGTATGTTATGTAAATTGTCCAAGAAATAAGGTGCCATAAAGTTGAAGTGGGCTGGTTTAAGTACACCTGCGCTGGCGGCTTTATTCAACTCCAGACGTCTGATCTCACATTATATTTCTGCGCGCGATGACGCATCCAAGGAGACGTCCAAGGATTAGTGCGCTTAGTGGCAGATGGATGCACTAGAAAATCTGCTGATTAAACTGCCTCTCAAAGTGTTCGGCTCAACGCTCCCTACGCAGTGGAACTTGTTGGAAATACTAGAGTAATTGCATAAGATGTAAGAGCTTTTATTTACTGATTCCCTGGAAGAGTCTCCTCAAGTAATAATGAAGCGCATGATATGGACCATCTTGTTGGTAAGGACGTTGAACAAATTGTCGTTACGTTGGTGGAGAAACAGCCTTGTAAGGTGTGCTTTGGTTCCCGTGACCGACTGTTGGCGAACCTGGGTTACTCCAATAGGGTTCCGCAATCCGTTGTACTAGCGAGGACTCTCTCTAGTAGGTCAATTCAGCGTAAGCTATCAGGGACTTATTGAGTAATATCCACGGTGTCCATGTTTTTAATGGGGCGGTCCACTAACAACTGTAACGGAATCAGTAGCAAAGTTCAAGAAAATTAGCGAGGAAAGTACTTACGGCTCACCTGCAAGATACATCAGCCCAGTAAACCTCCTGGAGGTAAAGATAGCCCAACACCCGTCACCTGTTTACAGTTTGTGAGCTGATAAAATTGGGCATTTCATTGAACATAATACTACGGCTTCCATTAATAATTACTACAGAAACTTAGCTTAGGAAGTCCTAATATCAACCGATAGAGCTACTACAGTTTTACGGGTTGCCAAAAGCTCACAAGCAGGGCATGCCACTAAGACCCATTTTGTCGATGGTAAATTCTCCGCAGCACAAATTGGCTCGCTGGTTAGTTCGGATTCTTGCGCCACTGAGGCAGCACTATAATTTGCATAGCATTAAGGACTCTTTTGATATAATCGAAGACCTAGACCAAATCAGCCTAGCCGACAAGGTTATGTGCTCCGTGGACGTCCAGTCGTTATTTACTAATGTTCCCTTGCTTGAGACAGTTGATTACATTTGCCACCTGATAGAAGAGGAGAATTTTCGTCTACCAATACCTGCCGACCTCCTGAGACAGTCCCTGTTACTTTGCACGGAGAATGTCGCTTTTCGATTCCAGCACACTACATATCGCCAAATTGACGGAGTAGCTATGGGTAGCCCGTTGGGCCCGATACTGGCTGATTTTTTCATGTTCATGCTTGAGAGGAAACTAAGTGGACAGATTTCTCGGCTGCCGTACTATAAACGATATGTAGATGATATCCTTGTTTTTGGTTCCACAAAGATGCAAATCGAACAACTAGTAGACCAACTTAATAATGTTCACGCCAACCTGAAGGTGACTTATGAATTCGAATCGAATGGCCGTCTCCCGTATCTAGACATTCTCATGAGTCGCAGGGATAATGGACTGATTAAGCGATCTGTATACCGGAAACCAACGTGGTCCGGCCAATACCTACACTTCACTAGCTTCTCACCGATGGCACACAAGCGCGCGCTAGTAAGAACATTATTCACTCGGGCCAGACGTATCTGCTCCAACGACTGCCTGTCTGAAGAGTCTGAGCTGATTACTAAAACACTTATGGAGAATGGCTACCCCAAGCGATTCATAGACAAACATAGCCAAGTTAGACCGCCCAAGGAGATGGTGTTGACAGCCCCTAAGAAGAAGGTGTACATTGAGTTACCATTCAAGGGTGACACCGCAGCGAGAAGGATAACCAAACGCATTGTCTCGGCCATTCAGCGTACGTACTGTGCTGCGGAGGCGGTGATAATAAACAGAACCCGAAAGATGCCGTTACCTTCAGTAAAGGAAGATGAACCCGTCGTCGCCAAATCACATTGTGTCTACCAATTCGTGTGTGACTGCGGTATCAGTTACATCGGTAGGACCGAACGGGTTTTAGATTCCAGAGTGAAGGAACACTTACCAAACTGGGTTCAGTGCGAAGTTACACAATCCACCTCCGAGGATACGTGCTCACGTAAGCCACTAGCATCCTCCATAGGCAGGCACATCTTGGCGACTCGTCACCAGGTCAATCCCTTATCAGCGTTCCGGATCTTGTTACGTCATACCAATGCACGCCTTTTATGATTTGCCGAGGCCGTCGCGATAAGCCGAATTAGACCAGCTTTGTGTGTCCAAAAGCAATTAGTTGTCAACCTGCGGTTGCCGTGGACCTAATCCCATCAACAATGACCACAACCATAAATTTGATTGGCTTGACTGTGCCCTGTAAGACATATAAAAGGATTTCCATGTTCTTGTATTGGTACTGATGAGATAATACGAAATGCTAGCATCTGCCAATATTCGTCTTCTCATTTCGTTGTTCAGACTACTGAAGGAGACTAACTGTTTTAAATAACTCTTTTATGCCAATGATTAAATGATGATAGGACCCGTTTAAAAGCAGACCTAACTAATATATCGTAATTCTTACTTTACGCACATCGTTAAGCACTATTTACAGAAACTCAGGTTGACCAGTCCAAGATAGTGTGCTACCAGCTCGGTTGTAGTAAGACGAAAGTTGACTGACCTGGGCTCTTGTTTGCCTCCTCTTGCCTGTTCTTTAGATCCCTCATGACTTACTTTAATTTAGTCTATCCATGTGCAAAACGTCTAGCTGTAATTCAACTTCATTACCTTAGACTTCAATGGCAAATTACAATGGCGCTTTGCTTTTCTCTGAGGTAAAGTTAATAACAAACAGTAGGCGAGGTCATGAATTTGGTGTACCACTTGGAGTGTGGCAGTTGGTTCGTCTTAGTGTAATCCACTGAAGATATGTTGGCATGCATCTGGCAAAAAGGACCGCCTTGGATTTTACCACGTTACGGAAGATAAATCAAATATTTATAGATAAATTCTCACGACGTGATGGACTTACCTCAAGAGGTTTTGCTTCCATATTAACACCGGTTAGCTGCGCTGATGGCGGTGACCATGCCAGTAGGGCAGGTTAAAAAATGTTAAACATTTGAATAATCACAGTCGTGAACTGTATCTTTCAGTTTTCACTGACAGCACTAGCCTTAACTTTTCTGACGAAATTTTTGAAAATCTAATTGTTGAATGGTCCCCTACATAGTTGATGTTGCTCAGCAATACACCCACACTTAGATTACTGAATGCCAAGAGGCTGTATAAGGTTGAAAAACGTGAAGCCCTCAATCATTAAATCACTGAACCACGTCAATAATACAGGACTTCGGCGGAGGGTGCAACTAGTGATTTGCAGTATATACGGCTGCTTGGATGTTTGTCCGTAGGGGTGAGCCCAAGTTTTGTTTGGCATGAGTTGCGCTAAAGTTATGTGTAGGCTAGAGATTCCACAAGGGGTTTAGTAGACGCTACCCAACAGTATAATACTAGTCTACTTCACTTGTGCGGAAGAAGACCAAATGCGGGGACAGCCATATGACCAATACATCCTTGCAAACGGTAGGTGTGCAATCACTGTAGCTGTAAAATTTTGTGTCCTGTATCACCGATGTCTGACTGTGCCCTTAAGCAGCAGTACAGGGCGCCTAAAGGCGAACAAACTGAAGAAGCTGAATTAGGCTTAAGAGTTGTATGTAAGATCCTAGTGAGTTGTAGGCATAGCGGAGAAGCAGTTCAGGAGCTAAGGGTTATGATTACTTACCTAGGTAGGTGCTCAATTGCTGAACGAGTGAATTAACGAGAGTATTTGCAGCATAATGACAATGTACGAAACACGATAAACGACTAGAAATGTACAACGACACATAGTAAGTGTGCGGGGTAGCGCTATGCTACAGATTGATGAACACGGATGCTATGTCCATGGGTCAGAATTCGTGAGTCACTATGGTTCTGCGTTACTCAAGGATGATGGGTGCAAAGGCGAGGGTAGTGTAAGAAGCCAAAAGCCATGTCTCAACATTGTAATATAAGTATATCAAGCCCCATATTCTTGTAGGTTCATCACGTATAACAGTCAGACCCCAAACCACTATGAAGCAGTTGCACTAAAGTCGTCACTAATGTTACATAAAATAAACCGTTTGTTTTCAAGTATAAAGTGCATGTGACAACGAAAATTTGAATGGCTAGATTTACTCTCGTGGTGTGACGTGAGAACTGATTTGTGACTCCTTCATAATAACTTGTCTGCAGACAATAAATTGAAGGAAATTCCGAAAAAGCTGGTGTATTGTAAAGTCTGCGAAGTAGTACAAACTTTGCATTCGTTGAGATCTATTCGATTTGTGTTGGCATCCTGCTCTAAGGGAACGTGTGTATGTACAGGATGCAATTAGAGCGTATTCGTGTGCCCAAAGTAGACAAGGTAATGGAATGCGGTCTGGTTCGTAGTAGGCAATGTTCATTGCTGCCGAAAAAAGAACTCGCGATACACATTACAACCGTTTAGCAGCTGGAAAAAAGTAAAAAGGTATGGTTTAACAAGCCTAAATTCTCTAAGTACAAGGACCTGCAATTGCAGTAGGCGACCGGCCTAGTTTTAGCTATTAACTACGTACCAATTGTTCCGCAAATTTTGATAATATAGAGTGATTCATTCGTAGATAAGGTACTGTAAAACCTGATGATTGACGTCTTTGATCTGATTTGGTGCACTAACGGATAGGAAACTAATCTTTACGTCGTGAAACTTAGTCTAGCTACCGAGATCCACGAAAGTAGGAGAAACAGATCGTCCACGCTTCAAACAAGTCTAAATATTCTCGCCTTTTCTGTTCACCTGTTACAATTTATGCGTTCTTAAGTACATACTTAATAAGCTCTACTGTTCGTTTCCTCTAGTTGCCAGAGGTAGGAGGGTTGAAAGGCAGGGGTAAACTCTGAGGTAATCGTTCAGCAAACTAATCTGAGTGATTAATGGTGTTCCCGCGGCGACAGACTAGTGAATACCCGTAGAACTGCCTTGCCGTGGAAGGAACACTTCAAAGCGCTTACCGAAGAAAAGTAAACTGTTTGAGCGACTGTGATGCCTGATCCACCTCAGGCGCGGAAAATTGCTGCTTGGCGCAATTTAATCGGCTCTCTGAGGCTTGTTTTGAAGTTGTCCTCGCTCTCCCAAACCATTTTAGACTTCTTTGCTATCTATTAATAACTATTTTTGATGTTGTTAGAACACACTGACCATAAATCCAACACTTTTCCGGGTGCTGTGCGTCCTAAGCACAGCGTAGAAAATTCTTTTCCCTCCGCGTGTGCCAGCCTTGGAACGCCATCCCTATTTATGTCATCTCTGCTCCCCATCTGACGGTATTTAAGAAACTACTTGACTATGCATTGTCTCCTTTACATTTCATTTTATGACTTGTTAGTTAGGGGCTCACAAAAACCTTCAAACAGTCTCTTACAGAAATTCCCAACCAGTGAATTTATGCACTTATACATTTAATACGAAAAAATCCCAACTATTCTACATAAGCCTATAGTGGGTGCAACAAAACGCCCTTTACTTTATCATGATATTCACTTTTCGTAATAATTTCCATCTCATGGACTAGATAAGCAATGCTTTTTTAACCGTAATAACCTATTGTTCCGTTGTTCCATTGTTCATATAATTCGTGTCGAAATTGCGGAACACAACACATATGCCAACCAAACGCATAACACTGCACTCCACACCGACGGGCCTGGAGCTGCAACGAGCTACGAACTAATATAGCATGACGTTTGGGCACTGAACCCCTTGTAACGAGCAGAGCTCGGTGCCAATAACTAACATGTAAATGTCATTGACAAATTTTACGCCTATGCGATACAAACAAACACTAATAAAAAGTGGAATTCAATGGTCTACTCAGGCCTCCTAACAAATGGAGTGCTCTCTGCCAAAAGCTGCATTTCTGGAAGAATCTTGCCTTGCAACTAGATGCAGCAACTTCATCGTGGACCGCTATTTTAATTGAAGTGAACAATGGTCATTCGATTACTAGGACCGTGGCTGAAGCAAATGGAAATTGGGTGTTGCCCACCCGAAAACACTTCACACACTGCAATCTTCAATTTCACACTTCAATTTGTGATTAACAGTTGTGTCAAGCGTTACCGGTTGTGATAAGGTGACTTTGCGGTAGCGGTAACAATTAACATACAAATGGCTCCAGATTCGATACCTGCCATCTCACCTTATCAAATAAGATTGAAACGTGTCGTGAAGTGCAGTTTTCGGGTAAGAAAAACAAAATTTCCATCTAACACAGAAGCTACGTTGTGTTATCGATTTATGCGCGTGTTCATAAAGTCGTACAACTAAGGCCACATTACAGCATATTGTGCCAAATTTTTAGTGGGAAGCAGGTTGCAGAACCAATTTATTGTATCCAGCTAGACAAAGGATACCCAGCGCCTAAAGGATGTTGAAAAGCTTGAAATCCAAGTAAAATAGATGCCGGAATTTTGCAAATGGTTTGAAAGTGCTACACTCAACGGCTCGAAAATTTCTCGGCTTGTAGAAAGTGGCATACAAATAGTACATTTGATCCACTAATGCTAGGGAGTTCGGATAGACAATATCTACCTACAGCAATCGACGTGACCTCCGTAATCTGCGTAGTTCTCCACGTGATCGTAACCAATCATATGTCTGTACCACACCTACCCAACTCGGCTGTTGATTACGGTGTCTAAGCACTGCTTCAAATATTTTCAACTTGTATTTCCCTAAACCTGCTTGGTATGTTGATGATTAATCAGCTTATATTTTAGTTGCTCTCATGATTTACCTCGCCTACTTATCCAACATGTTTGACGGTTCAATTTTCAAAAATCTAGTACTGAGCCACTGTAAGCACTAGATGTTACAGCCAATTTCAAAGCACCGTAACACTAGTATAGTAGAGGACAGCAGCCTACTCGATCTGACAAATAGCGGTGCCTGTGATTAAATATGGGCTTGAATACGCGCACCTACATACGTTTAAAGAAAAATTATCCCATCACCGGTGTAGCATTATCTTTTACTATACCATTTTACACACATGTTAGCGCATTGTACCAAGCTTTTAGCGTGGCACATTTTCGAAAGCGAGTGCAGTGCTTTCAAGTTAACAAATTTTCCTTCAGATAGGCATCCAACTAGAATAGAAGGTGTTGATCGACTACTTTTATTTAACTGTCTGTCGATTATGCTGTGGGCTTCCAAACGGTGTCCCATTGGGTAACGTCCCATGAGCAATAGAGTGCCAACAACGCCAAAACAACGTACTTAGCCTCGTTAACTTGAAAGTACTGCAAGCGATTTTGAAATTGTGCCAAGCCAATAGCTTGGTACAATGCACTAACATGTGTGTAAAGTGGTATAGACTCCTTGTATATTGGTAACATGCGTCTGAGGCACGAAATGCTGCGGGTAGTTAACCGGAATTACTCTGCTGAAGAATCTGTATAAATTCTAGTAAGTTGTTTGACCATGTGGAACATCAAACCCTCCTACACAAATTGACAGCGCACAGTGTTAGTGGATCATTACGCCAGTATTCTAAAGTTTACTTCAAGTGCAAGCTTAGGTGATAGTATGGTGGCCATCTAACCAACTGACAACACTCGAATAATGGTACATCTCACGACAGAGCGTTAAAAACTACGCTGTTCTTGCTTCACATCGTGGATCTATATAAGTTCCAAATCTCACTTTGTACGTCTTGTGCACATATTGAGATTCAACAGCAGACCAGCTGTTGCGGCCCACTACTGCAAATACTTTACCTAACCTAAATTTGATGGGTAAAATTCCGCCCCTCATACCACACAACCATGTCAGTCTTGGCGATTGTGAGTCATGGTGCTGCCGTACGCACCTACACCATCGAATGCTAATCTATAAATCCTAAAGGCTCAAGATGTCCCAGGTATACAGACACAAAGTGATCTGAAGTCCATGAATGATAAGTACGACCTGCGTTATAAAGATCTGCGCACGCTTTACATGCTCAAATGAAGTTTGTGCATTTTGTCTGAACACTCCGCCACTCGCCTCTTCTTTTACCTTACCTGTGTTCCTAAAATGACCAGAAAAGCAATGAGCAACAAGCAACTGGTGAGGTTTTTAGTGTTCGTACAGATGTTTGGATGAGTTTTGCAGATTAAAAGTCCCATTTGTGCTTTTAATGAATTATTCAGTCATTAACTTTCTACACATCTATGGTCCACTGCGGATGAGAGCTGTTGATTAATGAACTTTACCGGTTTTCAGGCCGTTGTGAGTAAAACAAACATTAATCATGTCAAGAAGTCAGAGAGCTTGTTGCCGCACTCGTTATGATGTTAAGATGAGCCCACATGGAAGTTATGCAACCCAGATTCTAAAGGAATTCAGATGATCATAGTTTTAGTTTACGTTACATTAGTTCCGTTTGTAACCGGCTACGGTACGCCAATGTATGAGATAGTTAACCATTCACATCGCTTCCAATAACCATTAGAATGCGCATGGAAATTATGCAGTGTTGCCTTTCGATTCAGTGTTGATACAAGAAGAAACAGAAAAAAGGAGTTTGCGCTCGAAATGGCTACACTACTTGGTCGAAATCAGCCTTCGGGTAAAACTCAGTTAATGACAGCTCACGTTGAGCCACTCTTGAGCATGTGGTAAATGCGATGTTAGCTAGCATGTCAACGATCGTAACTGACGCGCGGTCACTGGACTAGAACGCCAATCAGCAAGGTGAGCAGGAAGTGATCACTTTTACAACGGCTGATGGATCAATGAGGAATTGGCTTGAATCGTGTTGAGTCATGTGTGATCTTGATCCAAGTCAAAGGTAAGCCAGCTTTCCACGAAAATTAACAACAAAAAGTACAACAACGACAACAGTACATCCACCATGTGAACTGATGCTTCGGCGCTATACCAACAGGATGGCCTATGGAATAAAGAATAATAAGAGAAGGGTATCTATCTGAAAACTTTAATGCCCTAAGCAAACATTCAGGGTCAAGACGGCTACACCTTGTGTAGACAAATACCGTCACAAACAGTTGGTTATGGTGCAAAGATAAGGCAGCATAGGCAAGTAAATGTCCTTGCGGCTTTTTATTGCCCTGCGTCATAATCAGCCATTACCCCGCAGATAAGTCAGCACCAAACACACATTAAACAGGCATTCCGACTAGGAGACAACAGCAAATGCGCCACTGGTGTTGGCTGCGAGCAATGTTTTGCAAAGTTTCGAGCCAAGCACAAGGCAAGTCATGTGGACTCCAGTCCGGAAGGCGAGGCGGACGAACGCCACCCAGTTTCGTCGTCAGCAATTTCATTTCCGTCCGTCAAGTCAACTTTCGCGCACCTCGAGTCTTGCACTACCCTACACCTGAGAGACTAAACAAGGCCCGCCTAGGTAAGCGGTGAACAGGCATAGATAACACCTGCTCAAACCAGCGCCTTTTATTCTGTGCTGTCTGCTGTCATAGGGAGCAAGTATTGTTATCACTACCTACTACTCGCCTATGCACATCATTGTTGTAGACAAGCTGGTGCCATCCGACACCAGCAGTACTTCGCAGACAACGATGATCAAAGACTTGAAGGCGCCTAAGATTTTCAGAACGAAGGGGTCCATTCTCACTACAATGGAGCAGAACGGTCCTAACGGTGGCCTTTTATACATGGCCTGTCAGACGGGGGAAACTCCCTTTTGCAGATAAAAAGGCCGCAGGTTAAGAAAGCAGTACTGGACTTTACAGTGCATGAGCTGACGCCAGTTTCTAGGCACCCACCGTCACTGGTACAGCTGCCAAGAAAAGTGCATTGATCAACCACCTGGGGTTCCCCGTTAGCGAGGGTCAAAGGATCACAAAGTGGCTGGTGCTCTTGCAGCAACAATTCCCATTTTGAAGGTTCGAAGCGCTTATCATATGATGGGACCCCTCTAGACAGGCTATTCATGGTTAATTGTGCCGTCGAAATATCGTCGAAAAGCAAAACGATGTCGTTTTCATAGCCAAGTATAACTAACTTTCACCAAGCAGGACCTCCACGTCAACATCGTTAGATCCTGCAAAGGAAGATTCCATGATAGAATCCACGACGAAATCAAACAAAGTTGGTGAAATCGCACAGGAAATTGATTTGAAGCGGCTGGCACATCGTGCGATGGCAGCTGAGGTCCGAGCCAAGAAACAATGAACGACGAACGATGAATTCATAAGGGCGGTTTTGCAGGGTTATCGAAAAAAGCAGTGGCTTATTTACATTTAAAAGAGGGACTTATGTTTTTTGCTGTAATGCTGTGATCCATGTAGTTTCACAGCATAAACATGTAACAGCAAATACATCCAAGGTATATTTCAGAAGTGGGATGGTGATGTCATAGTAGGTAACAAAGTGTTGCTGAGTAAATGAGTCTTCCAAACGTATTTTAAATATGGATAGTGATGGTGCAGAAATGACAATTCTGGAAGAGCATTCCATGGGTGACACACGGAAGGAAAAGAAATTCCCGCGACAATCCAGGCGGCTAGATAGTTTTGTCAGTTTTAGTGGATGACCTCTCATGATGGTATTACTGTTGAGTTGCAGTAAAAAGGGCCACATATGGTTTAAATCATACAACATTAACTATAGCATTATCAAGTCACCACGTAAGAGGTGGTAACGTTCGCTGAATACCCCCAATCGTTTCTGCCTCTCCTCATATGGAAGACGGCGCATTCCAATGACGTATTTTGTTGTTCCGTGGTGGGGGCTGCTCCAATGCATTAAGGTCGTGGTTAAGTCATGGTTACTAGGCTTGCAGTGCATAAGCGAGGTGAAGACAAGCATATGCACTAAGCTTCTGCTGGAAGATAGGGTAATCTATTTGTCTGAACACACGTCGTAACAGACCCACAAGTTTGTTACCAGTTTTGGAGACTTTCGCGGATTGCCTAGAACAACCCATATCATCCTGAGAAAGTACGCCTAGATCAGGTTCGGTGGTTGCTCGCCGTAACATATGAGTTCCGAGCCTATACCAGTGGTTGTTTTAGTGTCCTATGGAGAGCACTTTGCATGCACTCACATTGAATTGGAGCGAATGTTGGATGGATCACTAATGTCCGGTATCTAGATCGCTCTGAAGCAGTTACTAGGTAGTATCCCGCTTAAGCTTGCGCCGAAGCTTGATTTTATCTGCAAACAGCAGGAGGTTAGATGTAATTGTCTGTGTTGATTCCTTGATAATACCAAACACAGTCGTTGACCTAAAACCGAGCCTAGAGGCACACAGCATTCAACAGGTTTGGGGTCAGCGTAGGAGCTCACACTCCGACCACCAATTGCCGCTGAAGCAAATAGTTGGCAATGCAGCTTAGAAGAGAGTCACCGATCCCGCAAATCGGTAGTTTGGACAAAAGTATCCGTTGATCTAGACGGTAGAATGCTTACGGGATATTCAGGTAAATAACATCGGCATCCTCGCCAGCGTCTTCTGACTGGTCTAAGCTAATCCGTAATATTAGCAAATTCATTGTGCACGATCGATTTCGACGGAAGCTGTACTGCTCAGAAATAATAACAGAGTATTGCAAATAGCGCACCATCTCATCGTCTATGATGGATTCCATCACCTTGGACAGTATGGAGAGAAGTGAAGCTAGAAAGCCAGTCAGCAACGCGGACGCAATCTGCGGCTCACGTTCGCAAACCCAGAATGAACCGACTAGAATGGCGTTGGAGTATAGAGAACAAAGCACAACTTTCTTTCAGTCAAGATTGCAGTGGTCCAAACAGCTGCAAAGGAAGTACGAGCGCCAGCCAATAAACCTAGACAGAAGGCCGGAAACAACCAACAGTTTAAAGTACGTTTCAGTGATTAGTGATGAACAGTATAAAATGGTGTCTTATTTTTTATTAACATATTTGCATGCCGCCCAGATTTCTTCTTGTTATTCGGAAGGCAGCTTCGACAGCAAAGTAACATGAGTATACGCAGCATGATTATCTACTGACTTGGTAGACGTGCATTTCTAGGCAACAAACTATCATATAAATGCTAGACAAAGAGAAAAATATTGACGCCACCTATTTCCAAAACCAATGGTAGTTAGATACGTGCTTGTAAACAGTTAGTGAATACAATTAGGCTAACATAGTATCGTATCGATAGAAATTCAACTAGGGTGTAAGGATACAATGGATGGTCTCATGGAATTCTCACTAATAAAAGCAAGCCTATGGTTCCACGTGTTATGCTAAGTTTAAATCAAATCGTTATTATTAGGAACATGGAGACCAAAAGTAAGCAATGGTTTTTGGTGGTTTTACCTCATAAGTTACAAGCAAATAAAAGAAGTAAACATCACAGTAAAACAAAGCAAGTTAGTTTCATTGCAAGATAACACGTGCAGGCCAGATTCCTAAACCAACCAGCTATATAATCTAGCATTTGCGTTTATAGGATTAAACGCAAATCGATTCATCAATTTTTACGTGCACAGGCCAATGGAGCTATAGAGTCTGCATACATATCAACTACCAGGATAAGAACAGTCGTACAAAAATGAATACTAAGCAGCTCGGCTGTTACAAAACGTATGTGGTCCAGAAAGACAAATCGAAGCAAATCAGAACATACAAGGTGAACACTTTGTTAGAAATAGTACCGTACATTTTATGAATGCTACTTCATTGTTGGTTAATCTCGCCGACAAAAAGCCTACTGGTCATTTTGTTCTTTTCTGTAATCAGTTAGAAGTGAGTAAGTAACCTTTGTTAAAGATTATCATGGTTCAATGCGCTTGCGCCAAGTTTCCATGTCATATCCCATAGCATATCAAGGTTGCTTCTGACCGGTTGACCAAGAAATCAGACTTCTCACATTTTACTTCTTGTCTCCGAGCTTCCGTCGAAGTGGCGACAGAAGTTAGTACCAAGAATATAAAATAGCATTTATGGTATTCCAAAGCATGTGTGTGAAAACTCCCGCTTCATCCAAATTATGTATTTGAAGCAACATAACTATATATTTCATATTCCACAATGGAATTCGTCCAACATCATAGTCCTCTAAATAATTACTGACCGGTTTCCTACTTAACTATATATAACCTATTCATAATCCAATTATCAGCTGTGGCTTGTCCACTGGGATTCCTAAATCCAGCGGATAAATGCTAGGAACGCAAGTCAGTATTAGAAGAGATCAGACCTAATTTAACAGCTGGATGGTAATCTTATTGGCAGAAATGGAACCGCTGATTAAAGGTTAAAGACGTCCAAACATGCAACAATAGTATTCAGTTTCCCATACTGTAATTCTAGTGCTTGTTACAGCAACATTTTTAAACACACTTAACCGTTAGGTACGAGGAATAATCAGAAGCTTGTTCAAACTATTTACATGTTAATTCTGACCGTCCATAACTGTTAAATGAACTTAGGTAGTTTTGTTGCTGCTATGATATTTGAGCATGAGTTAAGCCGTTGAACTGACGTACGCCAACGTTGTGTATCAGATTCAATAGTTCAATTGTGTATGGTGGGATAAAAAGCAATAACTTTACAAGACCCACAGGATGGCAAATGGGAGAAAACAAAAGTTTCAGGTGTGACACAAAAATATCAGTAAGTTAGACACTGCAGTTTGTCATACCGTTATATAATGGGTATCATGTAAGTGCAAGTCCAATAGTCTTTCGAATGTCTTGATGTTTGTTGCGTTCACCACGTGCGATGGCAGTGCGTTCCAGTGCGGACAGACACTAAGAGAGTAAAAAAACTTACTACAATGTAAACGGGAATATTGAGTCACAAGTTTTAGTGCATGGCCTCGGCATCATTTGTCGGCAGATAATGTTAACAGCGACTTACATGGATGGTCCTCTTCTCTTAGTATCCGGTAAGTGAGGATCAGATCACCGCGAAGTCGTCGGTATTCTAAGGAGTACAGACTGATTGAACGAAGGCGCAGTTCATAACTAAGGCCCGATAGACCACGTGTTGCCTTAGTGGCTCTTCTTTGTGGTTGATCCAGGAGACGAATGTCCCGTTTTAACCACGGACGCCATGCCTGCACCGCATACTCGAGGTGGGGACGAATGTAGGCGTTAATCAATAAGGGCACGAGTTGCCGCTCGAAGATACCGAGCGCTCGCCTTAAAAGCCTCAAGTTTAAGTTCGCTATGTTAGCTGCCTTTGAACACTGGAGCGAATTACGCAGACCTTCTTGCACGATGACCCCTAAGTCTCTTTCGTTTGTCACCTGTTTTATAACGCGCTGCCCCAGGTGATATGTGTTGCTGCAGTTACTGCGCAGCGACAACAGGTGACACTTTTCGGGGTTCAGGGGTAGTTGGTTGTTTACTGCCCATTCGTTAATCCGGTTCAGGTCATCCTGCAGATAGACAGGGTCAGATGTTGACTGAATAGCTCGCCACATCTTAGCATCGTCGGCGAATATTTGCATAGGTGATTGAATGTTAGCAAGGAGGTCGTTGATATAGACTAAAAAGAGTAACGGACCGAGAACTGATCCTTGCGGTACGCCGCTATTGACGCATAGGCTATCGGAGTGGGTGTTGGCGATCCTTACCTCAATTCTTCTGTCGTATAAGTAACTTTCCAACCACGTGAGCAAGGATCCGTGGATACCATAGGCCGCAAGCGTTCGGAGAAGTGCTGGGTGATTGACTCTGTCGAATGCCTTAGAAAAATCTAAGTAAATCACATCTACGGGAACTCCCTCGTCAACAGCCCTGGTCCATGAGTCCCGAGCAAGTAGTAGATTGGTGAGACAAGATCGTCCGCGTCTGAATCCATGCTGGAGGTTGGAGATGATTTGTAGACTTTTAAAATATCTCACCATTTCATCAGCGATTATAGACTCCATCACTTTTGATAGAACAGGAAGGAGAGTAATAGGTCGGTAGTTGGCAGGGTCTGACCGCTTACCTCCCCTGTATATCGGAGTGATAAGTTCACGTTTTCACTCAGACGGAAGTGTAGGAGACTCAAATAGAAACTGGAAAAAGGTTGCAAGGTAGACTGCCATGGTGGGTGCAAGGGTTTTAAGTACTTTCGGACAGATCTTGTCAATTCCCGGAGCACTATTTTCCCTGAGCGACTGTAATTTCTTTGCCACAGATGTAGGGCTAAAGTTGACCGTGGATAAGCAGACGACATTTGCTGGGATGTAGCAAGGCGATGGTTCCATGGTGTGTCTAGTCACTGAGACAAACTGCATGGGCAATGCGTCCGCGGTCTCCTCTTCAGTAACCGTTAGGCCATTGACCGTCTCTAGTGGTGGTATTCCCGTCTTAACCTTCCTTTTGTCATTCACAAACCGGTAGAGCAGTTTGTGATTGCTAGTAAATTTGCGTACCGTAGTTTCCTGCCATTCGTACTTGTCAGCTTTAAGGAGTGATGTGCAGTAGTTTCTGACTGTTTTATAATGATTCCACGTGATATCACTTGGACCTAGCAAATGACCCCTCCAAGCCTCGTCTCGCCTATTCAACCACTTACGTGTTCTACTCCGGATCCAGTTGTTGCTCCGTCGCGAAACTCGTAATGGTACGTCTTTTGAAGCTGATTGTAGGACCCAGTTTATCTTGCCTTCCAACACTTGCCAGGCATCATTCGCCGAAGTGTGCATCTGGAGGTCCCAGTCAACGGTTGTCGCTATAGTGTGAAGCTTGGAATAGTTGGTGATGAATCGTCGGGTTTCTGGTTCTTTGTCAACCATACTGGCATAACACACATAATCAAACGGTAGAACTGAATGATCGCTACAACCTAGCGGGGGGTTGTATGAAACCGACTCAACCATTAACTCCCCATTAGTCAAGATTAAATCAAGTATTGAAGGCTTGTTTGAGCCGCGGTGTCTGGTTGGTTGATCCACGTGGTTATACAAAACTGCCAAAGTTAAAAACTCAAGGAGTTTTGATTTGAAGCATGGCCCACTTGGGAACACAGACGCTATTGACGGTACGTTGAAGTCACCCATTATTAGGTAGTGTGAGTACTTTTTCGACATAGCATATTGGAGAGCATTTAACAGAATATCATCGCTGTCAGCGGAGGAGTTCGGCGGCCTGTAGACAACTGCTATGAGGCAAGCATCATGTGTCTTCTTCTGAGGACGACCATCGGGACCGGATAGCTGCAGCCGGCAAAATAAGGCGTCGGGGATAATATGGGAATGCTCAGTGAGAGCTTCACATTTCAGGTGATCTCGGTAGTAGATAGCAACGCGAGATGGACGATCATTTCGAATGACTGACATTTCACTAAGTTCAATTTCTGGATCCAAAATCTCGTTTGAGAGCCAGGTTTCAGTTATGCTATGATGTCCCAAGTTGCTGCTTCATGCCGATGGCGCGATTCCGACAACTTGGAGTAAAGCCCTTGGGCGTTTGTGTAGCAGCATTGCATTTGTTGCCGCATTAGGAGGTGGGTCCGCTGTGTTTGACCGGCACAAACAGCGCCGGTCTGCCCACGTTTTTTGACACGAGTGTTTGCACGCTTGGCTGGTCTATGGTCGGAAAAGCCAGGTTTGACTCAACTGTACCAGTGGTCTGTACTGCTTGCAGGAATGGTCTCAGTCGTACTTCTGGTGGTCCTAGCCTTCTGCTGCGGTACCACACGTTAATTGCCATTGATGCCATTTCCGGCGTAGCCAAGGTAACTTTCAAAGTTTTCAGCCCGCTCCCTTGATAATTTGGGGAGGAAGCTAAGCGGCTGACGTCGAATGCCACAACATTCTGCATGCCATAGATTTCTGTGATGTAGCGCCAATCATCAATATCCTGTTTTTGTCTTTCACTGGTGTCGCCATGTTTCAGTTCGGGCACACCATGAACCAACACCACTTTCTTCATTACATTTTGACGAGACGCGTTTGTGTCGAATTTTCGCTTTTGTCTTTCCTTCCATGGCATGTCTGGAAAAATGCAGGCACTGATAGAAGAGTTCGGTAGACGGTGGCTTGCTAAGAGAACATCCTCCAAGTCCTTTGTGTTGCCAAATGTTACTCGCAGTAACCCAGGTTCCCCTACGTGAGGAGACGATAGGTTTCGTGACAGACGTGTAAGACTAGTTGGGAGAACGTTTAGTCCTAGTGCGCAGCTCATCTCAGTCCAGCAATTTTGCTTTTCGGCTTGTCGACCTTTTAACGACTCGCTGGTGGGTTCTGGTACGTTTGAACAAATGACTGTCATCGCTTGTTGGTTGCGTAGTTAGTTAGTTGCAGTTCTTTTTGGGTGGAGGTTTGTCGTGTGGGAGTGTTGGTCTTGTCTTGTAGGGAAGAAAAGTCAAGGCTGCAGCAAGAATTCTCCTGTGCAACGACATTATTCACACAGTTTGTAATGTGCTGCCCAGCTAATAGCGATGATCGTGCAATTTGTGCATAACTCTTTACGCCTTGCGGTACAACAGAAGATTTTATAGAATATTCAACTGGCTTGGCATCACAGTTGTTTATCGCTAATGGTGCTTGTTTTTCGCCGGAACGTGTAACATTTTTAATGGATAACTTTAGTCTTTTGGTAGGTCTGAGGTTAGGGCTACTTAACACACTAAGCTGCAACTCTAGTTCAGCGATTTTCCCTCCCAAAGCCTTGACCAATTTTTTCTGTTCGGATGACGCAACAGCCAACATTTCACACCTCGCGTTGAGAGTTCGGATAATCTTGGCTATTGGGCTATCTGAACACGCATCACAGAATCACAAACTATTTGTTATTACGCTGCGGTTTCCGCCAAGTTCTGAGTTCACGTCCACTTCGTCGTAAGAATTTGCGCACAAAGAGCACGTGATTTTTGTGATGACAGTTCTCCGCTTACTTGAGGCATGATTGACCTTCGTTGTTTTGTTCACGCGTGGACCCGCTGATAAACTTTGCCTTCCCATGGCTTAGTGACTCGTATGCACTTTAAATCACGCCAGGCGCACCGTTGTGAGCTGCGTGAAATGACTAGTCCGGCTAGCGGTAACCGTCGCTGTCCGGGTTTGATGGTGATGGGTCCTGGCGCAAGCGTGTATGGAATCACAAACACTTGGTGTGGTAGGGCGCACGAAGGAATATAGATGAAAGGACAAAATAGCCAGTATCTATGGTGTATGGTGGTGCACAGTACTAAGCTATATGTCACCTGATAGCTTTAGAAAAGCTCTGTAGAATGGTTTGTTAAATTCACTGAGGTTACCTTGAAAATACAAGCTTTCAAGCGTGGTTCTTAATGTACGAATTGACGAAGACGCCGGTTGGGATGAAATAGCAAGACGGAGGACCTACTGCGCAAATATAAATCCCGTTCGATAGAACTCTGCGAGCCGAAACGAATGGGCGTATTTCCGAGAATGTAGCACAAAAAACGAACGGAATAATCCAGGATTACCACAGAGCACAGAATTATGCGACCGTCTGTGACCATGACGGGTAACTTAGGCTTCAACACCTTCCGATCGGAATTTAGCAAGGGTTCCACAGGTCACAGTGAGCTTAAGCCATTTCCCTCACCCTTTATCTGGCGTTTGAAGTTCCAACTTACTCCCCATTTATTGTCTGTGCTATGCAGCAAAATGGCGTTATTCAGAACTTTTATCTCATCCGTATGTGAGAGGTTCTGACTGTTAACGATGACAGCCGCTGTGATCAGAGCATCTAAGAGTAAATGGAAGGCAAAATTAATGCCTGGTTAGGTTAAATCCGCAGTGGAAGGAAAGGACAGATATAACAAAAGTAACTTCGTTTATTGCAAATAAATAGAGCCTTGTATTTCACAGTTAGGCCTTATTCACTGGTTGTGCGCTGAAATTTCTCTCCATGCGAGCACCAAATTTACACACTTACTAGATAACAAAATCACATATGGTACTTTTTATGGTACAACTATTGTTCTGTTCCAATTCGCTTCCCTAAATTCAGCTTGTTACATTTTGTGCTCCTCGCAGGCTATGGTAGTTGGAGGTCAAGCTCTCGCCTATCTAATCAACGGAGGAAAAGCGAGCTCTAGTTTAATTGGAGGGCCATTTGGATTATATGTTGTGTGATTGGATTGCGACGCGCAATCTCAATGTAGACCGCAAATAACATTGAAGTGAACCATGGTCATTACGATCACTGGGACCGTAGCCGGGACAGATGAAGATAAGGTTCTGTCCGCCCGTGCAGTTTATTCGGCGCGCAACACCTTAAGTTGTTTTGCAAACTAACAAAGGGTGGCTCACAGTTAATTAATTTATGCTACAACTCTAAGCATATAAAAATCCCAACAATTCGAGTAACTTGATATTCACCATTATATACAACCTTGAACTACCCATCATTTGTTACTCTGGATGTACACCAACGGCATTTACATTAACTTAATTAAAAGCAGACCCTTTTTGCTAACAATTCAAATAAATATGATAATTTTACAATCTTACTTATTTACCTAAAACATATCTGATTGGCAGCACCCACTTACATCCCACAGGCTTGCCAGTACAACAAGCGCAACCTTTTAACTTACCGTATGACTGAGTGTTTCGTGCGTACGCGATATACACGGTTGGAGTGTAAGATACAGCAACAGTTATACACAGTTGGAATGCTGTTATGATCTATAAATGATCAGCGGTAAGACTTATGGATTCATTGTATCCGGTAGGAAAATCACTTGGTCCGTTAATGTAGATCAAGATGGTATGTTTTGTCTAACAATTCTATTAAGTTTTGATAGTTAAGAAAGTGTGCCCATCCTAAAATAAATGATTGTCATAAGTATGCAACAAGTTGACTTCTATGCATTATATTGAAGGACTTTCGCTATGAATAAAAGATAAAAATAACAACAGTCTACCATTCGTCATCCATATAATAGGTTTAATTTAGATTATTCAACCTATATTATATTTCGCATATATGACAAACCGACTTATATGAAATTAGAAAGTGACATTATGTGGTCACCTTGTGCCATAACGCAATACATTCCCTCGAACAGTTGATTCACGCCTGCTGCTAAATCTGTCCCCTTAAGCCTGCTAAGCTGGAAGCCTTGGTAAACCTGATAGCAAGGAATACCAAAGAAGATAGGCGAACAGAATTGTATCATATGTACATGCCGGTCACACCAATCTTCTAAAGATCGCCTGGCGGAGTTGCATATACGCCCACGCTCCACACTTGATTGTCCGCTCAGTCTGGCCAGTTAACTTCTTGCCTGGGCACGCCAGTCTCCATGCGTCTACCGGGAGCATGAGAACGTACGTGATGTCGGACACGCGATTTCATCAGCTTCCGGTCGGAGCTTGGAAACACGCACGTTGTCGGATGCGCGACTTCATCAGCTTTTGGCTGGGCTCTGGCAACACGCTCGCAGGGTCTGTCCAAGCATACTTTGTCGCGAACAAGCAAGTGTTAGCACTCAGCAGTCTCGCCAAGCTGTCACCTTTTTTTCCGAAGTGAGTCCGCTCACAATCCCATCGAAATTTATAGCTTTCGCAGCTTTACATCCGGGGATGCATTTCAGCCACTGTGGTCTCTTCCTCTTCCGAGCCGACCTGCACTGCGCATCTGATGTTTGCGACATTCATTTTGTTTAACCGTGACCCTCAACTTCCAGCCCGAGCGTGTCCAGTCGAATGTCCCAATGCAAAGCAGGTGGTTCGTGGAGACTTCGGGTTTTGCCATGGTTCTGTCTCAATTGATTGCTGTGCCTAATCCACTTCTCACGTCCAACTATCTCCTCGTAGGTAACCCTGCCCTTCCTGCCGATAACAACCCCGCTCGACCACCCCTTTGGCCTTCGAAAATCCCGGTCGTAAACCATGTCAACAACATTAGAGTTACGGAGCCTGACTTTGTGATCTTCCTCCACTAGACTACTGCCGTGCTTTTATATTCTCCTTCGTAAACCATTATCGAACAACGTCCGGATCTTTCTTCCAAATGGTACTTCTATGGGGATTTCTTATCATCGGCGTTTGGGTTTAGATTGTTTCAACCCGTATATAAGACAGATTGAATTGCATCCTATAAAGCCCTTATTTGACTTGTTTACGGAGTGCACGTTTGAACGTAGTCACGATCCTTTCCGCCTGTTCGTTTGGTTGCGGATGATGTGATGATGAGAACAGCTGCTGAATTTTCACTTCTTTACTCTACTCGGGGAAAGAAGTTGAGGTGAACTGTGTTCCATTGTCACTCACTAACAGCTCTGTCAGTCCGAATAATTGAAACAGCTTTTTCAACTTGTTGACAGTGTGCTGAGCAGTGGGATTGTTTACCGGAATCACACCAGGCCATTTGGTGAATACGTTGACCAAAACGAGTTGGGATCGGCCATTGATTGGTCCTGCATAGTTTAAGTGTATTCGTTGTCACGGTTTCTCTGCTTTAGGCTAAGGCTGCTACCGATACTTGGGAGCAGCCTTCGCTGCAAATCGACAAGACTCTCACTGTTGGCAATATGTTTTAAGCGTATCCATTCCTGGCCAGTAAGCAAAACTTCGTGCCATGGCTTTCAAGCGGCTGATACCAGTATGCCCCTTGTGGAACTGCTGCAATACTTGCATCTGTAATTCCTTTGGCACGACTACTCTATCTTCAAACATCAGACAATTGTTCAAGACTGACAAGGATCCACGTCGGTTGCAAAACGGCCGCAACTCCATAGGTATGCCTCCGTTTCGCCAACACTTTCGTACGCACTGCATGGCTTTCTCCAAAGTTCTGTCCCGTGATGTCTCCATACGAATGGTGTCGGCTATTACTGGTAGTCTTCTCAAATTATCAGCCAGGATTCGTTGGAATCCTGATTCGAAAATGATAGATGCAATCACAAAATCATCATTTTTCTTTGGGTGTGAATTGATAAGAAGCGACAGATCGCCCGTTTGACCGGTTAGTTGCGTGGGTTCACGCTGCATACTGAAGTCGTAAGCCAGTAGTATGGACGCCCAGCATTGCGATCGTTTTGCCGTGGAAACTGGAATTGCTTTCTTTGACTCGAAAATCAACAGAAGTAGCTTGTGCTTAGTCAGAAGCGTGACATTTTTGCCATACAGCATCTTATGGAAACATTTCATTAAGAAAAAGCTTGTGAGTGCTACCTTTCTATCTGACTATATATCTTTACAGCTGCCGTTAGTGACCATGCTGCGTGTGCGATAGCCTTCTCTCCTCCTTGCGGAAAAACGTGTGAGATAAGTGCACTGACACCATGCTTGGAAGCATCAATTGCAACAATACTTTCGAAAGTCGAATTGAAGCGAGTCAAGAGTAGATCAAAAGTGAGGGCTTCTTTGACTGCAGCAAAAGTGCTGGCACTATTTCATCCATCTCCAACCCTTGTCCTTGTCAGTTTTCATTTTACCGGACCCCTGGTTGGTTGTACGCTTAGTAGGAAAGCACTATAGTGATAACGAGCCCACGAAACTAATGGATCTCTGCACTGTCTTCTGGAGGCTGCATATTTCGTTTGCTTCAGTATTGGCGGGGTCCGGGCGCCGGCCATTTATGTCGATGATGAACCAAATTAATTTGACACTTTCTGATGGCAACTCACATTTTTCAGCCCGGCATCAAGATCCAGCTTCTTGGAGACGCGAAGTAACTCACTGCAGTTTCTGTATCAATTTTTTGCGGATCTGAGCCCATAACCAAAGCGCTGTCCAGGTATACTGCGGTATTTGGGATAGAGCTCAGCTGGATTACCATAAATCGTTAAACAATGGCCGGGGCGATCTACACTCCGAACGACAGCCGTTCGTACCTCCTTCCCCAAAATCTATTATGTCGCCAGCCGACTTTTCAAGCACCCACGAATGCAGGAAGAACATGAAGATGAGCCAGAACCGAGTTTCTTCACGCGGGTGTACTGCTCATTTAAAGAGGGTGCAGTAGTAGTTGAAGAGAAGCTACTACACCACGTTGGAGTTAACCATCACTTTAAGAGACACAATATACTGCAGATGA
>OX104068.1:90591327-90660926 GCA_944474145.2 Dicrocoelium dendriticum | reverse complement strand
TCATGCGTTTCGGATGCGCAAAACACAAAAGATGAGTCTGCTTCCATTAATTGTACGTAGCATGAGTCGACTTTGACCTTATCCTAAACAAATGTGTCCTGGTCAATTTGGATGTGTTTCACATGAAACCAGAGAGAAAATTATGGTGTTAGAAATTTTTCCCCATTAATTCCCAACAGAATCGCTGGATCCCCACGTGAAATGCATAGCATTTACGGTACAGTGATATCTAAAAGTTAATGAGTAATTATTATGAAATATATATTTACCAATGTCCATAAGCTTGAAATGAATACAAATGATATGAAACAATGGCAACTAAGTTTACATTCGTCTTGGTATTTAAGTAAAGGGAGGCGAATTAGGCTGGTGTTCTTCCACCTCGGATCCATAGGGCACATTTCAATGAAAACATGCGTATAACCTTTCTGTTTGTTAGATTGTTCGATGCTTTAGGGTCGCCTCACGGACAACTCTGTTCAAATAGTAATGCAAACATAAGGAGCAAGGCATTTCATTTCGCTGCATGCAATCACCCAAGTCGATACGCAACAAACTCAATAGTATGGATGCCGAGTTCCGTTTTGTTTTGCATGCTTTTCCGCCGTCCAATATCCTTTGGTGTACTGTCGCGAGTACGAGTTGAATCAAGTAGTAATTCAGCTTATCGCCACGTCACAATTTACGCAACAAGGTGGTCGGAACCGAAGTACTTAAGTAATATTCCAACGAGCACACAACCTGAGGAGGGCAATTCGGTAGGAATGAGTTGTTTCGTCTCTCTGATAGTTAAGTTAGTTTGATGAAAGTATTACAGGTACCCAGCGATATTACAGTACAGCATTACCAAAGATCAAAAGTGGGTTGGATTTAAAAGCCAAAACGCCCAAGCCATTCATTCCGTATAAAGATGAATACAACTTGAAGACGAATTGAGGTTATAACAACCGAGCAGTGTGCCTTGATAAGGCGGTATTGACGAAGCAGCTTCCGCACCGATTTTATTACATCCCAACCCAAAATGTATGCTTAGGCTTAAGGCTTCGTTTTCGATGCAAGATATCTGACAGAGAAACTGCGATATGGCAGCAAAGTTCGCTCTAAACATCAAAACAGTTTGTCCCGCTCTAATACTAGCATGCTCTCAATAATTTTGCGGACTGGTGGTTTCATCCGTCATCAGCAAGATGCGCATGCAACGATGCTTATCGTTCGGAATTCGTTTCCGTTTTCAGACCAAATAGACAAGGTTTCAATATCATTGGGTAGAACCGCTTTATCTATCGCCTCACAGATGCTTCTTTCCTACCGAGAGAGTTCCCATCCTGACATTATACATGTTGCAAGCTGATTCACTGGAACGCAAAGATTACTGATTATCCAAAGTCGGTTCCTCTTGCCAAAAAGTCACAATCAGTGTCTGAAGTAAATTGACACGTTTAACGATGTTACTCGGAGATTTAATTATGCAATTTCTTACTACACTGTATCTCGAGTTAGAATTATTCTGCATGTTGTGTTTACACCAATGTTCGCTAACGATTGGGCATTCTCTCATCTTAGGCCTAACAGACGGATATGATGATGGCAAGCTGGAATTGCGCGATTGGTAACGATTTATCTTAGCTGTCTCCGCTGACAGTGTCAAGCATCATATTTAAAGACTTGTACGGATTTTAAAAATGTTTGAATCTACACAGTTTAGAGCCGGAGAGGGGAGCTGTCTTTAGAAAGAGACGCAATCCATTCAAAAAGCTTTGGGGCAATAGTCACATACGATCTCTAGACAGTCATTTGAGAAGCTGATCGATCACAGATACTTTGCTTATATAGACACAATATCATCGTGTTGAGCAATTCTAATGTCTAAGTTGTCCCCCCCGCATAAAATGTCTGCCCGAACACCTAGCCTTATGCAATTAAACTTTACACTGGAACCACGTACTGAGGCAGCAAAACGTCTCTAACTTCGACACTTAAGTCGATCCAAAGTAGTAGTTTAGGTAGGCCACTATTGTACCGTAATCCTAACCCGCTTTCAGTATGTTGAGAAAATGGATTTTCTGCTTGTGTACACGTTACCATTGTACTTTTGTTGAGCTGATGGTAAATACCGATTATTTGCTCTTCTCGTAAGTCTTGCTGTACAATAATGTTTTCCTCGACTTACCTGCCCTCAGTTCTCTGTTGCATTTTCCCATACATATTGCGTCTAGACGGTCTAACTGTTCTTAATACATGCGTATTCTTTACGCATCTTTTGCGAATAGTATCTGAATGGAACCCCTCGAAACTCTCTAAAGCTCTTCAAGCATAGGGGTACGGTAATAATCGATTTTACTGACAGCTCATTTTTCCAAGTCCTGTTGTAGATTAAAGGTTCCTCTTCATGCAGCGCGTCAGTTAACGTTCCTGAGGCTTGTCTGGTAGGATGCAATTGTCCAACTGATCGAAGACCTTAAAAAAGTCGATGTAGACAATATTAACACCTACCTTCACCTCCGCTGTTTTGATCCAACTATTCCCTATTGACAGTAGTTTGATAAACCAGGATCAGTTTGGACAGAAACCTTTTCGCTCTTAAGAGATGTAGCCACGTTCAATAGGTAACGCATGAGTAGGTCCGCATGTAGGCCTCCACTACCTATGAAAGAACCGGAAGAATTCTCAGTGCAGGATAGTTAGCTTGGACGGAACGGCTGTGAATTTTGTGAATTGGAGTTAGTGTTCGCTATCTCCATCTAATAGCACGATGTACCTATTAAAATCAATACAGGAAGCTTTGCACTTAATTTCATTTGATTTTTAAGCTGTTATCTTAAATGCATTTGAGCGAATATCGTCATTTCTCTGAGAGTTTTATTGGTGCATGAAGAAAGGTTTTCACATCGTATTGTTCGCTGTGAACTGGATATGATTACGTCTTGGTGGTGGCACAGTACGAATCAATGGATCCATCTCCCACGGAACACATGGAAAATTTGGATAATGCTGCTGCTGCAGGACATTCGCTGCTTCTTTTGTCGTCCGTGTTGGTACACTTGTTTCAGAAGAGAAAAACAAACCTATTTCACCTTACTAAAGCTGTTTTCAAACCTATACGATAGTTCATGGCTCGAAGCACATCTTAGCGTTAAAGCCTGTTAATGTGGAATTTTGTCCTCGCGCACTAGTTGAAAACAGTTTTTAGGGTGGGCAGCGTACATCCTCCATTCGTTTTATCTTGGGTTGGTTTACTGAGCATGCTACGCTGCGTTCTGCTTCGTTGTGCAATTCCGTGTCTTCTTCCGTACCTACAAAGCCACGTTGCTTATCTCAAATACTTAGTTTCCCATTCATCAGCAAGCAGGGTAGCAAAATTGCTAAAGAAAATTTCTCATGCAATATACGGTGTCTCTCAGGCTGAGAACTTACTGTCAACCGCTGCATCAAACCTTTATAATGTGTGTTAACAAGTTATGTTCCGAGTTGTTCGAGTATTCTCCTTGAGGTATTCTGCCTAATACGTACACGTAAAGAACAAGTTTAAATGATCACTGCAGCCTAGAAGCGTGTCAATGGTCCCTTTTCTAATCATAAGTTCTTATTTTGTGTGCATCAGGTTCAGTTCGAATGGCATGTTTGAACAACTGAATATGGTGGGATTATTTACATGGCTGCAAAAATTGAACTGGTAAAAAACCTTTCAGAAACGTTTTGAACTTTTCTCTAGAAGTATTGTGAGATGGCTGAGCTTGGATGTCACAAGCGCTCCTCATAAGCATATGAACGTCTCACATACTTATTACCCGACACAAGGAGAAAATACCGGTGTTAGCCGCAGTGAAAAAGAATGTTTACTTGTTCCTGCCGTTCAAAGGAGACCACGTATCAGATAATATCGGACATAAAATCCGGTCCGCCTTTACGCGCACCTACGCGACCGCCCAGTTGCGACTCATTCATACAACGCGAAGCCTTGTTCTTCATGAACGTCAGAGCAACTCATCAGTCAGTTCGGCCTCTCACGTCGTTTACCGGTTCACCTGTGGTTGCGGTGACATTTACATAGGCAGGACTGACCGTCACTTAGCTCAGAGGATAGCTGAACATGTGCTGAGGTCGTTGGAACAACTGATGACGCAACAAAAGGGAGTGGATCCGAGGATGAACCGGTGTCCCGCATCGTCTATCACCAAGCATTTCTTGGCAACCCGACATCAGATGAATCCGGAGACTGGGTTCAATGTGTTGTTACGTAACAACAAGCCGCTAATCTTGGCAATCAGTGAGGCCTTGTTAATTAGGACTTATCAACATGTGTTGTGTGCACAGAAACTATTGAGACAATCAATTAAGTTACCGTGGTCTTGATTTCAACATTTTGATTTGTGTATCAATTTTCCCCCCAGTATATAACTGTTCATGAATCCCGCTTGTATTGTGTTTTGCGACTGATGAGAACAATCGAAATGTTAACATATCGCAACAAATGTCTTCTCACTGCTCTGACACAATGCAGATTGCAGATTGAAGATTGGGCGTAGAAGGGAGAGAGCAAACGACAGCCTCCATTCAAGTGTCGGTACCTCACTGGTATGCATGGCGCCTGATGGAATCCTGTAACTTGTTGCTGAGATTCTCCAAGAGCTCACATCAGAGATCACTGCGGAAATAAAGAGCCAACTTAACTCCCTTGGTGGATCGGTCGCTCCGAAAAGTGGACAAGCCTGGCAGCGCTATCTTGAGGACAATTATTTAGAGACGCAATCTTGTCATTGTGATGGCAAAGCGGTTAGTGCCATTTGAAGTTGCAAAGATTTGCAGTTCGAAAAGTTTGATGAAAACCCTAAACATATGTGTGCATACAGGATGGCTTCCTTGGACATTAGCAACGCTTGACAAGTAGCTCCGCATGGTATTAATGTTCGCCTATAGATGGAAGACCGACACTTAATGTTTTCGTTTGTTTGCCGCAAGGTCTAAATATGGCTTTCATCTTTCACCATGAAAATTGGTCTGGAAACTTAGTTTTTCGATTCACTACCTTGATTGCATTGAGTACCTGGTGCATGTGTTTCCTGGTTGACGTCGGGTGGTCGCTGTATTCGAATGGCTGTATGAAAAGGCCGTTCTGAAGCCAGCGTGTTTCTCAGTTAGAGCCAGCTACGCATCTGGTTAAAGCGTTCAGTTTGGACTGAACTAGACCTTTTATTCTCAGGGCACTGTATTTGTAACAAGGCGATACGGGTAGTCTTGAAAGTGATTGAGTTATGACATCACTAAAAGTGAATAATTTGAGCGCGTACCGCCATAATTTAATGAAAGTAGTGCTCGTATCCTCTTTGCTGACTATGCGTAACCCGAAAAACCCATGAAGAAAAATGATGCTTCTGGTACTACCCGAGTGATGGTCCTTGGAGCTGTTTGTCTTGTTGTTGCTTGCTACAAAAAGCATCCTGAAAATACGTACCTCGCCTATTTTTCCACCCAGGCAATATGCTGCCAAAGTACCTGCTACTCATCATTTGTGGACCCCAATGTTAATTTTCATGGCTAGAAAGCATGTGTTGTGTACACATGTCTGTTTATGCGCATTCATCAGTTGGCCTGGCCCGTACACCGGTTCGCTCACAAACACAACTGCACTGGTCAAGCTTGTCCTGCTGCTTTCATTTTAGTAAGTTTGCCTTGGACATAGCAAAGTTTATGCGAACGAAAAATTTTACGGACACCCACCCTTGAAACGCCTGCTCCGGGAAAAATCCACTATGTATTCCATCTGTGTTCTCGCAGCTTATTCTCCGTATGCTTATTCGAACCGAATTTACCAGCTGTACACACTGAGGCATCATGCGTGGAATTATCTCTTTTTACTAAAGTCCTAACCATTAATAACGCATTCGACTGTCATCCGTTGTTTAACATAAGCGGATAACTCATTCACCTTGTGCCATTGCCCTTCTGTGTAAAACCATCCGGTGCAGAATTTTCGAAGCAGTCCAAAAAGCCTACGATTTTTCCAATCCGGTATTTCTCAAGGCATCTGTAAAGGAATTGGTAGGCTCTCAATCTGTGTTCGGCGTTGGGCTTAAAATCATTTACTAGGTACAAAACCAGTCAGGTCACACATCGATGGATCAACCGTGCAAGACTGCAACGTGTGTTTCCAAGGAATCACCGCTGACAGCGGGCGCGCCAAGCTGACTCACGCTTACCATTCTCGCGGGAAGCTGTGCTAACTGATCATCCGACAAACTCGTGACCTTAAATCATCACACACTTGAAGAAAATGTCTCACGTTAAAAGCAAGCGTGAGTTGTGTGTTAAATTGGTTCAGATTTGGCCAGTTTGTAGCAGTTGGTTAAAAAACTATCACACAAAATGACTTGGGAAGGAGCCGATACAATTGATATGGTAAAATAACACGACAGTGGCTTTGGTCCTGCCCGGTATACAGTGCTGTCCCAGTTGTTGTCTTTCCAAATGATTGGAAGAGTGTTAACGTGTGTGAAAGACAAACAAAAGCAGTCAAGCGACTGGTGTGCACTATGGTTACACCTATAAGAGGAAACGGACTTGCACTTGTAGGTGAAAATAACACACCGATTTCCCCAGCCGGACTGAAGAAGAGAGCCAGGCACTCTAACGTTACCCCAACGACCCAGTCTTAATCAGCACAAACTCTATTCTCGCTCTCCCAGAAGTAATATATTGTCCGCAGCGGGTCCGCTTCAACTTCTGTACAGTGTCTTACACCTAGTAGTTTGGTTGCTATACAGGTGGCCCTAAGCTGCAGTCAGCCAGCCCTAGTAAGGAACCAGGTAACATACGCATCGATTGCCGCCAAGCAAACACCGTAAATAGTAACGATAACCCTAGTGGCCGGACTAGAGAAAAGCAAAATGTCGCTGCACTGATGGCCCGCATCAGTTCCGTTCACAAATTCACTAAAAGCACCGAAAACTAAGGATCCAACATCAGTAGCCACCAGGCGCAACCATGGTGCCTTAAAACTTGTGTGTACTAATGTCCCCGAATCCAAATCCAATACAAGTAAGGGTTGGCTGACAGACGATCGAAATCAATGGAGTTCCATCTGAACGTCAATCAGTGTCCATGCTGATCCCACGACATTAAAATGCATCTTGCGTCACCCAAACGTATTACAATACGATGATCCCCGATTACTTCGGGCAACACTAAACTCGGTGGATAAAAAAGCGGCTGTCCTGCTGTCTGCGAATCGACTCCGCAACGACTCAAATGGAGTGCGCACACTAACTGAAATCCCGTGGAAAATTGTGAAGCGGATTCAACTAAGAGACACAGGAACAGAAAAATGTCAATATAAGAAAACTGTGATTGCTCACGGTGTTCCTGAGCTTACTGATTCCTCTTACGACAATGCGCAGATGCACAACCGGGAGCAATAAAATTACATCCGTTATGCACTTTTTAGCGCAAATGTCGTGGCCAACTCGTTGACATGAATCCTTTTATCACCGAACTATAAGGAGTGCTGTCCATGGCTGTTGAAATCGGTATTGCAACCAGAACCAACAGCACAAACTCTTCTCAAGAACTGGACAAAAGTTTGTAGCAAATTGCCAAAAGACATCTTTCTGAAAGCAGCCGGAACACCACCGTCTAATGACAACTCAGTGGAAGCGCAACTCTTAATGAACACACCAAATTTAGGAGCTGGCTTGTATATGGTTTCCACAGCAGCTATAACATCCGGATGGACACAGCAGTGCAGGAGCAAACACCGAGATCCAGGGCATCTGTTACTTAAATATATACCAAATTCATCTCTAGTGTCTCCAACCCAACCAAAAAACCATTAGCCGCCGACCTTATATCGATCGACGTAAACACACTTTCTTCATCCATTGCAACCAACACACTTTTGGTCTCCGAGAAGCTCTCATGCGTGTACACAAATGCCCAAGGTCTACTCAGTAAATTAGCTGAATTAAGACTTCGACGCGCGTAAGCTGGTTGGGGCCTCATTTCTATCAAGAAAACGCGGTTGTGCTGTCAGATAACAGATGCCGAAACCAAGCTAATAGTTATGTCTGTTGCCCGGTATGATCGTGTCAGCAAAGTTAGTTAGTCGTTTACGTTCGTAACCACCTGCAGTGCGACCCCATACAAGATCAAGAAACCGGTGTGACTGATTTGATTTGGTGCAGTCTCAGACTAAGAGGGAAATATCTTGGCCTAGTGGTTGTTGTTTACTGACCACCATCGTCTACACCTGAGATGGACTTCAACGTGGCGGATACATTGAGGTAGGTGCTAAACAGGAAGTAAATTCACGTTCTAGCCGCTGGAGGTTTCAACTTACATGTTCTAGAATCTTAGGCCATACCAAGAGAGCAACTCAAAGCAAACCTTGAAGTTCTGGTCTTAGATTTTTCGCTCTATGGCCACGTCAATTAGCCCAACTGAATCAGGGGGAATAACTAGTCACACATATTGGACCGAATATTCACTACTGACAATCTGATGATCGAGAAAGTGCTAACCGATACCTCTCTAGGCCGCAGTTATTATGCGACTTTGCATTTAGTGTACATGTGCCGTGCTGAATATCCCGAGGAACGAACAAAAATAACATCAACTCCAACAAGTTACGACACCTTAACCCGACTTTTTGAAGTGACCGAATGGAGTTTCCCAACCGAGATGAAACCTGATATTTCCTGGGAACCTTTCGTCAATAATGTAACACCCTGGTTAGTGGATCATCAGGAAACAACACTATCAGTTCGAGAAACATGGCGTCGTTTGTACGGAGCAGGACACGCAAACGCATGGTGATGCGCAACGTGGCGTGGTGTACTCACAAAACCGATCCGAGTCCGAGTACCTAGAATTTATATGTTGTCCACTATAAGCACTGTACCCAATAAGTGCGTGAGGACAAAGTAGCTTATCAACATGCTTTAGCCGAGCGATTAACTGCAAACCCTAAACTACTTTACAAGCACTTGAACAGACTCCGCATTGTGAAAAGTTGATTTCCCCTCTTCAAACAGTGGATGGCGTAACTCGGACTGCTGAAGAAGTCTCAAATGTTCAGCAAAATCAAAATGCATCCACATTTCAGGACATCTCGTGGTCTGCTACCTCTTTGGATTATATGGTGCCCACATCAGGACTACCTCATATACATTTTAAAGCCGACATCGTGATGAGAATATTGCTAACCATACGCCTGCACGCCTGTCCAGGAACTGACGACATCCGCACAAACACGCTTGCTGTGGCAGTTCCTAATTTGACTGAACCTTTGATGCAGCTGTTCCAGCACTGCCTTGACGAGCAGCACGTTCCTGCAAGGTGGAAACAAGGAATAATAACTCTCCTTTACAATGGGGAAGTCTTTCCAAGACACTTAATTATTGATCAGTGAATCTACTGTCACTTCTTTCAAAAGTTATAGAGGCTGTCATTGCAGACGCAGTCATGTCTTACCAGGACAGCTTTGGTTACGGTGCTCAGTAGCAACACGACTTCCGCCATAATCAGTCGTGCACAACCAACTTATTGTTAGCAAACGACAGTTGGACCGTAACTATGGACGATGGTGCAGGAGTTGATGTGGCTTACCTTAATTTCTCTAAGGCCTTTGGCTGGTTGGACCACGGTATCCTTCTCGCCAAACTTCACGGATGTATCATTGGGGACGAGCTCCTCGGGTGGATCCGCAATTTTCTAAATTGCCGGCGGTTTTCGCCGATATCAAAACGTCATAATTTGCCTATCTCCAACCATCAGAGACACTGTTTGGTTTCACTTGATAGAATATTTCAACAGATTTCGGTCGAACTGTCTCTCGTGAAACTTCAAAATTGCTTGGAGGGTCTACAATTCTAAAAGAAAATACTTCTGACGCGATCCATGCGCTTAACCGCGAAGGTTCGCAATCATGCCCTTCTGTAATCTGCCCCACGTTCAAGCTTACCCATTTGACTGGCTCGGCAGAGAGGACGATCTACGAGCACACAACTGCATCTTAAATACTGTGTCCTGGCCGAGAACATCGGTGACCGAACAAATTTTTACCATACAGGGTGAGTCATTCAAAGACTTCGTGGTCTTTCCTCAACAAGCGCGATGTTAAGTGTGCCGCAGTCTAGAGACCTAGCTTGGTCATGTACCAAACTTGTTAAGAGGGTATTTTGTGCCGTGGCTGTTGCAAGTTTTTCCATGGGAGGTGCGTCCGAGTTAAAAACCTAGTCAGCGCAAGTTATTAAACAAACCAGACTCTCTATGGTTCTGTGTGGAATGCGCATCTATCCCACTGATAAAATGCGTGCTCCTATTATCTCAGCCAAGGTTGAGTTAATGGTGAAAACCCAAGTCACTACGGTTAGGGTAAGCATTGCGGACTGTGCAATTCAATCCTCCCCGGAAAATGCTGCTCCTATCCCGAGAAGAAATGTTAGTAACACCGTAAGCAACACGAAAACTAGAGTCCAGAACATCAACTTGTTCCGATACCAGACGTGGCTTACGTTTGACTTATGCTGTTCCCAGTTCGATCGGAGAAACTACACATAAGGCTACTTCCAATATGCGGACGCAGTGCGTAGAAATGAACAAGCCAGTACTAGCAAAGTTTTTTTAGGATTGCTTCCAAAAAGAGCCGTCATTTAAAATTAATATAACCCCCAGATGGATCGGTTACTGAGGAACGTAGCGTAGTTACCTAGCGCAAGTACCACCGGTTTCCTGTGGTACATCTCCGAGTATTGCAATCGCTAACCGTGACACGACGAAAGGTATAAGGAAACAACTACTTGTACTGAGCATACTGTGCTCCAATCTCCCAGAATAAAAGTGGACATCAATAAGAGGCAGGCAGATGGATGACTTCAACCAGTAGGATATTATTATTGACCTAATCGGAGTGGTGTTGAAACCTGTAAACCTAGTGCGTATTGCGCGATCCCACAACTCTATGTATTACGGAGAGCCAAAACTTCTGCGCGTTGTCTTGAGCTCCATCACGGAAGTAAGATTAGTTTTGCAGTCAGCAGGTAGACTCAGAAATGAACACTGCTCCATCCGTATCTTACCAGACATCCCATTGGGAGAGAGTTAGCTAGTTACCCGTAGCTTAGAGGACTGACGATAGAAAACATCAACCAGAATCATTCTTCGTCACGGGGTTTCTAGAAACCGAAGCATGGGATGAGCATGAAATAATAACCCATGATAAAGAGCAGTGATGTTATATTCGTGAAACACTGCTTGGATGACGTGTTAGCGAAATCCGTGTCACGGCTGCGAACTTCACCGAACTGAGAAGGAAATGTTTCGAGTGGGTTGAAGGTGCTGCCTCAGTGAAAACATACAGTAGCATGGTTGCTACAAAGCTGGTAAATGTTTCTTTGCATGCTACCATTTAAGCTTCGGCTGAAAACCGTCAGCGCTATAATTCTAAAGATGATACGTCACTCAAATAACCAAACGCAGCGGGATCAATATGGGCACAATGCACCAGTATTATGTCGAATGAGCCCATGATGGGAGGGGTCCAGTTTCGGGTTTGCGTGTCAATGTGGCAAGCCACGCGACGCCTGCACATACAGAGGGACCATGGATGGCTTGCGCTGCACCACCCAGAGTTCCAAGCACACAAACCATATCCAGTATAAACACGAAGGAAAGAGACCGGGAAGAATGTGGTTGGGAGCCCTGTTTCATAAACGGAGCCGGCCCACACTTCTTCACGGACAAATATAAGCACTATCAATCTGGAAATCAATTGCGTACAAGGCGGTGGCTGGACCGTTGTCAGCTCCACACTGAATAAATGGAACCACTCTTTGAGCCTAGCGCGACCACAGGGACTGTAACGCGCTTATTTACCCATGAAATTCTTCTACTCTTCGCTTCGTGGTCTGGTCTACAAAGGGCCGATCGTTTATTGATATCGACCAGCTTTCATGTGCGCCTGCTTACATTCCCATTGTTAGCGTTGTATGTGTGTCTGTGTGTGCATGCTAATCACCGGCACTGGTTCCGTGCGTTTGCGTCTACCGACGACCTTGGATCTCTAACCCTACTCTTCGCCGAACAGGACACGTTCAGCCCGGACATGTGTCGCAACCCTCCCCCATTCACTGGTCGCTTGTCCAAACACCATGTTTATGCATGCCATTAAACTCTCACCCTGTGATTGGAGTATCCCTTGATTGGTAAACACCATTAGCCTAAATACTCGTAGCACTCAGGTGCGGTGACTTGCCTTGGATTGTCCAGCGGAGACAACTCGTTCCCCATCGTTCCCTATTGTTTGCTGACACTTTGTCAACTTGCATACACCGGGATACTGAACAATTGAAGTATGTCCCAATAAATAACTGTAAATATTTTAATAGTACCGTAGTATTTTTGATCCAACTTGTTTTGATTTCGAGATCTTTGGCTACGCGTTATTCAACGTTCACGGTGGACGTTACAGGGACCGTGCACCCCGTCCCATTCACCAGTGACGAACTGTCTCCTGGAGCCAGTATGGATGGGATAGTGGGTAATAGACAGGTAGGCACCTTGTAAACATGCACATACAGCGCAGCCACACCGGGGATATCAAACAACAGCCAATCACTTGAAATGACATTACAAAATAAAATATATCTGTTACAGAATACGGCTATGTCAACATAACTGTTCTCTAAATTACCATGAGATAAGTTGATTATCAACAAATACGCGATAAGTACAAGTATGCCTCCTTTAACCCAACACGTCCGTACGCACTGCATCGCTTTCTCCAAGTTTCGGTCCCGTGATGTCTCTATACGAATGGTGTTAGCTATTACTAGTAGTCTTCTCAAATTATCAGCCAGAATTTGTTGGAAAACTGATTCGAAAATGATAAATGCAATCACAAAACCATCATTTTCCTTTGGGTGTGAATTGATAAGACGCGACAGAGCGCCCGTTTGACCGGTTAGTTGCGTGGATTCACGCTGCATACTGAAGTCGTAAGCCAGTAGTATGGACGCCCAGCGTTGCGATCGGTTTGCCGTAACAACTGGAAATGCTTTCTTTGATCCGAATATCAACAGAAGTGGCTTGTGCATAGTCAGGAGCGTGAATTGTTTGCCATACAGCGTCTTGTGGAACCATTTGAATAAGGAAAAGATTGCGAGCGCTACCTTTCTATCTGGCTATAGTTTTTTTCAGCTGCAGTTAGTGATCGTGCTGCGTGTGCGATAATCTTCTCTCCTCCATGCGGAAAAACGTGTGAGATTAGTGCACCGATGCCATGCTTGGAAACATCAATTACAACAATACTTTCGAAAGTCGGATTGAAGTGAATCATGAGTAGATCAGAAGTGAGGGCTGCTTTGAATGTAGCAAAAGACTGCTGGCACAACTTCGTCAATTTCCAACCCTTGTCATTGTCAGTAGTCATTTTATCGGCCCCCTGGTTTGTTGAAGTTTTGGTAGGAAAGCGCTATAATGATAACGAGCCCAAGGAATGAACAGAGCTCTGCAATGTCTTCTGGAGGCTGCATATTTCGTTGGTTTCAATATTGGCGGGATCCGGGCGACGGCCATATTGGTGGATGATGAGCCCAAGTAATTTGATACTTTCTAATAAGGTTTCACATTTTTCAGTCCGAAATCGGGATCCAGCTTCATGGAGACGCAAAGGAACTCTCTCCATTGTCTGTATCAATTTGAATGGATCTGATCCCATAACCAACTCCTCGTCCAGGTAGTTGAGATATCGCTCAGCTGGGTTTCCATGAATTGTTAAAAAAGGTCGGTGCGATCTGCAATCCGAACTGCAGCCGTTTGTACCTCCATCCCCAAAATCTGTTATGTTACCAGCCGACTTTTCACACACCTACGAATGCAGGAAGAACACGAAGATGAGCCAGGACCGATTTTTTTCCCGCGAATAATCTGCTCATTTAAAGAGGGTGCAGCAGTAGTTGAAGGCAAGCTACTAAAACACGTTGGAGTATACCATCACTTTAGGAGACACGAAATAATGCAGATGAATAAGCAGATGTAAACGTACGAACTAATCAGACAAGTTCAAGGAAACGGCATTCGTGGAAATAGACCCCTGAGATGACCATCAATTTGAATGACTTGGGCACGCCAATCAAATCAAAAAAATTATGCATGTGAATAAATGTTAAGTAATAAACGGTAGCAAAACGCAAACAAGTAAGTAAGAATTGTAACAAAAAATACAGGTCCAATTTTCAGCCTCCTAAAACCTTGATGTTAAACGAGCATTAAATCAAAGTACCTTGGCTAATAAGTCAAACGGATTATTTTAATCTTGGGTGTGTGGATAGTTGCCCTGAATATTACCGCTATAACTACAACAACAAAACAATAACATAAAAAACGTCTCACCTGAAAGCGCATAGCACAAAACAGTCACAAATACAAATCACATACTAAAGGTAATGTACAAGTCCATCTGTAACGTGATCCTCTTTTTTAAAATGCACCAATGCAGAACGAAAGTTGTCCACTATAGACTCATTGGATCTAACTTTTGTACTTTATCAAGAAGGACTACAAGATGCACGTGCAACCAGGGCCATGGTACATTCCAGCAAAGTTAAGGCCGCGTACCAGTTATCATAGTTGCTTTATCAGCATAGGATGATGTTTGTAATTCCACGGGGAAGGGCAGAGTTGGGTTTTATTAAAGTACACTTAACAGTATGGAGAGAAGAACGTGAATAACCACGAAAATCGCTAAACATAGATTAGCTTACAGTGTATAAGTCGGTAAAAGCAAGCTTATTAAGTAGACATTGAAAATTTGGTTAAGGACATGTAGAGAATAAGACGATTGGTATGACATTTTACACGCTGTGCAACTGGAGTAGAACAGAACTCTCACGTTAAGGTAAAAAGTTAGCAACTTATATCTTTAATACCCTCATCACCGGCACCGCATCCGCAGTGAACATAAATTCATTATTATTCACCTCCGTTGCGAAAGTCTGCTGCCAAACCGATCGAATCGGACACTTTGTCTACAGCTGAGAATCTGTTCACCATGCCGTTGAACACAGAGAACAAAGTGATTTATATTGTTTCTGTTTTAAACATCAAATTACGTCAATGATCTTGTAGGATATCCCCTTATTTCGATTTCTAGTAAACTTCCCAAATAACACAGGCTAAAATTATTATGCAAAACCGCCATTATTTCACTTTCAGTTGCATTGTACTAGTAGATTTGAAAGAACTCAGAACTGAGCATGTCGTTTTCAGAATATTTTCAGTTGTCTTCACCAACGGGGACTCCAATCAATCCTTCTCCTAATTACTCCTCGTTCTTCTACACAAGAAGTATCAACACGTAGATTCATAATCCCCAGAGTATCCAAAAGCAACATATCATTGCAAGCCTGAAATGCACTGTACGACAGTTTTACCCTTCCAGGTAGTGTCAGCAGTGCGCATTCCACCTGATCTTGTGGGGCCCGTCGGCGACGAAAACCGCTGGGCTATTGGGATGTGAACGACCGTCATGACTAAGCTATGGATGAGATACAGTGCCGCTGACTATCCACCGACTTACATGATACTTCCTTGCCTAGTACATGGTAGCCCCTATTTTCCAAACGAAAAGCCTACCAAATATTAGCATCTCTATCTCACGTCCAATAACTAAGTTACATCTGCAGAAGCCGTCCCTGGGAATAGTAAAATTCGTTGCAGTCTTACAGAGACCAGATGGAGTGCGCACTGGCGACATCTACTGAAAGGAGGAAACGGACTTACAATGCTGTTCCTGGCGAGTGTTGATTGTCAAAGTTTAGCTGTGAATAATTTCTACTTATAAAATATATTTTGGCCAAAACCTTTATATCCTTTACACACGAACGTAAAGTCATTCACAGCATATGCTTAACGATCCACTCGCTCCATAAGTGTTTTCGAATTAAACCTTAATAACAATGTTGAGCTCCAATATAACACAGCGTACGGAACAGACAACTAGTTGGTAGTCGAAAGAGCGTTAGTTGGCTCATAAAGCGTTTATGTTGGCCACTACCTGTAATAGCCATTAATTGGCGACATGAAAATTAGGATTCCCCGTAGCGCTGTGTAACTGGATTAACGGAGGAACGTTAACACATACACAAACAATCCATTAGGGTAGTTTTATCAAAAATGACTTATTAAAGGTCTTCTTAAGTATTGGTTATTCACAAAAGCAGGGAAGTGTTTTTTACTATACACAGATACATTTGAACAAACTGCAACCGTCGCTCCGTGCACATTCTTAGTTCACTTATAGTATAAATAGCCTGGTCCCATACCAGACTCTGAAAGATAACAGTCAACCTCTTAACTCTCTATTTTCCCTGACTGCTGTGGTATATCAGTTAGGGAGTAAATTAAAGTGCCTAAGTGCCGTCTTTGTTTAAACGTATCTTCCATACACAGAACCACATGCATCCGAAACTTACATTGTGCTATGGCAGTGATGCGCTCTCACTCTGCTAGTTAAAGTTTGTAAGAGGCACAAACCGGTGTATACGGAAATGGATTTCGCATGCGTTGGGCGTCCAAACGCACCTTCAGCAATTGGTCTGAGGCCATTGCCACTCGCTTTTCTACTTTCAGCAAAGACCAGCCGTTGTCCGATCTCCCATGACAAGGTGCAAAACTGCAACTGGTTCATCATGCACTTGCTAGTTCTACGATGACCGATGCAGAAGCATTGTGCTGAAAACCTGCTCCTCTTGTCGGCCTTGTGACTTCATAATGACCCACAGAATAATGCATTTGTGTTATTTCTCTATGCTAAGCCCACCATTCCACATGCAGTCACGAGTGGTAAAGCGAGGCGCCGGCAGAAACTTCACACACCGATTCCGAATCAGATAGCTAATCCACCACTTTTCGACGTTTGAGTGTTGAAATGCTCAAAACGTTTGCCAAAGGCAAGAGTAGATGAGGACTCGGTGTCGTGATTAAGGAAATTTCGTGGTGCCGATTTTGCCGCAAGTAGATTTGGTGATGGCATAACATTACAAGAGAAGGTTACTCTAATATAATACCTTGTAAATGCATAGCAAAATTGATGTTAAATGTGCGTGTCTATTAAATCTTCGTTGAATTAGCAGTTCACTTTCTTAGCTATTTAGCATTCCAGCTTCAATGCTTTTATGGTGTTTATAAGGAAGCTATAAAAATTTGGCAGGTACCCTTTTGGATATTATGCTCATGGTACCCCTGACCACTACAAGAATACAAACGTCCCGGATGAATTCAAACCAAATCCATAAGATCATTTGCAAGCACTAATTTGTAGATGGATTTGAGTGCGATTTTATTTAGTTCATTGCAAGTACATCGCATGCCACCTGGTTAAAATATCAAACTGGAATAGCGCCAGGCAATATTTTTGTCCTATTGAGTCTGGTCAGTGTTGCGTCTTCTTGCGGCCCCCTGCTGGGGATCAAACCCATAACCGCTGTTACTTGCAACACTAGCTAGCAGCTTGTGCCACTGAGCCATAGAGAGGACAATAGTCTCTCATCCCAGAGTTAACATAACTACTGGGGTTTGCCGGAATTGGAAAGGGAACTTTTCCATCAAACGGCCAACCACTGTCCGCTGCATACGCAGTAGCCTGTATGGCAGTGGAGGAAGGGTCCTGCTACATCGCAGTTGCAGTTCAATCTGTGGTGGTGACTACCATTCCCATGGCCTAATGGCTTAGGCTGCTGGCTGGTGGTGCATGCCACTAGCGGTCATGGGTCCGATTCTCATCAAGGGCCGAAAGGATGCCCCCCACTACGAGTCCCAATAGGATGAAACGATCACCTGGTGCATTTCCAGATTGGGAGCTAAGCTATGTGGATTGCAGTTGAATTGCTATGAGCCCGTCAAATAAGATTAAGTATTTCTCAAGCAGCAAATGAGTCAGCACTCGTACGCACTAACCCACACACCAACCATTTTAAGCCATTATAATACAACGCCAAATTCTACAACAGCCCATAATTCTATTTCCCTCTGAGTCTTTACATTTGGCATTGTCTATATCGGAGTTAATTCCGAGATCCACAAAGAAAAGCGAACTAAGGTTTAGAATCACACCTTAAGGCTCACCATGAATTATGGTTTGCCATAAGACATCTATCTTTCTTTTAATTTCTCCCTTCAAGTGAACAGCGGACGTGGAAACTACGGTGATGATGTGTTCCAGCACAGAGTAAACCAAGTTCGTTAGTTAAGGTTTCGAAATTGCCCAGTGTTATGGCTCCGTCCAAATGGATTTCTTACACGCGCCTGCAGGTAGAATTAATAAACACTCAAATGTACTTTAGTGTGATCCTCATATAGTGCGAAGCACTAGTTGATTTTTGGTCCTAATGATCGAGATAACCAGGTCTAATTTGTAATTACTTCGCATAAGTAAACGAAACGGCGCGATATTTTGGTCGTTGATGACTCAGAGGTTCAAATAATGGACTTAATTGGATTGTTTCTGAAACTAAGACGTAATGACGCGTGTTTATTTTCAATCATACACCATCCTCTAACGACCACCCTAGAAACGGCAAACTTACTAGGTTCTACGCTGGAAACCGTTCTAAGTCAGCCTGACGTTTATGTTCTCCTTGTGAGAGTATTCAGCTTGCACGATCGGAAAGTACAATCTTCCTAGGTAACTAGTTAAATGCCGAACGTAGAGTTATCTTTTGGCATGTCACTTCATAAGTACGTTACTTCCTCCATGAGATTCAGACCGGAGAACAATGCTGCCATGTGGAATTGGTTTGTATTAATAAAGAACTTGTGCTCGACACAATGTAGATGAGTAGTCTCTTAGGGGACATTGGTCATGCAACACTATGTCTCTTACTCAGAACAGTTCAACAGAGTTATAGAAGTTTATCGTATGGAAAAACATCATAACGTTTTATCAAATCTCATCAGCATCACTGTTTGGTCTATCTAGCGTAATAACACCCAACCAACAATTTGAGCTTCTTCGCAATGCATTCGGGCCACCTGAACCCTCCATCTTCCCTCAGTGCACAGCGCTGACGGGCTATGCTGACGTGGAATATGCTATCCATGCGTGGCAGTCGTGGCAGAAGCGGGATTTCGTTGCTCTCAACGTTCCTCAAGACAAGTCAATCAAGGACATCAACCGGCCTCTTTTATTTGCCCCAGTAACTTAGATTGGTCTCTAAGATTGTACAACAGTCGATGTCGGCGTTTGTGTAGGGGTCACTTAATGGTTTTCCAGATTCTGAAGAACTCAAGCCACATTTGTCACCCACTGCTGGAAATGAACAACAACATTAGACTAAGAGGTCATTCTCGGAGATTGACAGTGTAGTATAGCCGGTTGAAATGCAGTATAATGTTCGTCTCCCTCGAAGGGTGTCAGCCGTGCAACACACACCCAAATTATGTCGTTTCCTTCCCCAATGTAGCGATAGTTAAAAACGACTTGAAGAACATTGTCTCATTTGCATTTCATTTTTAACTTGTTAGCTGGGCGTTGCAAAACGCAAACAAAAGATGTGTTTTCATATTCCAACAGAATGAATGTATGGATATTACTTTTAATACGAGAACTCCGATCTTTTACGTAAATCTGTGGTTAGTCCAACTAAACGCTTTTCACTTTACCATGTTTTTTATTTCACAATAATCTTCATCCTACGGGACTTGTTAATCATTGCTTTTTTTAACTGCAATACACAATTGTTTCATTGTTCCGTTGTGGAGTTTGACTTTTCTGGTAAAGGATCTTGCAGTTAAATCTACAACGATGCACTTCAACGTTCAAATGCAAGCGTCAAAAGTTTTAGATTTCTTTGGCTGCAGTTTAGCGCACTGTAAATACATCCTATAAGCAGCTGCTGTCAATTAATTGAGACCGTAAGCCATAGTGATTCCTGGACATCGTCCAGCACTTGGTTTTTGAAAGTTGCTTCTGCGAGCGAATTTTTTTGATGAATTACGGAGCCGCTACTACAACGACTAGGCCGATTTCTCATAAAATTCTCATATCCGAAAATAGTCCTCCTAGCTACTTGCCTTCACCACTTTTACCATCTCTGTTGAGTAATTCCACTTTATTGCCTCACTCGCGTATGTTAAGTCTCCCAAACTACCACATTTTTTGGATCTGTCCTACCCATTCCGCCTTCCCCTTTACTACCGACGGATGCCGTAATTTTCACTTTGAAGGAGTTACTGTGGGTAGTTCCGCTGCTGATGTAGGTTCAAATTCTAATGAGTATTATTGGTGATACCTGAATCAGAATGCTTACCGAATGACATTCCTTAATATGGGTTCACAGTTAAGTAAGATTCACTTACTCCGTAGCTTCGTGCACCTAAATAAACCTGATCTTGTCCCGCTTAATAAAATTTGGTGTAGAACACATGTGTCAAGTAAATGATTTCAATTGACGGATATAAACTGATCAGAAGCGAACTTAAGACTGGAAGACGTGGGGGTTGCATTGTTTACTACTCACGTAACCTGATCGCTTCTGAGTATACACTTCCGATTATCTGTCCCGCTGTAGATTCCGACTCTCTGATTTGTCGTTCGGTGGAAACTGATCTATTCTAATTCGATATATCGCCCACGCGGTGTCAGCAACCATTAATTAAATATTTTAACCACATTTCTTGAATTAATCTTCAAAATACGATCATTTGTGTGGTATTTGACTTGCCAGACATTTGCTGGCGTAGATTGGTACCAACGAGGAATGACGCAAACATAGAACTTTTCTTATGACTGAAGGATGAACTCGGCATATTATTTCAGCTTCAAGGGGTAAGTGTGTGCTGGACCTGATGTTTAATTTAGGACACATTTCCATTTGCACTGAGATACTACGTGGCTTCCATGGATACGACCACAATTAAGTTGCCTGCAACACAGTGATCGACCGCACTGGTCCATTTAAAAATACATGCTTTCTTTCCTCATATTATAAACTGAGCTTCGTTTGATCATACTCTAGTCGCCAACGCGGGACCTTCGCGTTCTTTCCCATGACCTCCAGTATGTATCCGCTCTGTTTAATCAGAACATACAATCTTGTTTGCAAGTATTTACTAGCAGCAAAAAGAAACTTTGTGCAAAACCTTCGGCTAGCTCGAGAATCGCTAAACAAGATAGAAAACAAATGCGCAACATATATCTGACTTGGGAAAATGCTCGTACTTGCAGCGTGCTGTTGCCCATCCAAAGGATTGTAGTTGAAAGGAAAGCCAGGAAATGTACTCATCTTAGACAAGAAGAGGAACGCATTTTACACATCAAAAACAAGACTGACGACAAACAGATCTATCCTCCCATATTATCACATCAGACGACGGCGTTGTCGACACACCTACTGCTGTGTTAGATGCTTGAAGTGCATCCTTTTATGCATTTTACAGCAACGAAAACGCGATTCATTTACTTCCAGTCTCATTTGGCACCAACGAAACTAATTCATTTGTAGCCATCAACACACGATTCCGTAAAACTTTGATTAAGTTTCTTCAGATATTTAATAACCCTAGTCCCGAGCTTATCCTTTCAGCCGCAATCAACCGTGGTGTTGATGACATACTAGTAATATTACTGAATATCTTTTCCCTGTCCTTGCAGTCAGGTCAGTAACTCGATAGCCGAAATAAATCTGTTATAATACCGCGATATTTGTCTTTACAGATATTATTAACTATCGCTCCCATATTCACACCCCATATTATCACGATTGATGAAGAGATTTGTAAAGGAACAAATCACTTTTTCCTCTTATCAGACAGCCTTCTTTCATCATCGCAGCATGGCTTTTTAAAGACTCGTCAGTGCATAACTTGCTAAAATGATTCCATAAATAATCTCACTGGAGCCATTGACCATGGTCTTCAATGTATTGTCTATTATGCTGACATGTGGGAAGCGTTGTATCGAGTCCAGCACAATAAGTCAGTGTCGAGACAGCGTAGTTTCGGCGTTCTTAATCCGCTACGTTCTTGTTTTAAATCCTATATAGCTGGAAGTACCAGATATTCAACATAAATTGGTTCAAGTCTACGCCCCTACAACTTGCTAGAGGCGTCATTCAAGGCAGCGTTTTAATTCCCCTAGTTTTCTTATTGTACCTACGGGAGTTATACCTGTCGTAGGCTTCGGCAGCTCACACTTGTTTGCACATTATTTAAATATAGTATATTCTTTCTATTCATGCAAACACAAAACCGAGATGAAAAATATTAAATGTGATTTATGAGCCATAGAGGGCTGCACTGCAAACTGGAAGCTTCACTTCTCCACATCAAAATGCAATATAATGACTTATGGATGCCATATTGAGGCTGGATTATTACTCCTTCAAGGTGATTCCATTCCACGGTGCTCTTCTGTCAGAGCTTCAGGAGTGAGATATTCCAGCTCCTTAAATTTTAGCAAACATGCGAACTATATTGTTTGTTAGGCACTGCAAATATCGGGACATATTTGTCAGTTACTAACTTTGAAAGACAAAAGGCTCATGGCATATAAAACCAATGTAAGACCCTTGTTAGAAACAGAAGCGTCACGTTCAACCATTTACGTATATATGAACTGAAGACCTTAGAAAATATTACACGTGCCTTCGCTAAACGCATCTTTGTTCATCCTACCTTTGTTCCTTATAAAGATAGGTGCAGTGAAAAAAAACTTGAGCCGTAAAGTCTGCATAGATTAAAATTAAATCTTGCTTCCCCTCAACAAAATTGTGTCACATAACGAGCATAGTGAACATTGCTCCATGCAATTTCGGTTGGTAACCAAATATGAAATACACAACACCGAATGTATGATTGTAGTACCTCCATTCAACACCGCAGTCATACAGAACATCTCCTTCATAAGATTCAGCCTGATATGGAATAAGCTCCCTAGTTGTATCCGATGTACAGTAAGCTTAAGCATAAACATCAAAATTAATAGGATTTCCGGGACACTAAGAAAAATGAACCAGATATTAAATTTGCAAATGAACAACGATAAATTGGTTGATGAAGATCCGGGTCATATGTGAAACAAAAAGACCACAGCAGCCCTTTTATTGAAGCTGATAAGCCTAATACTGCGTTTTATTCCTAAAATCACTCGAAACCTGCTATATTTTAAGTTTCTAAACTCATCCGCACAATTATACGTAAAAGGACTACGCCTGCCTTGGGCACTTAGACGCAGTTATTGCATTTGGTCTGCAGAAATTACCACCTGGAGTACGGCTCACCCGCCTTTTGTCCGATCACAATAGGTGAGGTGCAGAGACTGAACGGGTCTAGCATGTATCTATTCGGCTCATCTCCAGTTTACGGGGTGTCCCATGTGGACTAGACCTGGATACCCTGTCATTTCGTAGCCTTCGAGTGGAGCTCATACTGATGCACAGGATATTGCACCTAGGTCAATTCCCTATGTTGTGGCCACGGATACACCTTTACGCACCAATCAACACCCGCCGGCCCGGTACAAACTAGTGGAACCGGATTTAAAGGGCATCGCACACCCAATGCTTCAAGCTTCCGGTAGTGAAATATTGGAAGAAGTTTTCGCAGACGGTAGTCGAGGTGAAATCGGTGTCGGAATTTAAGAGCATCCTCGATGCGCAATTTGTGGAGGAAAGGTAATGGAGTCGCAATGCACTCGCATAAGATGTATTGTAGGTACAATATATGCCACTGCGCAAGAATAAGCACCGTGGTTCCGTACATATGCCCGATCCACCTACGATGATGCAACACAACTTTTTAGATTTTAACTCTCTATTCGCAATACGTAGTATTCTTCTTTCCTTTTCAAATCTTCACCGAGAGATCGAGAACGGATATTTTCGATGGTCTGAAATTAACGAACTGATGGTTTCAACTGTTCGTCTTCTGTGATAAAGCAACCATAACTGCAGACACTATCAGGCGTATTTAGATTATCTTTATTGCTCTGTATTCCTTAAAAACCCGAGTTGGAACGCAACAATTCGTCTTATTAACCTTTCTGTACCATCGTTGTTAATCTCCAATACTTCCCCTTAACTTGTGCTTGGAATATCTGCAGAAATTATCCATTAGCATTATGCTTTTTAATTCCTCATACTTTATATTCTTCTTTATTTCATTGCTCGCTACCAGTGGGCTGATCTCCTGAGGTAACGGAGTACAAATTCCATGCTAAAAATATTATACCCGTTCAATACCTATATCCACCGTCTCACTGGGGTATAACTAATTGCCATAATGGATGATCCGCCTGTCCGCACAGCTGAGGCATGCATAAAGCAGCCTTTATAAAAACATCACCTAAACTCGTGATGACATCCATGCTATCTTGAAACACCGGCGCGTAGAAGTGCGGATGATAACCATGGCGGGAATTCCCTGCAACGAAGCAGGTCCCCCGGAGAAGTTTCCATGTTTGGCCGTATTAATACACTTTAACATTTCGCTAAAGCTGCAATTGTTATTGCTCCAACTTTCATAATCATTCTGATGCTTCTGATGCTCAAAGACCCACTTGATATCCGACACATAAATGGCGCATAATTAACTACTTAAGCCCTCTCGATGTACAGACTGCTCTGGCTACTCAGTTGGACTGTGCCTCGCACGGTCGAGGAGCGATTCAGTTGTTTATTTATTTACCTTCGGTTATAGAAAATGGGGACAAAAGTCAGTTGCCTTTGGAAGCATACATTGACGTTTAATTCGACTTTTGATTATTCGTGTCATGGTCAAATTTGGATGCTTGACTTGACCAGGACACTAATATATATTTAAGTAGAACATGTGTGCCACGACAATTCCCCCTTCCCGTTTGTCATGTGATGATAAAACTCTTCATATTGAGTTGGATAATCATGGGTTGCTTACTGTCTAGGTGTCAACGTAGCCGTAGCTAAATGTTTCAATATGAATTCTATGATTTAACTCAATAACGAATACATTTTCGAGTTCAGTTATTTGCAAAATTTACCTTAAGAACCTTACTGCCTGCCTCTGTGCACTCGTTGCGATTAACCGCTGGTTCCAATCACAGGTTCGCATATGTCTATAAGCCAGGTAAACGGTCACGGAGCGAGGTTGTGGGAGTGAGCAATAAGTAATAGTACTAAAACTCGCTTGCAATATTTACGGTTTTCAGCCGCCTCACACTTGAACAAAATTATTCCCCACACCTACCGACAAACGGTACGCTGGCATACTCAATTCGTAAAGGGAGGTAATAGAGAGGCAAGCGGAGCTGAATTTGGGAATCGAATGAGAATTGATCGGCTAGGAAATACCAGCTCGTATCAACGAAATCGAACTATTCCGTCAAGCTGATTCATCCGTGGAGTAGAACTCCCTCACATTGGTTGAAAAAGAGACGTAAAATAATAAGCCACCTGGACCTAAATTAGCATGTTTCGGCTACCAATAAATATAATTAAGCTGTCCTGTACAAGGATCATCATCATTCATCACTATACAGGTTAGCTAGAGGCTGGAAACACCTCAGCTGCTGTACCGCAGTACACAGAAAAAGCAGAAAAAATGCAACTGATACAAGCCGGCTGAGCCATCGGTAACGGATGGGCATCGTTCTGATAAGCTACCAGCCGGCAACTGTGCATCAAAAAAATTACCATGCAAAATTATATAAGGGGGAGGCAAATAGGTATGAGGTGGGACAACGAAACTCACAGCACGAACGCCACTGAGGTCGGCCCCATGCCATAGCAGAAAGTGTATCAAGCCAAACGTGTTCATCGTCTTTCGGACCCCCACAAGGGAGCAGAGACGCTCCAACCGAGGCCAGCTCCGATGTAAGGACATTCATTCCTCTTGACTAAGTTATCGCTAGGACATCCCTACTATTCTTCCATCCACACCCCCGGTGTTCAAACGAAACACGTCGCAGGGGTCTGTGGGCTGGCAAGATTAACACCTGGTCGAGCCATCGGAGTTTGGTACGTGAAATAACTGTGCTGGGCGGTTCAATTCCTTTTTCTGTGCCCTAAACAAGGCGGCGAACACGCCCGTTGCTTACTCGGTGTTCCCAACAAATTTAAGCTTAATTGCAAAGGCACCGGTGGTTGAAGGTAACTAGCCTCTTCAGGTCCGCTGTTTTAAGGGGCCAGGTTTCACAACCGTACAATAAGGTCGAAGGTACGGCTACATGGCACACTCTACCCTTCAGGGTAGAGTGATGTCGCGCCGCCGCCGTAAGTGGTGAAGATTAGCAAAAGCACCCCGAGCTTCTGCTGTACAGTTCGTGATCTCATCTTCAATCACACGGGCGCTAATACAACTTTCCAGCTAGTTGAATTTTTGAACGACTTCTAGCTGATCCCCACCAACGGTCATCGTAGGAAGCGGTTCAGACCAATCTTGGAAGGCCGGTTTGCACTTCGAGGGTGCGAAGCAAACCCCGAAGTGACGGACAGCCAGTGCTAATCTGTCCAGTGCCGCTTGGCGTGTTTGGGAGCTGTTACAGATTAAGGCAATATCATCAGAATACTCCAAATCAAGTATTCGTTCTTCCGGGAGCAGATTCACACGTTATAAGTATTGTTCTGTAAACGCAATATCCATATCTTCGTCAATAGAGGAGTTAAAGAGGAAAAGTGACAGCGGGCATCCTTATTTTACACCGTTAGATATATTGAAGGACCGCAAAAGTTTGCCGTAAGCCCTCAATCTGCTTGAGCTACGCGTGCTTAATGTTTGGATAATATTTGCATAATTCTCAGATACATCTTACCTGAGTAGGCGGTCCTAAATTGTATTGAGGAACACGACAACTTTGGGCCACCAATATATGTGACGTTGCTCCGGAAACTGACTCAAATTAATTACGTGCTCAATGCAGCCACGACCTCGACGGAATCCGTCTTGTTCTTCATGAATCTGGATTTCACGAGTGCCAATCAGTCTGTAGGGGATGACAGAGGCAAGCAATTTGGAGGTGATGGAGTTTAGACTGATTCCTCTATGTTTGCCGCATTCCGCTCGTGAACCTCCCTTATAATTGTGATCATGACGGAGCGTCCCCATTCGGTTGGGACAGTGTACTGCTTCCACAGTTCCACTAGTAACTCGTGTAAATCATCCGCAACAATAGGACCCCGAATATGAAGAGTACTGGAGGCAGATCATTTGGTCCCGCGGCTTTATTTAACGTCAACAGTTTGATCTTATGTTTGACTTCTGAGCGAGACCTGTACAAGAATCCGCTCTGTCTAAGGACTTCTGGCCTTTTTTATCCCTTTTTGGCTGGGCGCATGACTTAGACGTCAGACAGTCGCAGTCTCATAGGGCAGCTAGCAGCAGTACGACAGTTGTCAGTGGCAGAGAGCAAAAGGAAAGAAGAAGCTTTACAACAATTTTCTTCTCTGTATTTGAACTCTGCTCACTGTCACCATTTCCGTGACTCGTTCTGAAATTAACTTGGGGCAACTGGACTACGTACGGAGCAAATTAGATTAAAAATTCTTGGATATGTAGCCTATTTGAGAAGGGAGGATGGCAATTAGACTTAGCATAGACTTACTAAATGTCCAAACGAACGAACCAGTGTATGAAGATTAAGTATTCTCGTTTTACGGATGTAAACAAATCATGACTGTTTTAGACGGAAAATTTGCTACATTCATACTAATATGCCATTTTCCGGTCGTCAGATTTTATCTGATAGAGAAACGAGGCAATTTTTATAGTGCTTCTCATACAACGGAGTAAATGTTAGGCAACACGTCCCGCATAATTTCCTTGAAATATATTGCGTGAAATTCTTCGGATACCACGGTTTTAGATAGCAGTACACGTGGTACTTAACATTGAACTTGCCTAAAACGCAATACAGTCGCGCGCTGAATGTTTCTTCAATCTGCCACCTACGCAGTAAGAGGTTAACCCAAATCTACCATAGGTTTTTTAATAAAATCCAGCCACAAATACCACATGCATAGGTTTTGTTGAAGCAGCTGATGTGCATAAACGGATAGAGTATGTGCGCGCGTTTACCAAATATTTGCTACCTTTGACCTTCATATTTTACAAATAGTACATCTAAGGCATTCCAGATCCGCATTAGATTTTAACGTTGATAAAATGTGGTAAGCAACTCACAGTATTCTTTCAAAGCAATGTGTGATCACCTTAAATGCTGCTTTCTCATCTGTGTATGGAACCAGGTGGGCCGCTTTTCAAATCGATGTAACTGTGCGTTCCTGCCTGCAACGGCCGATGGCTGTTGAAATCCCACGAATTTTAACTGGTAGCTAGCGGACGTCCGGTAAAAGAGTATTTCCTAAATTTAGTTTAAGGCATTGTATTAAGACAGCCACTATCATTTCTATGTTGGCAATGTTATACGACCTACTAGTCATCCTATTTGGAGCTTATATTGTTCAGACCAAATATATTTTGAGAAAATATTTATTTTTCCTTTACCGATCACAACTGGCGGTTACACTGGAAAATCCTAGAGGTCAGCATACTCTATTTCTTTATTGAAAACTAACAACTCTTTGCCATTTACATTGCACCATATGGGAACAGTGCATTTATAATAAAGTCTATAGTCTGTGACATTTATTGTGACAATTTCTTCTTGAGTAAATAAATCAGCAACGGACGATACTGCGTCATTTAGCCTGGAAAAAAGCAATTTCTGGGTTATGGGAATAAAAATAGGTTTTCTAAATAAATAGCTATAGTAAATTTGTACTACTTCAAACTAAACCATTTACACTGTATTGATAGATGTTTATGTAGTTTTTCTTAGTTAGAATATATGTGTATTCCGATTCAACTATTCAACCCATTTTCTTTAACAAAGGCCTTAAAAGTTTCTCTACACGTTACCTTATTAGTGGCAGCAGAAGCTGAAAGTAACTAAGATAACACTTACATTACATCTTCGCTTTATGGACAAATGTCCGATGAAGATGATTTCAGTGAAGTGGTTCGGGGTGTAGGATCAGTTGATAATATGTCAACCGCATGGATCAATAATTACAGTCAAAAAAGATGGTGAAGAAGAAATTAGCAAACTCGGTTTTCGCGAAAAAGTTGCTGACTCTAATCTTGATTTTACAAAATACAATGGATACCTGGCCTAGGCTATATGTACGTCCAGTGAATGCTGGGCTACTACACGGAGCTTACTATGTGTCCTAAGGCACATGGATAAATGAAAGCATTTTAATGTAAATATGAGCTACTTCTGTTTGTGTACTGAGGAATACTGTTATACCATTCTTATGAATAATTATTAAATATTCTCAAATGAAATGTGCAAACAAATATATAGCCTGCTCAAATAATATGGTTTTATTGGTTCTAATAAATTCCCGCATCACGGTGTCATTTGTTGCTGGCGTTCTTAAAAGGTAAAAATTACCAAATTCTCATACATTCCCAACACTTAAACCTAATGTGAGTACGTTTTCCTCAGTAGAAGAGCAAGTAAAATGTAAAATAAGTAAACCCTAAGCTAATATGTGTTAACCTCATCATTAAAAGAGTAGCATTATATAGACCAATCAAGGCAGTAAAAATGTGATCCAAACACTTTCGGTCCATCCGCATTGCGCAGTAAAGTCAGTGAGCAGAAGATCCAGTAGAGATAAATCCCATCCATTAATGATTTTAATTTGTTAAGGAGCCCAGACATTTACCCCCGGGGGGCATGTAGAATCGCAGAAATGTTGGTATAAAACGGTTTCATTGTCGTTGCACGTAGTCAAAGGACTGATTCGCAATAGTCTCAATGTGATTTAGTAAAGAAATAAAAACTAATGCGGCACTGGCGAAGCAACACAGCATACCACAAGATCAAATTGGTGCAGTGAGCGAATCGTTGTTGTCCGACACGAACACAGCAGTTAAGACACCAAATGCTCTTTGCGTATGCTAACGCATAGTGATCGAAATGACCGACGTCTACTTCAGTCATCCTAGGACCAAATATACATTGTACATAGAAATAAATTTACACAGTGGCTGCCCGAAGACACAAGGTGGCTTCTGAGAAACGCGCAATGAATCACGGATGTTTTGCTTCTCTGCTAAAAATAACACTTAAAACACGGGATTCAGATTCAGGCTCTTATGGTCGCACTATTGTAAGAAGGTGTTTTTATTCCACTTCACGCTGTCTAAAACAAAAACAATACAATAACCTCCGCAAATCCTTATGCACTGAAATTGCTACAGCCTGTGAGCTTAAACAAATGAGAAATGAATACTAAACTTGTCCTGCTATTAATCCCAGCAGATGCTTGCCTTAAATCCTTACCCAATGTAACCCAATTTCAAGCCATTCAATTGCTTTTTTAATATGCGTGAAAAGATTCATTTGATAAAAAAGAAGAATATCTATTTGGGTTCGACTTTCCGCATTGTGAAATCAACCGATTGGCGATATTATTTCTCCCAATCGCCAAGGCTTCGGATGATAACAAACTTGCACCAAGAATGAACCAACAGTACGGGGTACGTCATCTGGGGCACTAGAGCCCAGGAAGTACGTTTATGTGGTCTCACAGAATTTTTCGAATACCTTCGGCAGTGTATCTAACCTTTTTTTTCCTTTCCAACCACTAGCATTACGGTAACACGTATTAATTTTGCTTTATCGCCTTCTTCCACATGCAACGTCACCATATGATCAGCTTTAGATGTCCGCTATCCTATCCTACAAAATTACAGTGTATTGTGTGTTAAGGCTTAGTGTTAAGACTAGTTTGAATTTGGTAGCATCAACAAACGTTCCCAATCTATGGATTCGAAGATGCTGTGTTTTGCGGGCGATATAGTCTTAGGTCCACATTGGGCATCCACAATTTTGCATGCGCATGAACAAACTGAGTTACACGTAGTCACAACTTTCACTTAACATTTGGTAAATACAGAAAGATATATAAACGTCATATATGATCTCGCCGAAGATACAGCAAGTACCGAAGATCGGTTGTCTCAATGCTGGAATAGACTTAACCAATTGTCACAAAAATTGGAAAAAGTTTTGCTAGAGAGAAGCAAACACTGGAGTTTGTTAAAATGCCTGTGAAGGAGCATTGAGTTGGAGCATAATCACTTTGCTAAATTCTGTTTCTCTTTCAAGTTATTCCAGGGGATAAGGCTTACATAACGTTACCAATCTGTTGCATATCTCATCCAAACCTCTGCGTTTGGATCGGCCTTCTTTGTTTGAAACCGCGAATCTCAAAAAACGTGTATGCGTCCGACTTCATCTTCATGTCCTGGAGAAAGTAAGAACTGCCTTGGAAATCCACTATTTTAGCGATTAATCAATTATTAACGATTGTCGCATAGATTTCGAGCGTGCCGAAACGTTCTAGTTCTGCACGGGATTAACAGCCACCTGACACCTCAGCAAAAGATAAGGGGAACCACTAAGCATGATATCTGACCTTCCAATTCTAGAAGTTGGAGGTCAGTAAGAGGCCTATAAATACACCCACGGTCCGCCGTAGTTGTACATTGTTCGTTGACGACGATTAATAAGTTATTTTTTCAAAGTCATTGGCGCTTTGTTTTTTCCTTCGGTTGGGCTAGGAGATTTGTGGATAAGAAACTTGTTATTTATGGCATTGCTTCTTGTGTGAAGATTATAACAAATGGCAACGGAGAAAATTGGAAATGTGATGAATTTTTCTGATGAACAATTTCAAACTCTGCTTTCCCAACAGCAAGCTCAAATAGAGGCACACATGAAAATGACAGAAAATCTGACACAATGCTTGAGTTTGCAGACAACAGGAGCAGCGATGCTGGAAATGCAGGCGAGTTCTGTTGATTTTCTCAAGTACGCGATAATCGCATTCAAGTATGAGGCGTCTTCTGGATGCACATTCGAAGCGTGGTTCAAGCGCTGGAAAGACATGTTCTGGACGGACTCCGTTCGTCAGGACGGCTGCTGGAAGGTGTGATTACTACTCCGCAAGCTCGAAATAAGTGAACATACAATGTTCATAGACCACATTTTGCCTAAACAACCGAAGAATCTGACTTTTGACGTACAATGGAACAATGGAACAATGGTATATGACGGGTAAAAAAGCATACACTTAACGAGTCCCGCAGGTTGGCAATAGAAATACTAACAGATTGGCAAACCACATAAGTGGTTGAAGTAAGGAGCGTCAGTGAGATAAAAGGTAGAAGTATAACAGTTTTAGGGGGATAAATTGGTACGACGCAAAACTGGCTAAGAAATTGTTATCGTTGGTGATGGTAGCAAATAAAAATAGAGTACTCACCGGTTCGCACAGATTTACGACCGTGAATTTGGGGTATAAATCCAAAGAGGCTGGTCAGCCTAAATATATACAAGCGTTTTCGTTCATAAAACAAAGCGCAGGGGCTCAGTGCGACGTCCAATCGTTTTATAAACGTATCTAATATGGGGGCACAAACAACTGAGTTTGGAAGGGCGTTCCAGGGCCCGCAGACCCGGAGGGAGAAATAGGTTCTCCGACAGTCTAGACAACTGTACTGTTGGCTCAGCTTTAAACTGTTACCGCGAAGGTTAGGGTTTGGGCTGAGCTTCAAGAGGTGGCGGCATACGTGACTGGGATCGCTCAATATCTGGTACACTAGTATGAGGTCTCCACGAAGTCGCCGGTACCGTCCGCTGAACACTCCGAGTATCTCGTCGTTCCTGGTAACGAGTGTGGCGCAAGCCCTTGACGATTTTCGTTGCTCGACGCTGTGGGGTCTCAAGCGTTGCAAGGTCACGTTTTAGCCAGGGTTGCCAGGCCTGGATTGCATATTCGACGTGAGGACGCACGTAGGCATTCAGCATCAAAGAGAAGATGGATGGATCCAAAATTCCGAATGCCCTTCGCAGGAGTCCAACATGCTGGTTGCCTCTTTTAGAAGCGGAATCTGACTGTTTGGAACACCCGAGGTCTTCCTGTACCAGCACACCCAAGTCGCGTTCCTGAGTGGTGGTCTTCAGATCGTGTGCCCCAAGCTTGTAGACGTGGACTTGTCGATTGCGGATATGAACAATGCGACATTTGTTCACATTAAACGGCAGGGCGTTTCTCACCGACCAATTCGTTGCCGAGGGAAATTTTTGGTAAGTCAGTTTCCTTGTATAGTATTCGCTATCAGTGCCCGTTAATTGTCAAACAGGAATCGAATGAATTTGGGGCTCTAGTAGACATGATTAGCCGTGAGTATAAACGTTTCAAACTACGCTCTTTAACGGACGACCAGTTTAAGTGTTATATTTTTGTCAGCACTCTACAATCGCCCAGTGATGCTGAGATCCCCACGCGGCTTCCAGCTAAGCTGGAGCAGGATTCTGATCTGACACTGAAGGCGCTCGTAAGCGAATGCAAACGGCTGCTCACTCTAAAACACGACACTGCCATGGTCGAACGAAATGGTCTCGAACCTCCAAATATCGTGCAACTCGTGAAAAAGGCCAGAACCGTCAACTGAAGCAAACCCTTCAAGAGGCCTACGAACAAACCGCCCACAGCTTGCTGGTCCAGCGGGGAATGACATTCTTCGCGTTTTTGTCCCTTCAAACATCATATTTTCAAACGTGCCATAAGCGTGGCCATAAAGATGGATGCTGCAGTTAAGTTCGTTCAAAGCAACTGAAGTCTTATCGAAGGGGAATTTCTAGAAAGGATGGTGTCCAGTCTCTGTCCATAGTTGCCGCATTCCAAAGGAAGTGTAAACCAAGACGACGATATAGCATTGTCTTGATAAATGGGATGCCTACGAAACTGCAATTTGGCACAGCCTCGGACATCACGATTATTTCAGGAGCACATGGTATCAAATAAAGAGGCCGAAGATGGTCGAGTCTCAGAAAGTTGCATATAATGCATCCGGCGGTGTTTTAATCTTAGCGGGCGAACATACTTGCACGATTACATTCTAGGGTGTGGAAATGTCGGGAACATGCTACATATCATACCGGCCTAAATAGAATCTTCTTGGCCTCGACTGGATTGAAAAGTTGAAACGCCTTGATGTTCCCTTTAATCAGATCTGCAACTGAGTTCGAGCAAGTCCAGACCCGTCAAAGAAGTCCGTCGAAGACGTGACACGCACATTGAAGCACAAATTTGATTCTGTCTTTCAGGCTGGCTTGGGCCGTTGTACAAAATTCTAGGCAAAACTGAACCAGCGACCAGGTGCTAAGCCAGTGTTCAATGCTAAAAGTCCGGTAACATACGCAACCATGTCAACTGTTGATCAACAAATCGATCAACTGGAACGTGCCGGAATCATCAAAGATGTGAACTACTCATCATGGCCGTACCTATTGTCGCTGTGAAGAAAGCAAATGGTAAGGTACGCGTCTGCTCTGACTTCTCAACTGGCCTCAACGCTGCGCTGGACGATCAACAGTACCCATTGCCAGTAACGGAAGATATCTTTGCAAAGTTGTGTTGTGGTAAGTACTTTACTAATCTTGATCTATCAGATGATTATCTTCAAGTGGAAGTTGACGAAGTCTCGAAGGAGTTGTTGACGATTTACCCTCATCGTGGGCTATTCCAATACCACCGTTTGCCGTTTGGTGTGAAAACGGCGCCAGCCATCTTCCAACAGTTGACAGATAAGTTGCTAGTGGGCGTTTCGGGAATCCATGCATATCTGTGTAAAATCATTGTGATGGGTCGAAGACCAGAAGTACTATTTAACCGCCTGGATGAAGTGCTTGGATGTATACAGTCCTACGGTTTCCGGATCCGTGAAGAAAAATTTACATTTTTTATGCCACTTATCAAATACCTCGATTTATCCTCGAAAAGGATGGACGTCGATCTGATCCGGAAAACATAGGAGCCATTAAAAAGTGCCTCCACCAACAAATCTACAGTCCTTGCGTACAATATGTGGGCTCATCAGCCACTACGGCGCATCCTTACCAGAGATGCACCGCCTGCGTGCCCCGTAAAACAAACTACTAGCCAAAGGCCAAACATGGAACTGCACATCAGAACGCGAGAATGCCTTCGAACGGGTCGTGTCACTGCTATCCTTAAACTTGCTTTTGACTCATTTTGATCTCTCCAGAAAAATTGTCCTAACCACAGATGCATCAAGTCTTGGGATTGGTGCCGTAATTGCGTACATGTACACCGATGGATCTCAGAAAGCAATCGCCCATGCCGCCAGAGCACTTAGGAAGGTGGAGAAGAATTACAGCCAGATTGAGAAAGAAGCATTGGCCATAGTGTACGCTGTCAAGAAATTCCACAAAATGATATACGGCCGCCGCTTCAAGCTTCTGACAGATCACAAGCGCTTGCTGGCCATCTTTGGTTCGAAAAAGGCATCCCGGCCTACACAGCCACCCAGCTACAACGTTGAGCTCTTACCTTAATGGGGTATGATTTCGAGATGCAATACCAGTCGACAGTTTCCATTAGCCAAGCGGATACACTATCAAGTCCAACTGATGCCCATCAGCACGAACATGAAGACACAAGCATTGCCTCGGTCGAGAGTGAAATTGACGTCAACTTTCTGGTAACTGATGTATTGCACGGTCTATCAGTTACAGCAGAAGCTGTATGAACCGAAACACTTCGAGACGCAATACTCAAGAATGTTACACCATTGCATAAAACAAGTTGGCCACGTTCATGCCCATCTGCCAACTTGCAACAGTACTTTCAGAGTTGACACTCGCTCTCTGTTGTAAACGACGGCATACTATTTTCCGAAAGAGTGGTCATCCCCAAGACACTTTAGGAGCGTTTTATTCGACAGTTTCACGCCGGGCATTTTGGAATCAACCAGATGAAGACGCTTGCCCGCAGTTATATATTCTGGCCCTTCATGGACAAACAACTAGAAGAAATAGCTAAATGCTGCCAAACTTTCGCAAATGTCTTGAAAGCGCCCCAAAACTAAGAACTTTATTCATGGCAATAAGTTACTAAGCCATGGTGCCGCATCCATGTCGACTTTGCGGGACAGATCAACGGCTGAAGTTTCCTCATTATAGTCGATTTATACAGCAAGTAGCCAGAAGTATTTCTTATGGATAACACAACCACCAACTCTGCCATATCTAAACTGCGCCAAACCTTTAGCAGATCCGGCTGTTCTGAGACAATTGTCACCGACAATGGCTCACAATTTAGTTCCGCAACGTTTACGGAGTATTGCAAGCAATACGCCGTACAACACGTTCGCTCGCCGACGTTTCTCCCACAGTCGAATAGCCAGACAGAAAGGTTTGTCGCTACATTCAAGCGAGCTCTCCATAAATCAGATGGGGAGAGACGTATAAAGGAGGTAGTTGATCGGTTCCTTTTCCTCTACCGATTAACACCGAATCCACAAGCGCCGGACGGAATTTCTCCAGCACAGGCCATGATGAACCGAAAGCTCCGCATGCCTTTCGACGCAAACCGACCAGGCTCGGAGTCCTCTGTTGTTGAAAGAAACTGCAGAACGCAACAGGAATTTAACCGGCAGCATGGAGCAAAGAAGCCATCTTTAACGCCTGGATAGTAGGTGCTAGTACGAGACTATCGGGAAGGCCATGCAAAATGGGCGCCACGGACGGTCAAAGCAAGCGCGGAAACGTCATGTACGACGTGATGGTGGGCGCACAGATCTGGGCAAGGCATGAAAACCAGTTATGTTCCACCTTTTGCCAACCAGAACAAGCAAGGCCTACTGGCCTCCCGTTCGATTGACAAGGGAAAAGCTTCAACTTACCGAAAGTAGCAGTGGACGACTGTACACAGTCGAGCGAAGCATCCAGAACACGGATATGGGAACAAAGTTCTCTGGCGCTTCCGCCAAGGAGATAGACAGACAGACAGAAAACACCGTCCCGAGGACTGCAAGTTAACCCTAGGCTTACGTCGTGTGCCTTGGACGGTATTTCAGGAGGCGGGACTGAAAGAATGTGATAACTGCCTTGGGAATCCACTATTTTAGCAATTAATTAAATATTAATGGTTGTCGCATAGATTTCGAGCGTGCCGAAACGTTCTAGTTCTGCACGGGATTAACAACCACCTGACACTTCAGCAAAATATATGGGGAACCAATAAGCATGATATCTGACCTTCCAATTCTAGAAGTTGGAGGTCATTAAGAGGCCTATAAATACACCCACGGTCCGCCGTAGTTGTACATTGTTCGTTGACGGCGATTAATACGTTATTTTTTCAATGTCATTGACGCTTTGCTTTTCCCTTTGTTTATTCTACCAGTTATGTGGAGTAAGAAATTTTTATTTTTGTATTTACGGCTGGTGAGAAGATTATAACACTTTTCAACCGCATTACTAATCTCTTATGCATTTTTCCAAGCCTGCTGAACAGGTTGATGACTTCCTTCCATGCGAGGTCAAGGACTTGGTCAGATTTTAACAGGCAATCACAGACATACATGTAGACGGAATTCATGTCACAGTGCATTACATCTTGATTTTCTTCGTTCGTCACGTTTGAGTGCTCCGCATGACAGACGTATTGGATCAGCATTGTCGCACAAGCACTGAATCCGAACGGGATAATCACTGTTACCGTGTCCATCACAAGTACTTTACTGGTAAACACAAAGTGAAGTGGGGCCGGTCTGTCCTATTTGCTGCATCACATAGTGAAGGACATTAGAACCTGGTAGACCAAAGACTAGCTCTTGCATTTGGGCTTTTAATTGCTCACTGAGGCTGGCTAGATCTTGGACTGCATGCAGTTTGATGTCCCCGACAAGAAGAACATGAATGTAAGTCTATGCTCTAAGTCTACGCTCAGCAAAGCAATAATTATACAGTGATGTATTGCCACGGTTAACGTTTAGGGACGGGATACGATGACCACCAAGCATATGTCACCAACCAGAGATACAAGCGGCCTCAAGGCCCACCAACTACTTAGTTCCAAATGCAGGTCACTGTAATGGTAAAAGAATACTCTACCGCCACAAATTAGTCGATCATTTCGTAGGATGGAGATGCCTGATAAAGAGATATCGACATTAGTTATTTCCTCGTTGAGGCAGGTTTCGGTTATCAACAACTTGTTCGTGGACGTTGAAACTTGGAGAAAATGAAGCTCAGAAAGGTTGTTGAATAGCATTTAGGCGTTAGCGTAAAAACAAGCTAGCGTTACGTATGTCTGAAATCTGTTCATAGGCGTAGCTGCCAGCTGAGATTTTAAGTTGACCTTTGTGATTGCAGCTGATAAAAGCCCAAGGAATTAAGTTCCGGTTGAAGTATTCATTGAGTAAGACGTTCCCGTGGGAGCCTGGTATGCACCGCAGCTGTATGACTCGAAAGCACGTTTTATTGAAGTAGTTACTAAGCCTCGATCATCTAGCTCTGTCTCGGTCCACCGGGGTCTGGCGTCAAAGACCTACAACACTTGTGCCACATCTCTGGTGTAACTACCGCCTTGCATTTGGACTAAAGCACAACTTTCAAAACTTTGAGGCACATCCTTGGTACTTTGATGTTAATGGCAGCGTTGAGATCGATTTGAATACTAGACTTGGTGTGGGCATTTCTAGTATGCACAGCCACTATTTCCAGTTACGGGATTGTACTTCGTGTGTATCCGTTGCCTTTAGCTCTGGGACACAATGAATGAATACCAAGGTTTCGCTCTTTAGCAACTGGTGATCAGCTGGGTTCGGTTTGCTTCGCTGGTGTTCACTCCAAGCGAGGTCCGGAGCGACAGAAATACAACATGATGTAATCTAATGACCACTGGCTGATAGGAGAACCGCCTCAACCTCGTCAGTTGACTATAGAGTCACACGTAATTGACGTCGGTTAGCATAGTTGGGTGGGTTTGGGTGTCCTGCGACGCGCAATACGCCCGGAAATGCAGTGTGGACGCCCATTAGGTGGCAAAAGAAGTCACAATACTTTTTTAGTCAACCCCCATAACTTTTGTGAAGTTTGCATTACATTCAGCGCTGTCGAAACATCCGATGTTCAGTGAATGTGGGTTGCCTAAAGCTGGCCGATTTGTGAGGCCGTAGTCTGCGTTGTTGATGGCGTGCTCTGCACAAGGGTCGTACTTTTGACGCCCCGTATTGTAGTATCTGGTAAAGATTGTGGTGTTGCTTCTTGTGCGTGGTCGGCTGAAAACTTTTTACACGAAGTCACGCATTCTAGTTCCATGGAGTGATCCTGATGTGTCTGTGTAAAATAGGCCAAATATATGTTCTCAGGTGTCTGCTCTTGAGCTGAGTTGAGAGTTATAGGACTAGGTGGAACTCAGTCGTTTGCCTGGTTTCGTGTTTCACTAAGAGTATTTGACGTACTTGGCTTCACCTAGTGAAACTTAATTATGGTTAGGTCAACATATGCGGCTCCGTTTGCAAGAGGTTGGTGTACGGCTGCTCCATTCCTAATATGCAAATAAGCTGATGTACGCAGAATTTTCGCATATTTTAAGTGGGGGTCGCTTGTGGCTGTCATATGGACTGCCAGCCTACCAGTGTTCCCGTCTGCCAGCCTGTTTAGTGAATCATCAGGAAAACAAGACTATCAGTTCGAGAAACATGGCGTCGTTTGTACGGAGCAGGACACGCAAACGCATGGTGATGCGCAACGTGGCGTGGTGTACCCACAAAACCGATCCGAGTCCGAGTAACTAGAATTTATATGTTGTCCACCATAAGCACTGTACCCAATAAGTGCGTGAGGAAAAAGTAGCTTATCAACATGCTTTAGCCGAGCGATTAACTGCAAACCCTAAACTACTTTAAAAGCACTTGAACAGACTCCGCATTGTGAAAACGTTGATTTTCCCCTCTTCAAACAGTGGATGGTGTAACTCGGATTCCTGAGGAAGTGTCGAATGTTAAGCAAAAAACAAAAAGCATCCACATTTCAGGACATCTCGTGGTCTGCTACCTCTTTGGATTATATGGTGCAAACATCAGGACCACCTCATATACACTTTACAGCCGAAATCTTGATGAGAATATTGCTAACCATACGCCTGGGCCGATCTGAAATGGAGCATGTTCCCGAGTTTTCCACACCTTGGAATGTAATCTTGCAAGTAAGTTCGCCCACTAAGTTTAACACACCGCCGGACGCATTATGTACAACGTTTTGGGACTCGACCATCTACGGCCTCTTTGTGTGATTCTATATGCTCCTGGAAATAATCATGATGTCCAAAACGGTGTCAAATTACAAGTTTGTTGGGATCCCATTTATCAACACACTGCTATATCGTCGTCTAGGTTTACACTCCCTTTGGAATGTGACACCTATGGGCAGAGACTCGGCGCTATCCTTTCTAGAATTCCCCTTCGATAAGACTTTACTTGCTTCGAACGTACCTGACTGATTCATTCCTCTTTAAGGCCACACTTATGGCAGGTTGGACAAATAGGATGTTTGAAGGGACAAAAGTGCGAGGAATGCTATTCCCCGCATGACCAGCATTCTGTGGGCGGTTTGTTGGCAGGTCCTTGAAGGGTTTGCTTCGGTTGATGGTCCTGGCCGTTTTCACCAGTTGCACGGCATCTGGAGGTGCGAGACCATTTCGTTCGACCATTACAGTGTCGTGTTTTAGAGTGAGCAGCCGTTTGCATTCGCTTACGAAGGCCTTCAGTGTCAGATCAGAATCCTGCTCCAGCTTAGCTAAAAGCCGCGCGCGGATCTCAGCATTACTAAGCGATTGTAGAGCGCTGACGAAAATACGACACTTAAAATGATCGTCCGTTACAGAGCGTAATTTGAAACGTTTACAATCACCGTTAATCATGTCTGCTAGGGCCCCAAAGTCGTCCAATTCCTGTTTGACAATTTTCAGGCATTGATAGCGAATAGTAAACATGAATACTGACTTACCAAAAATTTCCTTTCGATGCGACACTACTTCATCAAAAGTCGGATGCTTCGTCTGTTTGGGCAAAATGTGGTCTATGAACCTTGAATGTTCATTTATTCTGAGCTTGCGGAGTAGTGAGTACTACTTCCAGGAGTCGTTCTGACGAATGGAGTCCGTCCGGAACATGTCTTCCCAGCGCTTAAAACAAGCTTCAAAGGTGCATCCAGAAGCCGCGACATAATTGAATTCAGTGATCGAATTCAGTGATCGCGTACGTGAGAAGATCAACAGAACTCGCCAGCATGTCCCGCGTCGATGCTCCTGTTGTCTGCAAACTCAAGCATTGTGTCAGCTATTTTGTCATTTTCATGTGTGCCTCCATTTGCGATTGCTGTTGGAAAAGCAGAGATTGAAATTGTTCAGCAGAAAAATTCATCACATTTCCAATTTTCTCCGTTGCCATTGGCTATAATCTTCTCACAAGACGCAATACTAAAAGTAACAAGTTACTGATCCACAAACCTCCTAGCCCCAACGAAGGAAAAACCAAAGCGCCAATGACCTTGACAAAATAACGTATTAATCTTCGCCCACGAACACTGCACAACTACGGCGGATCTTAGGTGAATTTATAGGTTTCTTACTGACCTTCGACTTCTAGAATTGGAAGGTCAGCTACCATGGTTAGTGGTTCCCCATATCTTTTACTGTGGTGTCAGGTGGTTTTTAATCCCGTGCAAAGCTAGAACATGCGGGCACATTCGAAATCTAAGCGACATCCGATAATAATTAATTAATCGCTAAAATAGCGGATTTCTAAGGCAATTCTTACAATCTCCCGGACACCTTCACTCCTGAGATACCGTACGAAGTATACGACGAAAGCCTAGGGTTAACTTGCAGTCTTCGGGACGGTGTTCTCTGCATGTTGGTCCATCTCCTTGGCAGAAGCGCCAGAGAACTTTGTTCCGAAATCCGTGTTCTGGATTCTTTGTTCGACTGTGTGCAGTCGTCCACTGCTACCTCCGGTATGTTGAAGGTTTCCCCTAGTAAATCGAACGGGAGGTCTGTAAACCATGCTTGTTCTTGTTGGCGAAATTTGGACCGTAACTGATTTTCATGCCGTGCCCATATATGTGCGCCCAACATCACGTCATACGTGACGCTACCGCGCTTGCTTTTGACCGTCCCTGTTGTCCATTTAGCATGGCCGTCCCGGTAGTCCCGTACTAGCACCTTCTGTCCAAGCGTAAAATATCGCCTCTTTGCTCCATGCTGTCGATTAAAATATTGTTCCATTCTGCGGTTTCCATTAACGACAGTGGACTTCCAGCCCAATCGGATGGCGTCGAGAGGCATGCGGAGCTTCTGGTTCATTATGGTCTGTGCTGGAGAAACTCCGTCTGGCGCTTGTGGATTCGGTGTTAATCGGTAAAGGAAAACAAACCGGTCAACCACCTCCTCCATACGTCCCATGCCTTTTGATTTATGGAGAGATCGCTTGAATGTATCAACAAACCTTTCTGCCTGACCATTCGACTGTGGGTGAAACGGCGGCGAGCGAACGTGCTGCACGGCGCATTGCTTGCAATCTCCGTAAATGTTGTTAAAGTAAATTGTGATCCGTTGTCAGTGGCAATTGTCTCAGGACAGCCGGATCTGCCAAAGGTTTGGCGCGCTTTTGATTTGATGGCATTGGTGGTTGTGTTCTCCCTAATAAATACCTTAGGCTACTTGCTGTATGAATCGACTATGATGAGGAAACTTCAGCCGTTGATCTGTCCCGCAAAGTCGACATGGATGCGGCACCATGGCTTAGTAACGTTAGGCCATGAATAAAGTTCTTAGTTTTGTAGCGCTTTCAAGACATCTGCGCAAATTTGGCAGCATTTAGTTATTTATTCTAGCTGTTTGTCCATGAAGGGCCAGTATACATAACAGCGGGCAAGCGCCTTCATCCGGTTGATTCCAAGAAGCACGGCTTAAAACTGTTGAACAAGGCGCTTCTGAAGTGCCTTGGGGATGACCACTCTTTTGAAAAATAGTATGCAGCCGTTTCCTATTGAGAGCGAGTGTCTCCTCTGAAAGTACTGCTGCAACTCGGCAGATGGACATGAACGTGGCCAACTTGTTTTATGCAATGGTGTAACATGCTTGAGTATTGCGTCTCGAAGTGTTTCGGTTCGTACAGCTTCTGCGGTAACTGATAGTCCGTGCAATACATCAGTTACCAGAAAGTTGACGTCATGTTCAATCTCGACCGAGGCAATGATTTTGTCCTCATGTTCTTGCTGACGGGCATCAATTAGGCGTGACAGTGCATCCGCTTGGCCAATGGAAACTGTCGACTGGTATTGCATCTCGAAATCATACCCAATTAAAGTAACAGCCCAACGTTGTAGCCCGTTGGCTGTGCAGGCCGGGATGCCTTTTTCGAACCAAAGATAGCCAGCAAGGGCTTGTGATCTGTCAGAAGCTTGAAGCGGCGACCGTATATCATTTTGTGGAATTTCTTGACAGCGTACACTATGGCCAATGCATCTTGCTCAATCTGGCTGTAGTTCTTCTCCACCTTCGTAAATACTCTTGCAGCATGTGTGATTGCTTTCTGAGATCCTTCAGTGTACGTGTGTGCAATTATTTCACCAATCCCATGGCTTGATGCATCTGTGGTTAGGACAATCTCTTTGGAGGGATCAAGATGAATCAACAGCAAGTTTGAGAATAGCAGTGACATGACCCGTTCGAAGGCATTCAGGCATTCGGATGTCCAGTTCCATCTTTGGCCATTGGCCAGTAGCTTGTTTTACGGGGCACGCAGGCGGTGCATCTCGGGCAAGAATGAGTCTTAGTAGCTGATGAGCCTACAAAATAACCGCAAGGACCGTAAATCTGTTGGTGGAAGCCCACTTTTAATGCCTTCTATGTTTTCCGGATCTGGTCGACCTCCATGCATTTCGAGGATAGAACCGAGGTATTTGATAAGCCGCGTGAACAATGTGCATTTATCTTCACGGATCCGGAAACCGTACGACTCTATCCATCCAAGCAATTCATCCAGGCGGTTAAATAGTTCTTCTGGTGTTTGACCCATCACTATAATATCATCCGGATATGTAGCAGTTCCCGAAACGCCCACTAGCAATTTATCCATCAACTGTTGGAAGATGGCTGGCGCCATTTTTACACCAAACGGCAAACGGTTGCATTGGAATAGCCCACGATGAGTGTTGATCGTCAACAACTCCCTAGAGACATCTTCAACATCCACTTAAAGCTAAGCATCAGATAGATCAAGCTTAGCAAAGTACTTACCACCATTCAGCTTTGCAAAGATATCTTCCGGTACAGGCAGTGGGTACTGGTGGTCGTCCAGCGCAGCGTTGACGCCAGTTGAGAAGTCAGCGCAGACGCGTACCTTGCCATTTGCTTTCTTTACTGCGGCAATAGTTGCGGCCCATGATGAGTAGTTGACGGCTGTGATGATTCCGGCATATACTAGTCGATCGATTTCTTGATCAGCGGTTGACATGGCTGCGTACCGTACAGGTGTTTTAACCTCGAACACTGGCTTAGCACATGGTCGCCAGTTCAGTGTTGCCTTGAATTTCGTACAATGACCCAAACCAGCCTGAAAGATAGAAGCGAATTTTCTCTTCAGGGTACGTGTCATGTCTTCGACGGATTTGAGGATGGGTCTGGACTATCTAAAACTCGATTGCAGATCTGATTCAAGGAAACATTTTTTTTAGCAGAGGAGCAAGGCATCTGTGATACATTACGATTTCTCATAAGCCACCTTGTGTCTTCGGGCATCCACCGTGTAAATGTATTTCTGTATACAATATATATTGGGACCTCGGATGACTTTGAAGTAGACGTCGGTCATTTCGATCACTATGCGTTATCATACGCAAAGAGATTTTGTTGTCTTAACTGCTGTGTTCGTGTCGGGAAACAAAGAATCGCTCACTGCTCTAATTTTAAGCTAGTTGTATGATAGGTTGCTTCGTCATTGCCGCATGAGTGTTTATTTATTTACTAAATTTCATTGGGACTATTGCGAATCAGGCCATTGACTGCGTGCACCGACAATCAACCCGTTTTATACCAACGTTTCCGAGATTCTACATTCCCTCGGGGATAAATGTGTGGGCTCCTTAACAAATTAAAATCATTATTGGACGAGATTTATCTCTAGTGGATCTTCTACTCACTGACTTGGCTGCGCAATGCGGATGGACTAAAAGTGTTTGGATCACATTCTTGATTGGTCTATATAATGCTACTCTTTTAATGATGAGCATAACAGATTTTGGCCTAGGGTTTACTTATTTTACATTTTACTTGCTCTTCTACTGAGGAAAACGTACACATATTAAGTTTAGGTGTTGGGGATATATGAGGATTTGGTAACTTTTACTTTCTAAGGAGGACAACAACAAGTGCTACCGTGACGCCGGAATTTATTAGAACCCATGAAACCATATTTTTTGTTCAGGCCATACATTTGTTTGCGCATTTCATATGCGAATATTTAATGATTATTCAGATGAGTAGTATAACAGTAGTTCTCATCACACAAACAGAAGTAGCTCATATTTACATTAAATGCTTTCATTTATCCATATGCCTTAGGACACATACTAAGCTCCTTGTAGTAGCACAGCATTCACTGGACGTAATAAATAAATAACAAATAAATAAACAATGTGAAGGAACCAACGGCATTGATATCCAGAGTCACAACTGTTATCATTCCAGTAGGAAACGAACACCTCATCTTGCTTATCAACCTTTATCATATTTACGCGTGTTCTTTTTTCCAGTGGAATTTTGTTACTGGGATACTTAGCTTTCCTATATTGCAGAGGCGTTACTTGTGCTCTCACGCCTTTGTTGGTTAAGGCTTTCATGAGCGTCAAGTTTGCCAAATGATAGCCCACAAAATATGTGATAAGGCCGTGCCTTCGTGATCGCGTTCATTAAACCAAATACAATTCCATATCCTTCCAATAATGTCTTGTCATATTTGACCCTAGCTCATTGCTGATTTGCTGTTAGGCAGCATTGTCTAGAGATGTTGCAATGACCCACTGTTTATTTCCGAATCGAATGGGCTTTTCTCCTGTGAAAGAATTTAGTCCGTGACAGTCGCAATATTATTTCATGTATTTATCTACATTCAGAGTTTCATAAGACTTACATTGAATAGTTCCAATGTGCTCGAACTTTTGTATATTTTTCATGTGCTTTGGGATCGTCATGGCTTGCTGATAATTGGTTATTATGGCAAATATGTTCCGATTCATTTTTGTCTAGTGGCTGCAATGTAGACAACTTTTATCGAATTCCAATACCTTTGCTATCGTAGTAATGCATTATAGCCATAAATAAATAGAATATATAGAACGGTACGCGTTTCAGTCATGGTTACATCAAATAAGTAGTGCATTTTGAACAACCACACAAAATCTACGGCTTTATCCTGCGCTCATTAACAGTATTCACAGAAGCGTGAACATAATTTATACAGTGTAATATCCTCATTTATGAAATCAGGTACACATGTAGACCTCGTCTGTGAGTCTGTTGTGATTTTATTTAAGTTTCCTTCCCAATATAGTGCAAGCCACTTACGCTTTGTAGTTTGTAAAAACAAAATTAGGGTTAGTAACTATCTCACGAAAACCGAATTTGCAAATTTCTGCTTCGCCCTGTTTTTTGACTGTAATTATTGATCCATGCGGTTGACACATTATCAATTGATCCTGCACACCGGAAAACTTCATTGAAATCATACTCATCGGACGTTTTTTCATTAAGCGGAGATGTAATGTAAGTGCTGTCTTATAGAGGCTAATTTCAGCTTCTGCTGTCAATAATAAGATAAAGTGTAGAGAACATTTATGGCTTTTCTTAAAGGAAATTAGTTAACTAGTTGAATCAGAATGCACATATATATTATAACTAAAGCAAACTACATAAACATCTATCAATATTGTGCAAGTGGTTCGGTTTTCAATAGTACAACTTTACTATAGCTTTACATTTATAAAATCTATTTTTATTCCTATAACCAAGAATTTGCTTTTTTCCAGGCTGTATAACACGGTATCGTCCGTTGCTGATTTATTTACTAAAGAAGAAATGGTCACAATACATGTCACAGTCTATATAGTTTATTATAGATGCACACTTCCCATATGCTGCAATACAAATGGCAATGATTTGTTAGTTTTCAATGAAGAAATAGATTACGCTGACCTCTAGGATTTTCCAATGTTTCTGCCAATTGTGATCGTTAAAAGAAAAATAAGTATTTTCCCAAAATATAATTGGTCTGACCAATATCAACTCTAAATATTATCACTAGTAGGTCATGTAAAATTGCATACAAAGAAATTACATTGGCTGTCTTAATACAATGCCTTAAACTAAACTTTAGCAAGTACCCTTAAACTGGACGTTCGCTAACTACCAGTTAAAATTCGTGGGATTTCAACAGCCATCGGCATTTGCAGACAGGAACACACATTTATATCAATTTGAAAAGCTGCCCACCTGGTTCTATACACAGATGAGAAAGCGGCATTTAAGCTGATCACACATTGCTTTGAAAGAATATTGTGAGTTGCTTACCATGTTTTATCAACGTTAAAAGCTAATGCGGATCTGGAATGCCTTAGATGTACCATTTGTAAAATATGAAGTTCGAAGTTAGCAAATAGTTGGTAAAGGCGCGCAAGTACTCTATACGTTTATGCACGTCAACTTCTTTCACAAAACCTATGCATGTGGTATTTGTGGCTGGATTTTATTACAAAACCTATGGTAGATTTGGGTTAACCTCTAACTGTGTAGGAGGCAGATTGAAGAAACTTTGAGCGCGCGACTTTATGGCGTGTTAGATATGTTTAACTCTAAGTGCCACGTGTACAGTTATCTAAAATCATAGTATCCGAAGAATTCCACACTATATATTTCAAGGAAATTATGCGGGACTTGTTGCCTAGCATTTAATCAGTTGTGTGAGAAACACTATAAAATTGCCTCTTTTTTCTGTCAGATAACATCTGACGACTGGAAAATGGCATCTTAGTGTAAAGGCAGCAAAGTTCCCATATAAAACAGTCATGATTTAATGACATCCGTAAAACGAGAAACCTTACGCTTTATACACTGGGTTGTACCTATGGACATTTAGTAAGTCGATGCTAAGTCTAATTCTTATCCTGCATTTTCAAACAGCTTACATAGCCAAGAAATTTTTAATTTAATTTTCGCCGTACGTAGTCCATTTGCCCCAAGTTAATTTCAGAACGAGTCACGGAAATGGTGGCAGAGAGCAGAGTTCAAATACAGAGAAGAAAATTGTCGTAAAGCTTCTTCATTCCTTCTGCACTCTGCCAATGAAAACTGTTGTACTGTTGTTAGCCACCCTATTAGACTGCGGTTGTCTGAATTAGTAGTCATGCGCCCAGCCAATCGAAGGAATAAAAAAGGCCAGAACTCGGTAGACAGAGAGCATCCTTGTACAGGTCTCGCTCAGAAGTCGAACATGAGATCAAAATGTTGACGCTAAATAAAGCCGCGAGACCAGATGATCTGACTCAAGCACTGTTCATATTCGGGTGACCTACTCTTGCGGATGATTTACACGAGTTACTGGTGGAACTGTGGAAGCAGTACATTGTCCCAACCGTATGGAGACGCTCCGTCATAATTACAACATTTAAGGGTGGCTGACGATCGGAATACGGCAAACATAGAGGAATCAGTCTGAACGACATCACCACCAAATTGCTTGCATCTGCCATCCTCTACAGATTGATTGGCACTCGTGAGATCCAGATTCATGAAGAACAAACCGAATTGCGTCGAAGTCGTGGCTGCACTGACCACGAAACCAATTTGAGTCAGTTTCTGGAGCAAAGTCACAAATATTGGCGGCCCAAAGTTGCCGTGTTCCTCGATATAAAAGGTTTGTCGATTCAGTGGATAGATGTGCAATTTGGGACTACCTACTCAGAGAAGATGTACCTGACCATTATGTAAATATTATCCGAACATTATGTGCACGTAGCTTAAGCAGATTGAGGGCTTACGGCAAACATTCGCCATCCTGCAATATCTTCAACGGTGTAAAATAAGGATGCCCGCTATCACCTTTCCTCTTTAACCTCGCTATTAACGAAGTCATGGATATCGCGTTTACAGCACACGAATTAGAAGGTGTGAATTTGCCCCCGGAAGAACGAATATTTGATTTGGATTATGCTGACGAAATCGCTTTAATCTGTGACACTTCAAAACGTGCCAAGCCGCACTGGACGGGTTAGCGCTGGCTGTCCCTCACTTCGGGGTTTGCTTCGTACCATCGAAGTGCAAAGCAATCCTCCAAGATTGATCTTAACCGCCTCCTACGCTGACCGTTGGTGGGGATTAGCTAGAAGTCGTTCAAAAATTCAAGTACCTGGAAAGTTTTATTAACATTCGTGGGATTGAAGACGAGGTCACGAACCGTATGGCAGAATATCGGGGCGCTTTTGCTAACCTTCGACACTTATGGCGGCGGCGCGACATCACTCTCACTCGGAAGGGTAGAATGCACAATGCAGCGGTACGTTTGACCCTACCGTACGGTTGTGAAACCTGGCCCCTTTAAACAGCGGACCTGAAGGGGCTAGGTACCTTCAACCACCGGTGCCTTCGCAATTTAGCTCAAATTTGGTGAGAACACCGAGTAAGCAACGAGTGTGCTCCACGCCCTGTTTACGGCAGAATAAAAGGAAAGGAAGCGCTCAGCACCGTTATTTCACCCACCACGCTCCAATGGCTCGACCAGGTGTTAATCTTGCCAGCCCACAGACCCCTGCGACTTGTGTTGTTTACACACCGGGGGTGTAGATGGAAGAAGAGTAGGGTGTCCTAGCGATGACCTGGTTGAGAGGAATGACGGCCCTTTCTTCGGAGCTGGCCTTGGTTAAAGCGTCTCGGCTCCCTTGCTGGGGTCCTAAAAGGACGAACACGTTTGGCTGGACACATTATTTGCTATTGCTTGGAGCCGACCTCAGTGGCGTTGGTGCTGTGAGTGTCATTGTCCCACCTCATACCTTTTAGCCACACCACTTCAACCACGATCACACTACTCAGCCTTATATAATTATAAATAGTAATTTTGATGCACAATAGCCGGCTGTTAGCTTATCGGAACAATGCCCATCCGTTACCGGTAGCTCAGCCAGGTGGCATCTGTTGCAATTTTGCTGCTGTTTTCTTCTATGTATTGCGGCGCATAGCTGAGGTGTTTCCCACCTCTAGCTAACGTGTCTAATGATGAATGATGATGATCCATGTACAGGACAGCTGAACTATATTTACTGGAAGCCGAAATATGCTATCTTAGGAGGTTAAGGTGGCTTACTATTTTGCGACTGTTTTTCAACCAGTGTGGGTGAGTTCTACTCCGCTGGTGAATCAGCTTGACGGAATAGTTGGATATCTTTGACGCGGGCTGGTATTTGCTAACCGATCAATTCTCACTCGATTCCCAAATTCAGCTCTGCTTGCATCTCTGTTACCTCCCTTTTCGAATTGAGTATGCCAGCGTACCTTTTGTTGATAGGTGTGGGGTCTAATTTTGTTCCAAGTGTGAGGAGGTTGAAAACCGTAAGTATTGCAAGCGAGTTTTGATACTATTAGTTATTGGTCTCTCCCAAAACCTCACTCCGTGACCGAGTACCTGCCTTATAGACATATGCAAACCTGCGATTGGAACCAGCGGTTAATCGCAACGAGCGCATAGATGCAGTAAGGATCTTAAGGTAAATGTTGCAAATAACTGAAATCGAAAACCTAGTCGTTAGTGGGTGAAACCATAGAATTCATATTGAAACATTTAGCCACGACTACGTTGACTCCCAAACAGTAAGCAAACTATGATTATCCAACCTAATATGAAGAGTTTTATTATCACATAACAAACCGGCGGGGGAGTCTTCGGGGCACACATGTTCTACTTAAATATATATTTATTTGTGTCCTGGTCAAGTCAAGAATCCAAATTTCAACATGACAGGCCTGCGCAAAAGTCGAATTAAACGTCAGTGCATGCTTCCAAAGGCGACAAATTTTAGTCACATTTCTATAACCGAAGGTAAATAAATAAATAACCCATTTATTCCTCGACAGGGCGAGGCACATCCAACTGAGTATTCAGTCAATCTGCACTTCGAGATGGCTTAAATAGTTAATTATACATCATTGGTGTAACAGATAACAGGTGGGTCTTTGAAGTGTTTGAAGGCAACAGAGGGATTAGGAAAATTGGAACAATAACAAATGCAGCTTTAGCTAAATGTTCAATTGTATTAATACGGCCAAACGTGGAACCTTCCCAGGGGAACTTCTTCCTTGCAGGGTATTCCTGCGATGGGTATCATCCGCACTTCTACGCGCCGGTGTTGCAAAATAGCATGTATGCCATCACCAGTTTAAGTGATGTTTTTTATAAAGGTTGCTTTATGCATGCATTATGAGCGTTGAAGCCTCAGCCTGTGCGGACAGGCGGATCATCCATTATGACAATATGTTATACCCCAGTGAAGCGGTGGATATATGTATTGAACGGGGATAATATTTTTAGCATGGAATTTGTAATCCGTCAACTCAAGAGATCAGCCCACTCGTAGCGAGCAACGAAATAAAAAAGAAGATAAAGTATGAGGAAGTAAAAAGCATAATACTAATAACTACTTTCTGCAGATAGGCCAAGCACAAGTTCAGGGGAAGTATTGGCGAGTAACAAGGATGGTACAGAAAGTTTAAGCAAAAGAATTCTTGCGTTCCAACTAGGGTTTTGTTAGGAATAAAAAGCAATAAATATAATCCAAATATGCCTGATAGTGTCTGCAGTTATGGTTGCTTTATCACAGAAGACGAACAGTTGAAACCATCAGTTCGTTAATACCAGACCATCAAAAATATCCGTTCTCGATCTCTCAGTGGAGATATGAAAAGGAAATAAGAATACTGCGTATTGCGAATAGAGAACTAGAAGCTAAAAATCTGTGTTGCTTCATCGTAGGTGGATTAGGCATATGTACGGAATCACGTCGCTGATTTTGCGTGGTGGCAGCATATTGCACCTACACTACATCTTATGCGAGTGCAATGCACTTCCTTTACCTTTACTCCGCAAATTGGGCATCGAGGAAGCCCTTAAATTCTGACACCGATTTCACCTCGTCTAGCGTCTCCGCGAACTTCTTCCAATATTTCACTACTGGAAGCTTGAAGCATAGGGTGTGCGATGCACTTTACATCCGGTTATACTAGTTTGTTTTGGGTCCGCGTGTCTTGTTTGGTGCGTGAAGGTGTAGCCGTGGCCAGAACATTGGGAATTGAGCAAGGTGCAGGATCCGGGGCGTCAGCATGAGCTGCAATCGTGGACAACAAAATGACAGAGTATCCAGTTCGTCAAGATACACCCCGTAAACTGGGAATGAGCCGGATAGCTACATGCTGGACCCGTCCAGTCTCTGCACCTCATCTATTGGGATCGGATAAAATGCGGGTGAGCCGTACTCAAGCACCGGTCTTATCATGAAAGATAAAGGACTGGTAGCAATTTCTTCAGAACAAGTGCAATAGTTGCGTCTAAGTGCCCAATGCAGGCGTTGTTCTTTTACGTATAAATGTGCGGCTAAGTATAGAAAAATATAGCAGGTTTTGAGTGATTTTAGAAATAAAGCGCAGTGTTAGGCTTATCAGCCTCCAACAAAGGGCTGCAGTAGATTTCTTGTTTCACAAATGACACGGATCTTCATTATCCAAGCAATCATTGTTCATTTGCAAACATAATATATATTTCATTTTCCTTGATGTCAGAGAAATCCCAATAATTTTGCTAAATACCCTTAAGTTTATTTTTCATCGTCTAAAACTAGGCAGCTTATTCCATATCAGGCCGAATCGTATCAAAGAAATGTTCGGTATGACTATGGTGTTGAATGGAGGTACTATAATCATACGTTTGGTGTCTTGTCTATCATATTTGGTTTCCAAACGAAATTGCATAGAACAATATTCACTATGCTCGTTATATGACACAATTTTGTTGAGGGGAAGCAAGATTTATATTCAATCTATGCAGACATTATGGCTCAAGTTTTAATTCACTGCACCTATCTTTATAATGAACAAACGTAAAATGACCGAAGATGCGTTTGGTGAAGGCGCGTGTAATATTTTCTATGGTCTTCAGTTTATTTTTACTAAATTGTTGAACGTGGCGCATCGGTTTTCTAATAAGTGTCTTACATTGGTTTTATATGCCATGAGCCTTTTGTCTTTAAGCGTTAGTTATTGAATAATATGTCCCGATACTTGCAGTGCCTAATAAACGACATTGTTCGCATGTTTGCCAAAATTTAAGGGGCTGGAATACATCAGTCCTAAATGTCTGAGAGAAGAGCACCCTGGAATGGGATCGCCCTGACGGCGTAATAATCTTGCATCAATATAGCATCCATAAGTTATGATACTGCATTTTGATGTGGTGAAGTGCAACTTCCACCTTGCAGTGCTGCCCTCTATGGGTCATAGTTCAAATTTAATATTTTCCATCTCGGTTTTGTGTTTGAATGAATGGAAAGAATATATGTCTTTAAATAATGTGCAAACAAGTGTGAGCTGCCGAATCCCATGACAGGTATGATTGCTTTATGTACAACAAGAAAACAGTAAGACCTAAAACGCCACCTTGAGTGACGCCTCTAGCAAGTTGTAGGGGCGTAGACTTGAACCCATTTATGTTGAATGTCTGGTACTTCCAGTTAACTAGGATTTAAACCAAAAACGTAGCAGATTAGGAATACTGAAACTACGCTGTCTCGATAATAACCTCATGTGCTGGACTCGATCGAACGCTTTCCGCATGTCCAGGAATCAGTTTGGCTTACGGTATATGCTAATTAACAGCGGCTGCTTATGGGATTTATTTACAGTGCGCTAAACTGCAGCCAAGGAAATCCGAAACTGTTGACGCTTGCATTTTAATGTGTCGCCAGACTATTATTTACACATAAGATTATTAGTGGTGATTTTATTTTGCCTTCGACTTCATGACTTAGGAGAACCGCTGCATTGAAATGCCAAAATGTTGTCGTTTGTATCCAAATGAATGGCTGAGAGCAACTTGTCTCCCAATGTACCAGAGGTGCAAGTACTCTGGATCTCATCTCTTCAGTGTGCATACCTGCAATCAGTATTAACGTTTTTGATGAATTTCCGGGGAGCGATCGTCGCGTGATCAAATGCCGCCTATATTACGCATGTTCGATGTTCAGAACGCAATGCATTATCGTCTGTTCATTTCCGTCAACTGAAATTCTTTCAGGAACCTGGTTAGTTTGATGAATGGGAATAACTTCTTACTATCTTCATGTCCTCAACATGCGAAGGACCTGCTTTATAATATACTTGACTTCTGCATTAATTCAGCAGTAAAACTATTATGCGCTAACCAAATTAAACATAAATCCGATGCAAGGTGTTGAGGGCAGCACAAAAGCTTCATAAGATTTGGCAGAAATTCAGGTAAACTGCAATGTTTGTGCTATTATTACAGCAGCCCAAGCTCGTCGAAGAATAGAGGCATCTAAATGACAAAACACTCATTCTAGAGAACTATAAAGCTCTGAACGGCTCTGGCAAAACAGCTGAGCTACCCAAACTATTCCGTGCCCGAGCTTCGCATTGCAGCAACAATTTCAATTTTTTCATCACACCTGATGGAATATTATAAGACGCGCAAGTTAGTGTCTGCGAAAATTTCAGTGATTATTTTGCCGAATCAATACTCAATGATCCATCAAACACACTAGCACTTATCATGCCACGCACAGTGGAATTCACTATGACAAAACTCACTGAGCAAGTCTTTCGCTTATGCTTTTCAACATGCACAGGCCCTGACAGGATCCCCATTGTTTAATAGAAAGCAGTGTAGTACCTTGCTTCTGCTTTTGCTCAACCTCTTTACACGCTTTTAATAACGGAGTGTACCCGACTTAATGGAAAACTTCTGTCGTTATCCCGCGACATAAAAATGTCGCTGCCCACGAGGTTAAAACTTTTCTCCCAGCAATCACACACCCATCTTGATAAAATAAAGAAAACATCGGTGAGAGTTGAACTATTTGTATTTTTGAACAAGGCTAACATCATCGGTAATTCGCGACACGACAACATGCGAGGTCGGTCCAGCGCAACATGCCAGAATGAATTTTTAAGCAACAGAAAGGCTGTCATAGACAATAGAAACAGTGTTGTAATCGTGTTCATGTACTTGCAAAAAGCCTTTAATACAGTATCTCACAGAGGGTTACTAAACAAACTAAAGGCTATAGGCATTAGAGAACCGATGTTTTTTTGGCTGTCTTCATATCTAAGTGGTAGACAGCAGATGATGCGCATCGGCGACTATTTCTCTATACCGAATGAAATCACAGTGGAGTGATTCAAGTACTTATTATTGGTCCTCTGCTTTTTCTACTATATATTAAAGATAATTTTCAGAGAAGAAAAGACGGTGTTACATTGATCTTTGTTGATGACAATAAAGTTGTCTACTCCCAACCACGTGCAAATACGCAGGGAGCCGTACGTCTCATTCAGGATGACTAATCTGCCCTTGGCACCTAGTGCCCACTTTGGCATATGTCATTTGCCGTGGACAAGCGTAACATTTTTTCATACAAATACCAACGACTACCAGTCAGTTTCTTAATGCAAGGCCCATATAACTCACAATGCAGGGCAGTTCGTGACTTGGGCGTGCGACGTTCAGTCACGTATAACTTTTCTTTTAAATTGTGCCCTTCCAGTTTCGAAAACCATGAAGACCAACGGTTAGATCTGCCATAATTTTACCTTACGGAATAACAAACATTGCTTTACAAAGCATATATTTGGCCTTATATGGAATGATATTCAACGCTTTAGTCTTATCTGCGGAAAGCTGACCAGTATGCTCTTAAGAGTGTCCTGCGACAATTCATGTGTAATCTATATATATATATATATCCCTCAAAGTTGACAGAAAAAGAGCCGTGTGATAAATTTGCATTTATCCCATTTTGGCTTTGGAGAATGAAGCTGAGCCAGTTTTTTCTTTACGGAATCATAAACTGTCAATTTCGCAGTCTTGGTAACGGTGTTCGCATATCTTTAATCAGCAGATATCTAATCCATAACAAAGAGGTAAATGTCATGATGTCAATGTTTACTACGAGAATCAGAGAAGTTTTCTTTCTAACTCACCACTCAAAATTTGTAATAAATTTCCAAACGATATCAGATAATGCTTTACACTTTGCAAGCTTAAGCTTGCGGGTAGTAAATATTTAACCGCCCAAAACATGATTAATAAGTTCGTGATATCACAGTCCCTAGATAACGCATACGAAAACGGTATCAATAGTGCCTGAATAAATTTTCGAAATAGATAAACATAAGCATTCGGACATATTTTCTCCGCTTGAATATCTGTTGCGTGTTTGTGAAAAATTATGGTTTATTGGCAGGACAAACAGCAAAAGGATTACGATAAATCTGTGTTACCTAATTTGCAATTGCGCTCATGTTTATCATTGGAAAAATAGTAAAACAATGTCATGGAAAATTTGTACCATTATTTGATCTGTTCCTTCTAGGGAACAGCTTTTTGCATCTTCGAGGAATATACACTTTATTCATTTATGTTTATGTACTATTTATTGTCGTGGCTGAAAGTACGGGCCTAATGACCAATAAGTCCGTAAGCGTATTCTGTGAGGTTGTGGGTCTGCGTTTTACGGAGAACATGGATAGTTGTCATGTTTAGTCATGGTAGGTTGTTAATTCCCCGGCAACCTAAGCAGAGCTCTTGCTAAGAATAAAAATCTTTCTAGGATGATTGCTGTTATCATTAACGGATAGCATATCTTTCGATATTTTCTTCCTGATATGGGTGCACCTTCCGATGCATTAAACGAACCGACGTGTATTCCCCTTGAAGCAATGGAGAATATTTTTGTCACAGGTTTGGGACAATCAGGATTTCTCCGTATGTGAGCATGCGACGGTATCCTGTTCCCTGATATCGCATTCATTAATGTACTCCATAACATTTGGAGAGTCAATAGGGGTGACGGTACGATCAAAATCGTTAGTTCTGCCTAACGAGCCAATACAATATGCACCGGTTGCTATCTCTTCCATAGATTTCAGGGAGGAATAAGTGGAATTGTTTTTGTTCGCTTTGCTCAATTTTTGGTAGATTCAGCATGAGAAAATTTACCATGGAAGGGTTTCTGTCCGCAAAAATGATTACCTGGTCCAATCTCGGAGTAGACTTCACAATTCCTTCTATACACGCTAGCAAATCGTTTTATATTACGTTCATTTAACTGCTCCACTAGTAATGAAATTCTATTTGTCAGTGAGGATATAAGATCTGTACTACTTGCTGAACATTTGCATGTGACACGTTTATAGACATTAGGAGCCAATGGATGGTGGATGCATAGATTGATAATCGCATTACGTTTCGGTAACCGACGCTTTATGACAAGTGAAATTACGGAGGACACACCGTTGGTTTTACAGTTACAACGGATGGGCTATAAGCAGGGATGTTGGCCGACGTTTGATTCTATTCATGTCTCTCACTTGTATTAAGGGTAGAAGTTCTCATGTTGACATATAAATAATAAGTTGGTGGTATTTCAGTACGTTCTTAGGTCTTATGAAACCTATGTAAAGTGCACAAGAATTATACTGAGGTACAAAGCTTACCGTTTCAGCTACAGTGTTTGCTACAAACCAACCGGATATTTAAGTGCGTACAGTTATCCAATTTCTCCCCAGTTTATATATTGTCCTTTGGTAGTCGATCGCTCTGTGCACAGGTCAACTCTGTGGTCATCTCCGTGTCTTGCCGTACCATGTTTCTTGGCAAGTTCCAATAGGCGCATACGTACAATTCCGGTCAGACAAAGTGAGTGTTCGTGTGTTCGATAGAACCCGGTTCTCAATCAAATTGGACGTTCTCGGTCAGCGAAAACAGTGAAGGATTATGTTATTAAGTCCAGCCACCTTATACATACGCCGATAGGATTTGTTTGGGTCTGTTGCGGTAGAGCTTGCAATAGGTTTTTCGATAGTTCCAAGAAACTTGATGTAGGTGGAAAAGTTAATGCATCTTTGGGGGCGAGATTTTGCACCGAAACACAACAAAAATTGAAAACCTACGTCAAACCTGGTTTCGTTGAGAGTATCCTCGATCAAGTTAGTGCATTATGAAAGGGTGATAAGACCTGATCGAAGGAGCATACACAGGCGAATGTGCGAAAAATGCGAATCGGAAATCTTTGAAAAACAAGGAGGAGCTAAAATGCTCCGACCAGTCAAGTTCATGGCAAGTTCGTTTTTGAATAGCAAAACTGCTCCGGTTATTTACTTCCAACAAATGGAAGCAATGACTGGCTTGGTTTAACGAATCTATATACGAATGTTGCCCATTGAGCGCATTGAGCGGGATATCGTGCATTTCACTGAAATAAGACTAAATCCGGTTATGTAACTAATGAGCAAGTGTTCGGCGCTTTATGCCACTGGTTATCTTCGTATCGAAAGAACACGCCACCCACCTGACAGAGGCGTACATCGCGGAGCGTGCAAGTGCAGAGTACGACGACTCCTCGTAGTTTTCGAAGGTATGTGGTTGCGATGCATTCTAACAGCTATTATCAACTTCGCCAGGAAATCCCTGTAACCTACAACCTCCGCTGTGAAACGCGAACAGCGATGATGCAGTAAAGTCGATCCCGACAAGCGGTGTGGTCACCGCCTTCGAGGGTTGAGGTGCAATTGCACTGCAAAAGGGTATACGCAAATACCCACTAACATGTATTTACGGCCAAAATACCCCCGCCCTGTCAAAAGCGTTTGAAATAGGTTTGCAACTTCAGCCTATACGTGCCTATCAGTTGGGTTCACTGAATATTATGCCAGCTCTGTATGTAACTGTTTCTCGTGTCACCGATCTAATTTTTGCTGTGCACTTACAACGACACGTAATTTCACGACGACACTTTCTATTGCACTGCTCCCCTCCACGTGATTCCACGATGCTGAGGATAATGTTCTCACAAGGTATGGAAACGACAGGACTTCCTCTTTACAGATAAACCGCTTGGCCTATTCCCTGATAAGCAGTCCGCCGTGGTTAAAGTTACGGTATTCATGAATATACCCGGTGTTGTTGGCAACATTCCTCCCTTGACAAAAGCTAGCCCATTCAGCTTGTGCTATTCACATAGCGCACGGTAACATACCAGTAACGCATTCAGCAACTGACGTAGAACGCGGTGAGTGACGGTCGTCGGATTGTGCACATGCTGGACTACTACGAGCACGACGAGAACATCGCCTCCAGCACATACGGATGGCATGTTACGGTCCATTTCGTAGCAGTCCTAAACGATTACTTTTGTTCCATCCTTTACAAATGTGTCGCTCCTACACGGAAGTTCAACAGCTGGGGATGATATCACATCAACCACAGCGTAGATGGTGTTTCAGTAAACGCCTTCGGTAGGCGTCTCAGTTTCAATCGTTCAGATCAACCTAGGTACTTCCGCTGCCGTCATACAAGAGCCCTTAGGCGACCTCCGGGTTTGACCACGTACGTGCTGTTCGATGTGTTTGCGAGCTACTATGATTCTATCAGTAATATAAAATATCTATGCGCGGTTGTTGATGTTCATGCTGAATAAAGTCGCAGTTCCTCTTGAAGCACCTGTACACTACCATGTTTGTAGCTTGCGACTTGTTTAGTTAATATACCCCTTCCTGATTAACTATCACGCAATGAAATAAGGCATTATGCTTCTTTATATAATAATCAAAACTAAGTTTACTCAACTGGGGACGGCTTTAAATTCGCCGTTTTCAACTTCGCTGAACCGCATTTTTACATTATCTAATGGAGATAAAACCGTTTATAATAATTATCACCATTTTGTTTATTCATTATCCCAAGTCCCTAAAACCAGTCTAACTTCTCATATTTTGAATTTGATTGCTGGGATATCGCGCACAATACCCAATCTATTATTTTTTGTCACATATTTATATGAACTTTCTTGACTTATGAAGAAAGGTTTTACTGATTTCTTCTCCGTTTTGTATGAATTGTTGCTCGATCGAGTCATGACGACGCACACTTCTCCTCTTGCTATGCATTTGTAAACTTGGCATTTTTGCTCATAAAAGTTTGAAACATTTAGATATAGTAATGTGAAATGCTGAAAATGCACGCATTTGGGCACATCAAGCCCAAACTGATTTGACTTTATTTGCTTGTTGTTTTTATAATACCATTTCGCAGTTTATCTGAAGGATAAAAACCTGCATCAGTATGTTTTCTAGCTCTGTTTGTGTGTGTAAGTATATTGTGTTTCTAGCCTTCCAGGATCGCTGGCAAGAAGCTTATTTCCCTCATGCGTTTCGGATGCGCAAAACACAAAAGATGAATCTGCTTCAATTAATTGTACGTAGCATGAGTCGACTTTGACCTTATCCTAAACAAATGTGTCCTGGTCAATTTGGATATGTTTCACATGAAACCAGAGAGAAAATTGTGGTGTTAGAAATTTTTCCCCATTAATTCCCAAGAGAATCGCTGGATCCCCACGTGAAATGCATAGCAGTTACGGTACAGTGATATCTAAAAGTTAATGAGTAATTATTATGAAATATATATTTACCAATGTCCATAAGCTTGAAATGAATACAAATGATATGAAACAATGGCAACTAAGTTTACATTCGTCTTGGTATTTAAGTAAAGGGAGGCGAATTAGGCTGGTGTTCTTCCACCTCGGATCCATAGGGCACATTTCAATGAAAACATGCGTATAACTTTTCTGTTTGTTAGATTTTTTGATGCTTTACGGTCGCCTCACGGACAACTCTGTTCAAAAAGTAATGCAAACATAAGGAGCAAGGCATTTCATTTCGCTGCGTGCAATTACCCAAGTCGATACGCAACAAACTCAATAGTATGGATACCGAGTTCCGTTTTGTTTTGCATGGTTTTCCGCCGTCCAATATCCTTTGGTGTACTGTCGCGAGTACGAGTTGAATCAAGTAGTACTTCAGCTTATCGCCATGTCACAATTTACGCAACAAGGTGGTCGGAACCGAAGTACTTAAGTTATATTCCACCGAGCACACAACCTGAGGAGGGCAATTCGGTAGGAATGAGTTGTTTCGTCTCTCTGATAGTTAAGTTAGTTTGATGAAAGTATTACAGGTACCCAGCGATATTACAGTACAGCATTACCTAAGATCAAAAGTGGGTTTGATTAAAAAGCCAAAACGCCCAAGCCATTCATTCCGTAAAAAGACGAAAACAACTTGAAGACGAAATGAGGTTATAACAACCGAGCAGTGTGCCTTGAAAAGGCGGTGTTGACGAAGCAGCTTCCGCACAGATTTTATTACATCCCAACCCAAAATGTATGCTTAGGCTTAAGGCTTCGTTTTCGATGCAAGATATCTGACAGAGAAACTGCGATATGGCAGCAAAGTTCGCTCTAAACATCAAAAATGTTTGTCCCGCTCTAATACTAGCATGCTCTCAATAATTTTGCGGACTGGTGGTTTTCTCCGGCATCAGCAAGATGCGCATGCAACGATGCTTATCGTTCGGAATTCGTTTCCGTTTTCAGACCAAATAGACAAGGTTTCAATAACATTGGGTAGAACCGCTTTATCTATCGCCTCACAGATGCTGCTTTCCTAACGAGAGAGTTCCCCTCCTGACATTATAAATGTTGCAAGCTGATTCACTGGAACGCAAAGATTACTGATTATCCAAAGTCGGTTCCTCTTGCCAAAAAGTCACAATCTGTGTCTGAAGTAAATTGACACGTTTAACGATGTTACCCGGAGATTTAATTATGCTATTTCTTACTACACTGTATCTCGAGTTAGAATAATTCTGCATGTTGTGTTTACACCAGTGTTCGCTAACGATTGGGCATTCTCTCGTCTTAGGCCTAACAGACGGATATGATGATGGCAAGCTGGAATTGCGCGATTGGTAACGATTTATCTTAGCTGTCTCCGCTGACAGTGGCAAACATCATATTTAAAGCCTTGTACGGATTTTAAAAATGTTTGAATCTACACAGTTTAGAGCCGGAGAGGGGAGCTGTCTTTAGAAAGAGACGCAATCCATTCAAAAAGCTTTGGGGCAATAGTCACATACGATCTCTAGACAGTCATTTGAGAAGCTGATCGATCACAGATACTTTGCTTGTATAGACACAATATCATCGTGTTGAGCAATTCTAATGTCTAAGTTGTCCCCCTCCCCCCCCGCATAAAATGTCTGCCCGAACACCTAGCCTTATGCAATTAAACTTTACACTGGAACCACGTACTGAGGCAGCAAAACGTCTCTAACTTCGACACTTAAGTCGATCCAAAGTAGTAGTTTAGGTAGGCCACTATTGTACCATAATCCTAACCCGCTTTCAGTATGTTGAGAAAATGGATTTTCTGCTTGTGTACACGTTACCATTGTACTTTTGTTGAGCTGATGGTAAATGCCGATTATTTGCTCTTCACGTAAGTCTTGCTGTACAATAATGTTTTCCTCGACTTACCTGCCCTCAGTTCTCTGTTGCATTTTCCCATGCATATTGCGTCTAGACGGTCTAACTGTTCTTAATACATGCGTATTCTTTACGCATCTTTTGCGAATAGTATCTGAATGGAACCCCCCGAAACTCTCTAAAGCACTTCAAGCATAGGGGTACAGTAATAATCGATTTTACTGACAGCTCATTTTTCCAAGTCCTGTTGTAGATTAAAGGTTCCTCTTCTTGCAGCGCGTCAGTTAACGTTCCTGAGGCTTGTCTAGTAGGATGCAATTGTCCAACTGATCGAAGACCTTAAAAAAGTCGATGTAGACAATATTAACACCTACCTTCACCTCCGCTGTTTTGATCCAACTATTCCCTATTGACAGTAGTTTGATAACCCAGGATCAGTTTGGACAGAAAACTTTTCGCTCTTAAGAGATGTAGCCACGTTCAATAGGTAACGCATGAGTAGGTCCGCATGTAGGCCTCCACGACCTTTGAAAGAACCGGAAGTATTGTCAGTGCAGGATAGTTAGCTTGGACGGAACGGCTGTGATTTTTGTGAATTGGAGTTAGTGTTCGCTATCTCCATGTAATAGCAAGATGTATCTATTAAAATCAATACTGGAAGCTTTGCACTTAATTTCATTTGATTTTTAAGCTGTTATCTTAAATGCATTTGAGCGAATATCGTCATTTCTCTGAGAGATTTTATTAGTGCATGAAGAAAGGTTTTCACATCGTATTGTTCGCTGTGAACTGGATATGATTACGTCTTGGTGGTGGCACAGTACGAATCAATGGATCCATCTCCCACGGAACACATCGAAAATTTGGATAATGCTGCTGCTGCAGGACATTCGCTGCTTCTTTTGTCGTCCGTGTTGGTACACTTGTTGTCAGAAGAGAAAAACAAACCTATTTCACCTTACTAAAGCTGTTTTCAAACCTATACGATAGTTCATGACTCGAAGCACATCTTAGCGTTAAAGCCTGTTGATGTGGAATTTTGTCCTTGCGCACTAGCTGAAAACAGTTGTTAGGGTGGGCAGCGTACATCCTCCATCCGTTTTATCTTGGGTTGGTTTACTGAGCATGCTACGCTGCGTTCTGCTTCGTTGTGCAATTCCGTGTCTTCTTCCGTACCTACAAAGCCACGTTGCTTATCTCATATACTTAGTTTCCGATTCATCAGCAAGCAGGGTAGCAAACTTGCTAAAGAAACTTTATCATGCAATATACGGTGTCTCTCAGGCTGAGAAATTACTGTCAACCGCTGCATCTAACCTTTATAATGTGTGTTAACAAGTTATGTTCCGAGTTGTTTGAGTATTCTCCTTGAGGTATTCTGCCTAATACGTACACGTAAAGAACAAGTTTAAATGATCACTGCAGCCTAGAAGCGTGTCAATGGTCCCTTTTCTAATCATAAGTTCTTATTTTGTGTGCGTCAGGTTCAGTTTGAATGGCATGTTTGAACTTCTGAATATGGTGGGATTATTTACATGGCTGCAAAAATTGAACTGGTGAAAAACCTTTCAGAAACGTTTTGAACTTTTCTCTAGAAGTATTGTGAGATGGCAGAGCTTGGATGTCACAAGCGCTCCTCATAAGCATATGAACGTCTCACATACTTATTACTTGACACAAGGAGAAAATACCGGTGTTAACCGCAGTGAAAAAGAATGTTTGCTTGTTCCTGCTGTTCAAAGGAGACCACGTATCAAATGATATCGGACATAAAATCCGATCCGCCTTTACGCGCACCTACGCGACCGCCCAGTTGCGACTCATTCATACAACGCGAAGCCTTGTTCTTCATGACCGTCAGAGCAACTCATCAGTCAGTTCGGCCTCTCACGTCGTTTACCAGTTCACCTGCGGTTGCGGTGACATTTACATAGGCAGGACTGACCGTCACTTAGCTCAGAGGATAGCTGAACATGTGCCGAGGTGGTTGGAACAACTGATGACGCAACAAAAGGGAGTGGATCCGAGGATGAACCGGTGTCCTGCATCGTTTATCACCAAGCATTTCTTGGCAACCCGACATCAGGTGAACCCGGAGACTAGGTTCAAGGTGTTGTTAAGTAACAACAATCCGCTAATCTTGGCAATCAGTGAGGCCTTGTTAATTAGGGCTTATCAACATGTGTTGTGTGCACAGAAACTATTGAGACAATCAATTAAGTTACCGTGGTCTTGATTTCAACATTTTGATTGGTGTATCAACCTTTTCCCCCAGTATATAACTGTTCATGAATCCCGCTTGTATTGTGTTTTGCGACTGATGAGAACAATCGAAATGTTAACATATCGCAACAAATGTCTTCTCACTGCTCTGACACAATGCAAATTGCAGACTGTAGTCCATTTTGGGCGTAGAAGGGAGAGAGCAAACGACAGCCTCCATGCAAGTGTCGGTACCTCACTGGTATGCATGGCGCCTGATGGAATCCTGTAACTTGTTGCTGGGATTCTCCAAGAGCTCACATTAGAGATCACTGCAGAAATAAGGAGCCAACTTAACTCCCTTGGTGGATCGGTCGCTCCGAAAAGCGGACAAGCCTGGCAGCGCTATCTTGAGGACAATTATTTAGAGACGCAATCTTGTCATTGTGATGGCAAAGAGGTTAGTGCCATTTGAAGTTGTAAAGATTTGCAGTTCGAAAAGTTTGATGAAAACCCTAAACATATGTGTGCATACAGGATGGCTTCCTTGGACATTAGCAACGCTTGACAAGTAGCTCCGCATTGTATTAATGTTTGCCTATAGATGGAAGGCCGACACTTAATGTTTTCGTTTGTTTTCCGCAAGGTCTAAATATGGCTTTCATCTTTCTCCATGAAAATTGGTCTGGAAACTTAGTTTTTCGATTCACTACCTTGATTGCATTGAGTACCTGGTGCATGTGTTTCCTGGTTGACGTCGGGTGGTCGCTGTATTCGAATGGCTGTATGAAAATGCCGTTCTGAAGCCAGCGTGTTTCTCAGCTACGCAACTGGTTAAAGGGTTCAGTTTGGACTGAACTAGACCTTTTATTCTCAGGGCACTGTCTTTGTAACGAGGCGATACGGGTAGTCTTGAAAATGATTGAGTTATGACAACACTAAAAGTGAATACTTTGAGCGCGTACCGCCATACTTTAATGAAAGTAGTGCTAGTATCCTCTTTTCTGACTATGCGTAACCCGAAAAACCCATGAAGAAAAATGATGCTTCTGGTTCTATCCGAGTGATGGTCCTTGGAGCTGTTTGTCTTGTTGTTGCTTGCTACAAAAAACATCCTGAAAATACGTACCTCGCCTATTTTTCCACCCAGGCAATATGCTGTCCAAAGTACCTGCTACTCATCATTTGTGGACCCCAATGTTAATTGTCATGGCTTGAAAGCACGATAGTGTGTTGTGTACACATGTCTGTTTATGCGCATTCATCAGTTTTCCTGGCCCGTACACCGGTTCGCTCACAATCACAACTGCACTGGTCAAGCTTGTCCTGCTGTTTTCATTTTAGTAAGTTTGCCTTGGAAATAGCAAAGTTTATGCAAACGAAAAATTTTGCGGACACCCACCCTTGAAACGCCTGCTCCTGGAAAAATCCACTATGTATTCCATCTGTGTTCTCGCAGCTTATTCTCCGTATGCTTATTCGAACCGAATTTACCAGCTGTACACACTGAGGCATCATCCGTGGAATTATCTCTTTTTACTAAAGTCCTAACCATTAATAACGCATTCGACTGTCATCCGTTGTTTAACATAAGCGGATAACTCATCCACCTTGTGCCATTGCCCTTCTGTGTAAAACCATCCGGTGCAGAATTTTCGAGGCAGTCCAAAAAGCCTACGATTTTTCCAATCCGGTATTTCTCAAGGCATCTGTAAAGGAACTGGTAGGCTCTCAATCTGTGTTCGGCGTTGGGCTTAAAATCATTTACTAGGTACAAAACCAGTCAGGTCACACATCGATGGATCAACCGTGCAAGACTGCAACGTGTGTTTCCAAGGAATCACCGCTGACAGCGGACGCGCCAAGCTGACTCACGCTTACCATTCTCGCGGGAAGCTGTGCTAACTGAACATCCGACAAACTCGTGACTTTAAATCATCACACACTTGAAGAAAATGTCTCACGCTAAAAGCAAGCGTGAGTTGTGTGTTAAATTGGTTCAGATTTGGCCACTTTGTAGCAGTTGGTTAAAAAAAACTATCACACAAAATGACTTGGGAAGGAGCCGATACAATTGACATGGTAAAATAACACGACAGGGGCTTTGGTCCTGCCCGGTATACAGTGCTGTCCCAGTTGTTGTCTTTCCAAATGATTGGAAGAGTGTTAACGTGTATGAAAGACAAACAAATGCAGTCAAGCGACTGCTGTGCACTATGGTTACACCTATAAGAGGAAACGGATTTGCACTTGTAGGTGAAAATAACACACCGATTTCCCCAGCCGGACTGAAGAAGAGAGCCAGGCACTCTAACGTTACCCCAACGACCCAGCCTCAATCAGCACAAACTCTATTCTCGCTCTCTCAGAAGTAAAATATTGTCCGCAGCGGGCCCGCTTCAACTTCTGTACAGTGTGTTACACCTAGTAGTTTGGTTGCTATACAAGTGGCCCTAAGCTGCAGACAGCCAACCCTAGTAAGGAACCAGGTAACATACGCATCGATTGCCGCCAAGCAAACACCGTAAATAGTAACGATAAATCTAGTGGCCGGACTAGAGAAAAGCAAAATGTCGCTGCACTGATGGCCCGCATCAGTTCCGTTCACAAATTCACTAAAAGCACCGAAAACTAAAGATCCAACATCAGTAGCCACCAGGCGCAACCATGGTGCCTTAAAACTTGTGTGTAATAATGTCCCCGAATCCAAATCGAATACAAGTAAGGGTTGGCTGACAGACGATCGAAATCAATGGAGTTCCATCTGAACGTCAATCAGTGTCCATGCTGATCCCATGACATTAAAATGCATCTTGCGTCACCCAAACGTATTACAATACGACGATCCCCGATTACTTCGGGCAACACTAAACTCGGTGGATAAAAAAGCGGCTGTCCTGCTGTCTGCGTATCGACTCCGCAACGACTCTAATGGAGTGCGCACACTAACTGAAATCCCGTGGAAAATTGTGAAGCGGATTCAACTAAGAGACACAGGAACAGAAAAATGTCAATATAAGAAAACTGTGATTGCTCACGCTGTTCCTGAGCTTACTGATTCCTCTTACGACAATGCGCAGATGCACAACCGGGAGCAATAAAATTACATCCGTTATGCACTTTTTAGTGCAAATGTCGTGGCCAACTCGTTGACATGAATCCTTTTATCACCGAACTATAAGGGGTGCTGTCCATGGCTGTTGAAATCGGTATTGCAACCAGAACCAACAGCACAAACTCTTCTAAAGAACTGGACAAACGTTTGTAGCAAATTGCCAACAGACATCTTTCTGAAAGCAGCCGGAACACCACCGTCTAATGACAACTCAGTGGAAGCGCAACTCTCAGTGAACACACCAAATTTAGGAGCTGGCTGGTAGATGGTTTCCACAGCAGCTATAACATCCGGATGGACACAGCAGTGCAGGAGCAAACACCGAGATCCAGGGCATCTGTTACTTAAATATATACCAAATTCATCTCTAGTGTCTGCAACCCAACCAAAAAACGATTAGCCGACGACCTTATATCGATCGACGTAAACACACTTTCTTCATCCATTGCAACCAACACAATTTTGGTCTCCGAGAAGCTCTCATGCGTGTACACAAATGACCACAGTCTACACAATAACTTAGTCTAATTAAGACGTCGACGCGCGTAAGCTGGTTGGGGCCTCATTTCTATCAAGAAAACGCGGTTGTGCTGTCAGATAACAGATGCCGAAACCAAGCTAATAGTTATGTCTGTTGTCCGGTATGATCGTGTCAGCAAAGTTAGTTAGTCCTTTACGTTCGTAACCACCTGCAGTGCGACCCCATACAAGATCAAGAAACCGGTGTGACTGATTTGATTTGGTGCAGTCCCAGACTAAGAGGGAAATATCTTGGCCTAGTGGTTGTTGTTTACTGACCACCATCGCCTACACCTGAGATGGACTTCAACGTGGCGGATACATTGAGGTAGGTGCTAAACAGGACGTAAATTCACGTTCTAGCCGCTGGAGGTTTCAACTTACATGTTCTAGAATCTTAGGCCATACCAAGAGAGCAACTCAAAGCAAACCTTGAAATTCTGGTCTTAGATTTTTCGCTCTATGGCCACGTCAATTAGCCCAACTGAATCAGGGGAATAACTAGTCACACATATTGGACCGAATATTCACTACTGACAATCTGATGATCGAGAAAGTGCTAATCGATACCTCTCTAGGCCGCAGTTATTATGCGACTTTGCATTTAGTGTACATTTGCCGTGCTGAATATCCCGAGGAACGAACAAAAATAACATAAACTCCAACAAGTTACGACACCTTAACCCGACTTTTTGAAGTGACCGAATGGAGTTTCCCAACCGAGATGAAACCTGATATTTCCTGGGAACCTTTCGTCAATAATGTAACACCCTGGTTAGTGGATCATCAGGAAACAAGACTATCAGTTCGAGAAACATGGCGTCGTTTGTACGGAGCAGGACACGCAAACGCATGGTGATGCGCAACGTGGCGTGGTGTACCCACAAAACCGATCCGAGTCCGAGTAACTAGAATTTATATGTTGTCCACCATAAGCACTGTACCCAATAAGTGCGTGAGGAAAAAGTAGCTTATCAACATGCTTTAGCCGAGCGATTAACTGCAAACCCTAAACTACTTTAAAAGCACTTGAACAGACTCCGCATTGTGAAACGTTGATTTCCCCTCTTCAAACAGTGGATGGTGTAACTCGGATTCCTGAGGAAGTGTCGAATGTTAAGCAAAAACAAAAAGCATCCACATTTCAGGACATCTCGTGGTCTGCTACCTCTTTGGATTATATGGTGCAAACATCAGGACCACCTCATATACACTTTACAGCCGAAATCTTGATGAGAATATTGCTAA
>OX104068.1:90549702-90590828 GCA_944474145.2 Dicrocoelium dendriticum | reverse complement strand
AATTGTTGAGCAACACGACGAATGTCACAGACAATGGAAACAGGGTTTTAATCCTTTTCATGGATATGCAAAAAGCCATTGATAGAGTGTCTCACAGAGGGTTACTAAATAAACTAAAGGCTGTAAGCATTAGAGAACCGATGTTTTCATGCCTGTCTTCATATGTAAGTGGTAGACAGCAGATGATGCGCATCGGCGACCATTTCTCTATACCGAATGAAATCATCAGTGAAGTGATTCAAGACAATATTTTTGGTCCTCTGCGTTTTCTACTATATATTAAAGAGATTCCTCAGAGAAAAAGAGACGGTGTTACATTGATCTTTGTTGATGACAATAAAGTTGTCTACTCCCAACCACGTGCAAATACGCAGGGAGCCATACGTCTCATTCAGGATGACTAATCTGCCCTTGGCACCTAGTACCCACTGTGGCATATGTCATTTGCCGTGGACAAGCGTAACGTTTTTTCATACAAATACCAACGACTACCAGTCAGTTTCTTACTGCAAGACCCATATAACTCACAATGCAGGGCATTTCGTGACTTGGGCGTGCGAAGTTCAGTCACGTTTAACCTTTCCGTTAATTGTGCCCTTCCACTTTCGTAAACCATGAAGACCAACTGTTACATCTGCCATAATTTTTACCTCACGGAACCACGCACATTGCTTTACAAAGCATATATTTGGCCTTATATGGAATACTATTCAATGGTTTGGGCTTATCTGCGGAAAGCTGACCAGTATGCTCTTGTGAGGGTCCTGGGACATTACATGTGAAAGCTATATGTATATCCCTCAAAGTTGACAGAAAGAGAGCGATGTGGTAAATTTGAATTTATCCTAGTTTGGCTTTGGAGAATGAAGCTGAGCGAGTTTTATCTTTACGAAATCATAAACTGTCAATTTCGCAATCTTGGTAACGGTGTTCGCATATCTTTAATCAGCAGATATCTAATCCATAACAAAGAGGTAAATGTCATGATGTCAATGTTTATTACGAGAAACAGAAAGTTTTCTTTCTAACCCACTACTCAAATATTTGTAATAAATTTCCATACGATATCGGATAATGCTTTACACTTTGCAAGCTTAAGTTTGCGAGTAGTAAACATTTAACCGCCCAAAACATGATTAATAAGTTCGTGATATCACAGTCCCTAGATAACGCATACGAAAACGGTATCAATAGTGCCTGAATAAATTTTCGAAATAGATTGACATAAACATTCGGACAACAGCCCCTTCGTTTCCTATTTTCTCCGCTTGAACTTCTGTTGCGTGTTTGTGAAAAATTATGCTTTATTGGCAGAAAAAATAGGTGAAGGATTACGATTACTCTGTGTTACCTAATTTGCAATTGCGCTCATGTGTATCATTGGAAAAATAGTAATGCAACGTCAAGGAAAGTTTATACCATTATTTGATCTGTTCCTTCTAAGGAACAGCTTTTTGCATCTTCGGGGAATATACACTTTATTCATTTATGTATTTATATACTATCTACTGTCGTGGCGGAAAGCAGGGGTCTAAAGACCAATAAGTCCGAAAGCGTATTCTGAGAAGTTTGAGTTTGTGTTTTGCGGATAACATGGATAGTTGTCTTGTTTAGTCAAGGTTAGATTGTTAATTCCCCGGCAATCTATGCAGGCAGACGTATGATTCGATTCATGCCTCCTCCTTTTATTAAGGGTAGAGTTTCTCGTGTTGACAGATAACGAATAATTTGGTGGTTTTTCAGTACGTTCTTAGGTCTTATGAAACCAATGTAAACTGCATAACAATTATACTGAGGTACAAAGCTTACCGTTTCAGCTACAATTTTCGTTACAAACCAACCGGATATTTAAGTGCGTACAGTTATCCAATTTCTCCCCAGTTTATATATTGTCCTTCGGTAGTCGATCGCCTTGTGCACAGGTCAACTCTGTGGTCATCTCCGTGTCTTGACGTGCCATGTTTCTTGGTAAGTTCCAATGGGCGCACACGTGCAATTCCGGTCAGACAAAGTGAGTGTTCGCGCGTTCGATAGAACCCGGTTCTCAATCAAAGTGGACGTTCTCGGTCAGTGAAAACAGTGAAAGACTATGTTATTAAGTACAGCCACCTTATACATACGCCGATAGGATTTGTTTGGGTCTGTTGCGGTAGAGCTTGCAATATGTATTTCGATAGTTCCAAGAAACTTGATGTAGGTGGAAAAGTTAATGCATCTTTGGGGGCGAGATTTTGCACCGAAACACAACAAAAATTGAAAACCTACGTCAAACCTGGTTCCGTTGAGAGTATCTTTGATCAAGTTCGTGCATTATGAAAGAGTGATAAGACCTGGTCAAAGGAGCATACACAGGCGAATAAGCGAAAAATGTGAATCGAAAATCTTTGTAAAACCAGGAGGAGCTAAAAGGTTCCGACCAGTCAACTTCATGGCAAGTTCGTTGTTAAATAGCAAAACTGATCCCGTTATTTACTTCCAAAAAATGGAATCAATGACTGGCTTGGTTTAACGAATCTATATACGAATGTTGCCCCTTGAGCGCATTGAGCGGGATATCGTGCATTTCACTCAAATAATACTTAATCTGGTTATGTAACTAATGAGCAACTGTTCGGCTTTTTATGCAACTGTTTATCTTCGTATCGAAAGAACACGCCACCCAACTGACAGAGGCGTACATCGCGGAGCCTGCAAGTGCAGACTACGACGACTCATCATAGTTTTCGAGGGTGTGTGGTTGTGATGCATCCCAAAGAGCTATCATCAATGTCGCCAGGAAATCCCTGTAACCTACAACCTCCGCTGTGGAATGCGAACAGCGATGATGCAGCAAAGTCGATCCCGACAAGCGGTGTGGTCATCGGCTTCGAGGGTTGAGGTGCAATTGCACTGCAAAAGGTTAAACGCAAATACCCACTAACATTTATTTACGGCCGAAATACCCCCGCCCTGTCAAAAGCGTTTGAAATAGGTTTGCAACTTCAACCTATACGTGCCTATCAGTTGGGTTCACTGAATATTGTGCCAGCTCTGTATGTAGCTGTTTCTCGTGTCACCGATCTAATTTTCGCTGTGCACTTACAACGATACGTAATTTCACGACGACACTTTCTATTGCACTGCTCCCCTCCACGTGATTCCACGATGCTGAGGATAATGTTCTCACAAGGTATGGAAACGACAGGACTTCCTCTTTACGGATAAACCGCTTGGCCTATTCCCTGATAAGCAGTCCGCCGTGGTTAAAGTTACGGTATTCATGAATATACCCGGTGTTGTTGGCAACACTCCTCCCTTGACAAAAACTAGCCCATTCAGCTTGTGCTATTCACATAGCGCACGGTAACATACCAGTAACGCATTGTGCAACTGACGTAGAACGCGGTGAGTGACGGTCGTCGGATTGTGCACATGCTGGACTACTACGAGCACGACGAGAACATCGCCTCCAGCACATACGGATGGCATGTTACGGTCCATTCCGTAGCAGTCCTAAACGATTACTTTTGTTCCATCCTTTACAAATGTGTCGCTCCTACACGGAAGTTCAACAGCTGGGGATGATATCACATCAACCACAGCGTAGATGGTGTTTCAGTAAACGCGTTCGGAAGGCGTCTCAGTATCAATCGTACAGATCAACCTAGGTACTTCCGTTGCCGTCATACAAGAGCATTTAGGCGACCTCCGGGGTTGACCACGTACGTGCTCTTCGATGTGTTTGCGAGTTAGTATGATTCCATCAGTAATATAAAATATCTATGCGCGGTTGTTGATGTTCATGCTGAATAAAGTCGCAGTTCCTCTGGAAGCACCTGTACACTACCATGTTTGTAGCTTGCGACTTGGTTAGTTAATATACCCCTTCCTGATTAACTATCACGCAATGAAATAAGGCAATATGCTTCTCGTTATACAGTACTCACAAATAAGTTTGCTCAACTGCTGATGGCCTTAAATTCGACGTTTTCAACTTCCCTGAACCGCATTTTTACATTATCTAATGAAGATTAAACCGTTTTTAATAATTATCATCATTTTGTTTATTCATTATCCCAAGTCCCTAAAACCAGTCTAACATCTCCATATTTTGAATTTGATTGATGGGATATCGCGCACAATAACCAATCTATTATTTTTTGACACATATTTATATAAACATTCTTGACTTATGAAAAAAGATTTTACTGATTTCTTCTCCGTTTTGTATGAATTGTTGCTCGATCGAGTCATGACAACGCACACTTCTCCTCTTGCTATGCATTTGTAAACTTGGTATTTTTGCTCATAAAAGTTTGAAACATTTAGATATAGTAATGTGTAATGCTGAAAATGCACGCATTTGGGCACATCAAGCTCATACTGATTTGACTTTATTTGCTTGCTGTTTTTATAATACCATTCCGCAGTTTATCTGAAGAATAAAAATCTTCTGCATAAGTATGTATTCTAGCTCTGTTTGTTGTGTACGTTTATTGTGTTTCTAGCATTCCAGGATCGCTGGCATATAGCTTGTTTCCCTCATGCGTTTCAGATGCGCAAAACACAAAAGATGAATCTGCTTCCATTACTTGTACCTAGCATGAGTCGACTTTGACCTTATCCTAAACAAATGTGTCCTGGTCAATTTGGATGTGTTTCACATGAAACCAGAGAGAAAATTATGGTGTTAGAAATTTTTCCCTATTAATTCCCAAGAGAATTGCTGAATTTCCACTTGAAATGCATAGCATTTACGGTACAGTGATATCTAAAAGTTAATGAGTAATTATTATGAAATATATATTTACCAATGTCCATAAGCTTGAAATGAATACAAATGATATGAAACAATGGCAACTAAGTTTACATTCGTCTTGGTATTTAAGTAAAGGGAGGCGAATTAGGCTGGTGTTCTTCCACCTCGGATCTATAGGGCACATTTCAATGATAATATGCGTATAACCTTTCTGTTTGTTAGATTGTTCGATGCTTTAGGGTCGCCTCACGTACAACTCTGTTCAAATAGTAATGCAAACATAAGAAGCAAGGCATTTCATTTCGCTGCATGCAATCACCCAAGTCGATGCGCAACAAACTCAATAGTATGGATGCCGAGTTCCGTTTTGTTTTGCATGCTTTTCCGCCGTCCAATATCCTTTGGTGTATTGTCGCGAGTACGAGTTGAATCAAGTAGTACTTCAGCTTATCGCCATGTCACAATTTACGCAACAAGGTGGTCGGAACCGAAGTACTTAAGTAAATATTCCACCGAGCACACAACCTGAGGAGGGCAATTCAGTAGGAAATGAGTTGTTTCGTCTCTCTGATAGTTAAGTTAGTTTGATGAAAGTACTACAGGTACCCAACGATATTACAGTACAGTATTACCAAAGATCAAAAGTGGGTTTGATTGAAAAGCCAAAACGCCCAAGCCATTCATTCCGTATAAAGACGAATACAACTTGAAGACGAATTGAGGTTATAACAACCGAGCAGTGTGCCTTGATAAGGCGGTGTAGACGAAGCAGCTTCCACACCGGTTTTATCACATCCCAACCCAAAATGTATGCTTAGGCTTAAGGCTTCGTTTTCGATGCAAGATATCTGACAGAGAAACTGCGATATGGCAGCAAAGTTCGCTCTAAACATCAAAACAGTTTGTCCCGCTCTAATACTAGCATGCTCTCAATAATTTTGCGGACTGGTGGTGTCATCCGGCATCAACAACATCCGTGTGCAACGATGCTTATCGTTCGCAATTTGTTTCCGTTTTCAGACCAAATAGACAAGGTTTCAATATCATTGGGTAGAACCGCTTTATCTATCGCCTCACAGATGCTGCTTTCCTACCGAGACAGTTCCCCTCCTGACATTATAAATGTTGCAAGCTGATTCACTGGAACACGAAGAATACGGATCATCCAAAGTCGGTTCCTCTTGCCAAAAAGTCACAATCAGTGTCTGAAGTAAATTGACACGTTTAACGATGTTACTCGGAGATTTAATTATGCTATTTCTTACTACACTGTATCTCGAGTTAGAATAATTCTGCATGTTGTGTTTACACCAATGTTCGCTAACGATTGGGCATTCTCTCGTCTTAGGCCTAACAGACAGATATGATGATGGCAAGCTGGAATTGCGCGATTGGTAACGATTTATCTTAGCTGTCTCCGCTGACAGTAGCAAACATCATATTTTAGGCCTTGTACGGATTTTAAAAATGTTTGAATCTACACAGTTTAGAGCCGGAGAGGGGCGCTGTCTTTAGAAAGAGACGCAATACCATTCAAAAAGCTTTGGGGCAATAGTCACATACGATCTCTAGACAGTCATTTGAGAAGGTGATACGATCACAGATACTTTGCTTGTATAGACACAATATCATCGTGTTGAGCAATTCTAATGTCTAAGTTGGTCCCCCCCCCCGCATAAAATGTTCTGCCCGAACACCCAGCCTTACTGCAATTAAACTTTACACTGGAACCACGTACTGAGGCAGCAAAACGTCTCTAACTTCGACACCTTAAGTCGATCCAAAGTAGTAGTTTAGGTAGGCCACTATTGTACCGTAATCCTAACCCGCTTTCAGTACGTTGAGAAAATGGATTTTCTGCTTGTGTACACGTCACCATTGTAATTTTGTTGAGCTGATGGTAAATACCGATTATTTGCTCTTCTCGTGATTCTCGCTGTACAATAATGTTTTCCTCGACTTACCTGCCCTCAGTTCTCTGTTGCATTTCCAATACATATTGCGTCTAGACGGTCTAACTGTTCTTCCTACGTGCGTATTCTTTACGCATCTTTTGCGAATAGTATCTGAATGGAACCCCTCGAAACTCGCTAAAGCTCTTCAAGCATAGGGGTACGGTAATAATCGATTTTAGTGACAGCTCTTTTTTCCAAGTCCTGTTGTAGATTAAAGGTTCCTCTTCTTGCAGCGCATCAGTTAACGTTCCTGAGGCTTGTCTAGTAGGATGCAATTGTCCAAATGATCGAAGACCTTAGAAAAGTCAAGTAGACAATATTAACACCTAACTTCACCTCCGCTGTTTTGATCCAACTATTCCCTAATCACAGTAGATTGATAAACCAGGATCAGTTTGGACAGAAACCTTGTTCGAAATAATTTGGAACACTGGTAGCCCGGCTTGGTTGCTCACCTGTTGATCGTATTTCCGAGATTGATTTAGAAATCGCATACGTTTCACCACCATGCGAGGTGGCATCTTCAGTGCAATAATAGGCAGTGTGTAATGCTGCTTAGTGAATTGTCAGTCCGCCATCCACGAGCAGGTGCTTTTGAAGGTGGCGATTTCGATTTGTGCCACGTGATCTCTGCCCATTTGCTTCCACGGCTGAACAAGGTCTTGCGATTTGCTGGAGATCTTTCGTTCGGAGTTGATGGTACACGGGGTCAATGTCGATGCGCATGTTGATCGAATTATTAGAGGAGTACCATGCTTCTAGGAACTCTCTTCCTTTCTGCGTTGTTGATTGAGCTAAACACAACTGCACTGGTCAAGCTTGTCCTGCTGTTTTCATTATAGTAAGTTTGCCTTGGACATAGTAAAGTTTATGCATACGAAAAAAGTTTGCGGACACCCACCATTGAAACGCATTCTCTGGGAAAAATCCACTATATATTCTATCTGTGTTCTCGCAGCTTATTCTCCGTATGCTTATTCGAACCGAATTTACTAGCTGTACACACTGTGGCATCATTCTTGGAATTATCTCTTGTTACTAAAGTCCTAACCATTAATAACGCATTTGAGTGTCATCCGTTATTAAACATAAGCGGATAACTCATTCACCTTGTGCTATTGCCCTTCTGTGTAAAACCATCCGGTGCAGAATTTTCGAGGCAGTCCAAAAAGCCTACGATTTTTCCAATCCGGTATTTCTCAAGGCATCTGTGAAGGAATTGGTAGGCTCTCAATCTGTATTCGGCGTTGGGCTTAAAATCATTTACTAGGTACAAAACCAGCCAGGTCAAACATCGATGGATCAACCGTGCAAGACTGCAACGCGTGCTTCCAAGGTATCACCGCTGACAGCGGGCGCGCCAAGTTGACTCACGCTTACCATTCTCGCATGAAGCTGTGCTAACTGGTCATCCGACAAACTCGTGACCTTAAATCATCACACACTTGGATAAAATGTCTCACATTAAAAGCAAGCGTGAGTTGTGTGTTAAACTGGTTCAGAGTTGGCCAGTTTGTAGCAGTTGGTTAAAAAACTATCACACAAAATGGCTTGGGAAGGAGCCGATACAATTGACATGGTAAAATAACACGACAGAGGCTTTGGTCCTGCCCGGTATACAGTGCTGTCCCAGTTGTTATCTTTCCAAATGTGTGGACGAGTGTTAACGTATGTGAAAAGATTAACGAAAGCAGTCAAGCGACTGGTGTGCACTATGGTTACACCTATAAGAGGGAACGGACTTGCAATTGTAGGTGAAAATAACACACCGATTTCCCCAGCCGGAATGAAGAAGAGAGCCACGCATCCTAACGTTACCCCAACGACCCAGTCTTAATCAGCACAAACTTCATTCTCGCTCTCCCAGAAGTAAAACATTGTCCGCAGCGGGCCCGCTTCAACTTCTGTACAGTGTGTTACACCTAGTAGTTTGGTTGCTATACAAGTGGCCCTAAGCTGCAAACAGCCAACCCTAGTAAGGAACCAGGTAACATACGCATCGATTGCCGCTAAGCAAACACCGTAATTAGTAACGATAACTTTAGTGGCCGGACTAGAGAAAAGCAAAATGTCGCTGCACTGATGGCCCGCATCAGTTCCGTTCACAAATTCACTAAAATCACCGAAAACTAAGGATCCAACATCAGTAGCCGCCAGGCGCAACCATGGTGCCTTAAAACTTGTGTGTAATAATGTCCCCGAATCTAAATCCAATACAAGTAAGGGTTGGCTGACAGACGATCGAAATCAATGGAGTTCCATCTGAACGTCAATCAGTGTCCATGCTGATCCCACGACATTAAAATGCATCTTGCGTCACCCAAACGTATTACAATACGATGATCCCCGATTACTTCGGGCAACACTAAACTCGGTGGATAAAAAAGCGGCTGTCCTGCTGTCTGCGAATCGACTCCGCAACGACTCAAATGGAGTGCGCACGCTACCTGAAATCCCGTGGAAAATTGTGCAGCGGATTCAACTAAGAGAGACAGAAACAGAAAAATGTCAATATAAGAAAATTGTGATTGCTCACGCTGTTCCTGCGCTTACTGATTCATCTAACGACAATAAGCAGATGCACACACGGGAGCAATAAAATTACATCCGTGATGCACTTTTTAGCGCAAATGTCGTGGCCAACTCGTTGACATGAATCCTTTTATCACCGATCTATAAGGAGTGCTGTCCATGGCTGTTGAAATCGGTATTGCAACCAGAACCAACAGCACAAACTCTTCTAAAGAACTGGACATACGTTTGTAGCAAATTGCCAACAGACATGTTTCTGAAAGCAGCAGGAACACCACCGTCTAATGACAACTCAGTGGAAGCACAACACTCAATGATCGCACCAAATGTAGGAGCTGGCTGGTAGATGGTTTCCACAGCAGCTATAACATCCGGATGGACACAGCAGTGCAGGAGCAAACACCGAGATCCAGGGCATCCGTTACTTAAAAATATACCAAATTCATCTCTAGTGACTGCAACCCAAGAGAAACGATTGGCCGCCGACCTTATATCGATCGACGTACACTTTCTTCATCCATTGCAACCAACGACCATTTGGTCTCGGAGAAGCACTTATGTATGTGTACAAATGCCCACGGTATACATTAAAGTTTGCTGAATTAAGACGTCGATACGCGTAAGCAAGTTGGGGCCTCATTTCTATCAAGGCAACGTGGATGTGCTGTCAGATAACAAATGCCGAAACCGCACTGATAGTTATGTCTGTTGTCCGGTATGATCGTGTCAGCAAATTTAGTTATTTATTTGCGTTCTTAACCACCTGCAGTGCGAACCCATACAAGATCAAGAAACAGGTGTGACTGATTTGATTTGGTGCAGCCTCCTACTAAGAGGGAAATATCTTGGCCTAGTGCTTGTTGTTTACTGACCACCATCGTCTACACATGAGATGGACTTCAACATGGAGGATACATTGAGGTAGGTTCTTAACAGGACGTAAATTCACGTTCTAGCCGCTGGCCATTTCAACTTACCTGTTCTAGAATCTTAGGCCATACCAAGAGAGCAACTCAAAGCAAACCTTGAAGAACTGGTCTTAGATTTTTCGCTCTGTGGCCACGTCAATTAGCCCAACTAAATCAGGGGGGAATAACTAGTCACACATATTGGACCGAATATTCACTACTGACCAACTGATGATCGAGAAAGTGCTAATCGATACCTCTTAAGGCAGCGGTAATTATGCGACTTTGCATTTAGTGTACATTTGCCGTGCTGAATATCCCGAGGAACGAACAAAAATAACAACCTCAACCAAGTTACGACATCTTAACCCGACTTTTTGAAGTGACCGAATGGAGTTTCCCAACCGAGATGAAACCTGATATTTCCTGGGAACCTTTCGTCAACAATGTAACTCCCTGGTTAGTGGATCATCAAGAAACAAGACTATCAGTTCGAAACATGGCGTCGTTTGTACGGCGCAGGACACGCAAACGCATGGTGATGCGCAACGTGGCGTGGTGTACCCACAAAACCGATCCGAGTCCGAGTAACTAGAAATTATATGTTGTCCACCATAAGCACTGTACCCAATAAGTGGGTGAGGACAAAGTTGCTTATCAAAATGCTTTAGCCCAACGATTAACTGCAAATCCTAAACTACTTTAAAAGCACTTGAACACACTCCGCATTGTGAAATGTTGATTTCCCCTCTTCAAACAGTGGATGGTGTAACTCGGACTGCTGAAGAAGTGTCGAATGTTCAGCAAAATCAAAATGCATCAACATTTCATGACATCTCGTATTCTGCTGCCTCTTTTGATTATATAGTGCCCACATCAGGACTCCCTCATATATGTTTTACAGCAGACATCCTGATGAGAATATTGCTATCCATCCGCCTGCACGTCTGTCCAGGAACTGACGACATCCGCACAAAAACACTTGCTGTGGTAGTTACTAATCTGCCTGAACCTTTGACGCAGCTGTTCCAGCACTGCCTTGACGAGCAGCACGTTCCTGCAATGGGGAAACACGGAATAATAACTCTTCTTTACAATGGGGAAGTGGTTCCAAGACAGTTAATTACTGACCAGTGAATCTACTTGCACTTCTTTCAAAAGTTATGGAGTCCGTCATTGCCGACGCAGTCACGTCTTACCAGGACAGCTATGGTTACGGTGCTCAGTATCAACACGACTTCCGCCATAATCAGTCGTGCACAACCAACGTATTGTAAGCAAACGACAGCTGGACCGTAACTATGGAGACTGGTGCAGGAGTTGATGTGGCTTACCTTGATTTCTCTAAGGCCTTTGGCTGGTTGGACCACGGTATCCTTCTCACCAAACTGCATGGATGTAGCATCGAGGACGAGCTCCTCGGGTGGACCTGCAATTTTCTAAATTCCGAGTGGTTTTTCGCCAATATCCAAAAGTCATAATTTGCCTATATCCAACCGTCGGAGACACTGTTTGGTCTTAATTGATAGAACATTTCAACAGATTTCGGTCGAACTTTCTCTCCTGAAACTTCAACATTGCTTGCGGGGTCTACGATTCTCAAAGAAAATACTTCTGATGAGATCTATGCGCTTAACCGCGAAGGTTCGGTATCATACCCTTCTGTAATCTACCCCACGTTCAAGCTTACCCATTTGACTGGCTCGGCAGAGAGGACGGTCCGCAAGCACACAACTGCATCTTAAATACTGTGTCCTTGTCGAGAACATCGGTAACCGAACAACTTTTTACCATACAGGGTGAGTCATTCAAATAATCCGTGGTGTTTCCTCAGCAAGCGCGATGTTCAGTGTGCCACAGTCTAAAGACCTAGCTTGGTCGTGTACCAAACTTGTTTAGGGGGTATTTTGTGCCGTAGCTGTTACAAGTTTTTCCATGTGAGGTGCCTCCGAGTTAAACCTGGTCAGCGCAAGTTATTGAATAAACCAGACTCTCTATGGTTCTGTGTGGAATGCGCGTCTATCCCACTGATAAAATGCGTGATTCTATTATCTCAGCCAAGTTTGATTAAATGATGACCACCCAAGTCACTACGGTTGGGGCAAGCATAGCGGACTGTGCAACTCAATCCTCACCGGAAAATGCTGCTAATATCCCGAGAAGAACTGCTAGTAACACCGTAAGCAACATGACATCTTGAGTCCAGAAATCAACATATTCCGATACCAGACGTGCCTCACGTTTGACTAATGCTGTTCCCAGTTCGATCGGAGAAACTACACATAAGGCTACTTCCAAAATGTCGACGCAGTGCGTAGCAAATGAACAAGCCGGTACTAGAGAAATTTGGGTTAACATCGCGTGCAAAAAAGCTGTCCTTTTAAATTATTATCACCCCCAGATGAATCGGATACTGAGGAACGAAGCGGAGTTTTCCTAGCGCAAGCACCACCGGTTTCCTGTGGTACATCTCCGAGTATTGCAATCACTAACCGGGACACGTCGAAAGGTGTAAGAAAACAACTACCTGTACTGAGCATACTGGGCTCCAATATCCCAGAATAAACGTTGACGTCAATAAGAGGCGGGCAGATGGATGACTTCAGCCAGTAGGATATTATTATTGACCTAATCGGAGCGGTGTCGAAATCTGTAAACCTAGTGCGTATTGCGCGATCCCACAGCTATATGTATCACAGAGAGCCAAGACTTCTGCACGTTGTGTGGAGCTTCATCACGGAAGTAAGAACAGTTCGGCTGTCAGCAGGTAGACTCAGAAATGAACACTGCTCCATCCGTATCTTACCAGACATCCCATTGGGAGAGAGTTAGCTAGTTACCCGAAGATTAGAGGACTGCCGATAGAAAACTTCAACCAGAATCATGTTTCTTCACGGGGTTCCAGCAACTGAAGCGTGTGATGAGCATGAAATAATAACCCATGATAATGAGCAGTGATGTTATATTCGTGAAGCGCTCTGCTTGAATGACGTGTTAGCGAAATCCGTGTCACGGCTGCGAAACTCACCGAACTGAAAAGGAAGTGGTTTGAGTGGATTGAAGGTGGTGCGTTAGTGAAAACATACAGTAGCAGGGTTACTACAAAGCTGGTACATGTTCCGTTACAGGCTACCACCTGAGCTTCGGCTGAAAACAGTAGCGCTATGCTTTTAGAGATGATCCGTCACTTAAATAACCAACCGCAATGGGATCAATATAAGAACAATGCCCCAGTAATATGTCGAATGAGCCCATGGTTGGCGGCGTCCGGTTTCGGATTTGCCTTTCACTGTGACCAGTCACAGGACGCCGCCGCCTATAGAGGGACCATGGGTGGCTAGCGCTGCACCACCCACAGCTCCAAGCACACACCCCATATCCAGTGTAAACCCGAAGGAAAGAGACCAAGTGGCATGTGGATGGGAGCTCTGTTTCATAAACGGAGTCGGCCCACATTTCTTCACGGGCAAACACAAGCACTATCAATCTGGGAATCAATTGCACATAAAGCGGTTGCTGGACCGTAGTCCGCTCCACACTGAACGCATAGAACCACTCTTCAAGCCTAGGGCGACCACAGGGACAGTGCACCGCGTCCCATCCACCAGCTACTAACTGTCTTCTGGAGCCAGTATGGATGAGACAGTGGGTAACAACAGGTAGGCACCTTGTCAACATGCACATCCAGTGTCTCCACAAAGGGGATTTCAAGCAACGGCCAATCACTTTAAACTACATTATCAAATAAAATATATATGTTACAGAATACGGCTATGCCGACATAACTCTTCTTCAAATTACCAAATGAGTTCAGTTGGTTATCAGCAAATACGCGATAAGTACAAATTGTCGAAAAGTTACCCAAAAATACTACAAACACAATAAACTTAACGCCAATAACCACAATTAGTGTAAGCAACGTGGCCAGTTAATCAACGATTATCAATGTAGTTAGAACGAAGTAAATAAAGTGGGGTGATATGTATCCGGCTGAAAAATTCCTAGTGTCAGTGTAAGTTTATTAAGACCAACTGCCGTGAAGAAGCAACATGAATGCAACATCAGCCTCGGTATGAAGCAGGAATGAGTCCATACAACCAGCGGAAGATGATGTCGACCGGACACCTTACACTGTAGGTAGAAGATTAGACAAGGGACTAACCATGCAGATGATGAATAAGGCGTTAGACCATTCACCGAGTACACCTCGAGTAAAGGATTAGACGCCGGCCACTCGCTGGTCGGTGAAACTTCATGTATAAATTGCACAACCTTCGAAACATTAATTAGGTCTGAGAAACTTTCATATATGTACACTAACGCCCAAGGTCTCCTCAGTAAATGTACCAAAGTTCGGTCACGTCAGGTTGCAAATGTTTGGGATCTAATTTCTATTAACGAAACATGGTTACATCAAAATGTAACTGAATCCGAGGTTGCGATAGCCGGGATGTCACACATCCGGAACGACCGCCCCAGCAGAGGAGGTGGGGTTCTACCCTACTGCTGTAGCGACCTGCAATGTGCCATAGTTTATGATCTGAGAACTCACGTTATCGGCTCACTCTGTTGCCGCCTGCGACTAAGACACAACAGGGCATATCACGTAGTTGTCGTTTACCGCCCCCATCGTCTACTCCGGAAATGTAATCCCGCTTAATACGTGTCCTGAACAGATTAACACGCCTAGGTACAGTCACATTCTCATCTACCGGAACTTCTATCTACACAACCTGAAGGTCTCGGCATCACCCATTGAGCAGTTCAAAGCAGGCTGGCATGAATTGACTGATATTATTCTTTTTTACAACCATGTCACCACTTCCACTACAGCAAACAAACCGACCATATTGGACATTGTGCTCAAAATGGAAATCATGGTTGACAATGTATTGATGCATAATCCATTTGGTCTCAGTGACCATGTAGTAATAACGCTTGAGAATCCTCAAACAATGGTCCCTTTGACAACTTTGGTACAGAGTTCGTTGATAGCCTCAGCGACATCGTCAATAGCGCAGCAAAGGCAAAGCCCCTTCGTCCTGCAAAAATGCTTTCAATTCTAAGGAACAGGACTCGAAAATGTCTGGCGATAACGGATGCATCACGGCTTGCCTACGACAATAACCACGACTCAGAGACTTGGGGCAAATTTCTGACCCATCCAAACCACTGTACTGCAGTTTTCCGTGCAGACAAAGTAACTTATCAACAGTGCCTAGCCTAAAGATCCCTGACAAACAACAAACTACTGTAAAGACAGGTGAACAAGCTTCGTTAATTGACACATGGCATCCTCCACTATTCACGACAGGCGGTAGAGTACAAAGCGCGGAAGCAGCAGCTAATACCCTGCAGCTACAATAAGCCTCAGATTTCGCACTCACAGCATCTACTTTTCCAATAATGCCATGCACATTGCCAACTACATTGTTTACACATGCAATTTTCCATCCATTACTTGTGCTAAGAATGTTACTCTCACTGCACGATCATAGATCTCCAAAAGGAGACAACATCCGCCAGAAGACATTGAAGGATTTGGCCAATAATCTAACTGAATCACCGTCACAGTTCTTCCAAACGTGCTTTGATGAACAACCAATTCCCACTAAGTGGAAGCGTGGCATTTTCACCCCTTCTTTTTTAAAGGCGGTAACCGTTCGGATCCTGCAAAGTATCTCCCAGTGACTGTCCTCCCTGGACTGTCATCCTTGAGACTCTAACTGACTACCTGGAAAAATGCGACACCTTGACACCGGAGCAGCACGCTTCCGTCAACACCGGTCATGTGCCACCAACCTACTGATTGCACGGGGTAGTAGGACGGAAGTGCCTGATGATGGGTCAAAGTTAACGTCATTTATCTGGACTTCTCTAAAACTTTTGACCGCCCGGATCACCGGATCCTACTTCACCGGCTACAGCCCTACAGAATCAGTGATGCTGTACTTGATTGGATCAACAACTTTCTTCACCAACAGAATCTTCAATTACGCGTTAGGGGATCACCCTCTAACCCGTTTGAGGTAGAATGTGGTGTTTCACAAGGCTCAATGACGGGACTGGGCTCATTCTGGTGTTTAGCAACGACATGCCAAGAGGTAGCTCTACAGATTTCCTGATTTTCGCCGATGACGTCAAGATATGGCGAACGATTAGGAACAAGTAATATCACGATATACTCCAATATGACCTAGATTGAATTTATAAATGGTCAAGGTGGAAACTGCTTCAGTGGAACATAGCTAAGTGCAAGGTGATCCAACCGCGTCACCAGCCGGTGAGTGCAAATATGTTTGGAGATCACACCTTAGAGAAGGCTTCTCCGAAGCGTGACCTTGGTGTATTGGTACCAGAAGATCTCGGGTGTTAAAAATAAGCAGAGAAAATAACGACAGCGGACACTCAACACTTCGGTTTACTTCGCAGAGCCTACGGTTGGTTCGAACCTTCAGTCTTTTCCCAATTGCTTAACGCCAACCCTATGCTATTCAGGTTTGACAACCGTGGCAGAAGCAGAATCGTTTTGCTCTTGTGACTCCCCAACGAAGGGCAACCAAGAATGTCAGCGGCCCTTTTCATCTGCCCTATCAGCTTAGACAGCAAGTTCTAAGAATATACGGCGGTCGATATCGGCTTTTGCGATGGGAGCACATAATGCTTGATTAAATTCTGAAGAACCCAAACCATATTTGCTGTCCGCTACTGGAAATGAACCACAAAACTAACCTAAGAGGTCATCCTCGGAAATGGATATTATAATATAACAGGCCTGAACGCCACAGAAATTTCTTTGACCTCCACCTCTGCTAGCCTTGGAACGCCCTCCTCAATTATGTTGTCTCTGCTCCCAAACTGGCGATATTTAAAAATTAAGTTCACGATGCTTTTCCTCATTTGCATTTCATTTTATGAATCGTTAGCCACAGGTTACAAAACTCGATGAAATGGTGTTTTACCACACTCCGAAACAATCGATTAATGGACTTAACCGTTTCATACGCGAACATCCCTGCTATTCTACGTAAGTATATGGTAAGTCCACTAAAGCTTTTACATTTTATCATGCAATTTACTTTTCGCAGTAATTTCCATCTCACAGAACTCGTTAATAATTGCCTTTTATGCGTAATACACCATTGTTCCACTGATCCACTGAACCAAAAACCAGTACTACCGAAATCAACGGACCATCGTTACACTGGTTTCATCACCCACGCTAGAACTGCGACATACGGCGAAAGCCCCAATGGTTGTGCGAATCCCTCCCTGTGTATGTAAAGTCAAGCTAAGATTCCACTAGTCTTGATTCCGAAATGCGACAACCGATACAACGCCACAAAAGCGGGAACCATTGAACATGCGAAGCCGTTGATAGCATAAACGAACGTTTTGTTCAGATATCTGCGTCGTGTACACAATCATTTACCAAAGGATACCCACACACAGAAGCGAAACCCTCGGTTTTGTTTACAAAGCATTATCCAAGATGGGCACTGCGTAAGACGTGGATTGGTGCAGGACATGTATCGCACATTTATGACAGGCGCTTGTGAACAGCAATCCTTTCTGGAGTTGCAGTTGTACATCCATAGACTGACACTATTCCGTAGTTTGTGGATGAACGTGTGGTCAATAATAAGTCGAGTAATTAAATATGTATGATGTGTGTTTGTCATAGGGATATACTGCAGTTATTCCAAAGCGGACAGTGCGCATCAATAACTTGATAACACCATTGATGAATTGTGCACTGCGCTACCAGTTGTCGAATGAAGGCAGAACTACTTATATCTCGTTGAAGTGCATCGTTGCCCGTCGTGACCCGGTGGCTTAGGGGTGGCGGTCACAACTAACATCTCAATGGTCCCGGTTTCGATGCCTGCTATCTCTATCTGATGGGAGGAAATAACCTCGAAACGCGTCATGGAGTGCAGTGGTTTCAGGCGGGCAACACCCAATTTGCTGCTGCTTCATCAGCTACGGTCCTAGTGACCGAATGGCCAAGGTTGACTTCAATGGGAATCGCGGTCTACTTTGAGAATGCGCGTCGCAATCCATCCACACAACGCGTACATAAAATTCACCTGATAATCTGTTTCTGCCGTTGTGCCAAGCTTTGCCCGTCGTGTCCCGGTGGCTTAGGGGTGGCGGTCACAACTAACATCTCAATGGTCCCGGGTTCGATGCCTGCTATCTCTATCTGATGAGAGGAAATAACCTCGAAACCCGTCATGGAGTGCAGTGGTTTCAGGCGGGCAACACCCAATTTGCTGCTGCTGCATCGTTGTAGATTTAACTGCAAGATCCCTTACAAGAAAAGTCAAACTCCACACAACGGAACAATGAAACAATTGTGTATTACGGGTAGAAAAGCAATGTTTAACAAATCCCGTAGGATGAAAATTATTGCGAAATTAAAAACATGGTAAACTGAAAGGCGTTTCGTTGGACTAACCACAGATTTCCGTACAAGATCGGAGTTCTCGTATTAAAAGTAAGATCCATACATCCATTCTGTGGGAATATGAAAACACATCTTTTGATTGTTTTTGAACTCCTAGCTAACAAAGTAAAAAATGAGATGCAAATGAGACATTTCTCTTCAAGTCGTTTTCAACTGTCGCTACATTGGGGAAGGAAAGGAAATAATTTGGGGGAGTGTTGCACGGCTGACACACTCGGATGGAGAAAAACATTCTTCTGCATTCCAACCGGCTATACTACATTGTCAATCTCCGAGGATGACATCTTACTTTAATGTTGTTGTTCATTTCCAGCAGTGGGTGACAAATGTGGTTTGAGTTCTTCAGAATCTGGAAAACCATTAAATGACCCCTACACAAACGCGGACATCGACTGTTGTACAACCTTATAGACCAATCTAAGTTAATAGGGCAAATATAAGAGGCCGCTTGATGTCCTTGATTGACTCGCCTTGAGGAATCTTGAAAGCAACGAAATCCGGCGTCTGCCACGGATGCCACGCATGGATAGCATATTCCACGTCAGCATAGTCAATCAGCGCTGTGCATTGGGGGAAGATGGAGGGTTCAGATGGCCCGAATGCATTGCGAAGAAGCTCAAATTGTTCGTTGGGTATTGTTACGCTAGAAAGACCAAACAGTGATGCTGATGAGATTTGATAAAACGTTATGATGTGTTTCCATACGATAAACTTTTATGACCCTGTTGAACTGTTCTGAGTAAGAGACATAGTATTGCATGACCAATGTCCCCTAAGAGACTACTCACCTTCCTTGTGTCGAGCACAAGTTCTCTATTGATACCAACCAATTCCAGAATGGCAGCTTTGTTCCCGGTCTGAATCTCATGGAGGAAGTAACGTAATTCTGAAGTGGCATGCCAAAGAATAGCTCTTTACGTTCAGCATTGAACTAGGTACCTAGGAAGGTAGTACTTTTAGACCGTGCAAGGTGAATCCTCCTACAAGACGAACATAAGCGTCAGGCTGACTTAGAACGGTTGCCAGCGTAGAAGCTACTCAGTTTTCCCTTTCCAGGGTGATAATTGGAGGATGGTATACGATTGAAAATAAAGACGCGTCATCACGTCTTAGTTTCAGAAGGAATCGAAGTGAGTCCATTATATGAATCTCTGAGTCATCAACGACCAAAATATAGCGCTGTTTCGTTTCCTCGTGTGAAGTAACTACAAATTAGACTAGGTTATCTCGATCATTAGAATCAAAAATCTACTAGTGCTTCGCACTATTTGAGGATCACCATAAAGTACATTTGAGTGCTTATTAATTCTACCTGCATATTTACAGGTGCGTGTAAGCATTACATTAATAATTTGTAAATTCCGTTAGACATTTGAGGAAACTTTTGTTGGAGCCAAAAAACTGTGCAATTTCGAAAACTTAACTAACAAACTTGGTTTACTCTGTGTTGAAACACATCATCACCATAGTTTTCACGTCCGCTGTTCACTTGAAGGGAGGAATTAAACGATAGGAAGACGTCTTGTGGCAAACCATAATTCATGGTGACCTTTAAGCTGTGATTATAAACATTAGTTTGCTTTTATTTGTGGATCTCAAAATTAACTCCGATATAGACAAAGCCGAGAGTAGACTCAGAGGGAAGTAGAATTATGGGCTGTTGTAGGATTTAGCGTTGTATAATAACGGCTTAAAATGGTTGGCGTGTGGGTTAATTCGTACAAGTGCTGACTACTTTGCTTCTTGAGACATAGTTAAACTTATTTGACTGGTTCATCGTAATTCTACTGCAAGCCACATTGGTTAGCTCAAATTTGTAAAAGCACCGGGCGATCGTTTGATCCTATTGGGACTAGTGTTGGGGCACATCCTCTCGGCCCCTTCATTAGAATCGGACCCAAGACCGCCAGTGGCATACACCACCAGCCAGCAGCATAAGCCATTGAGCCATGCGAATCGTAGCCGATCATGGCCGCAGCATGGGGCCATGAGATTAGGCAACACTGACGAGACTCAATAGGACAAAACAGTTGTCTGGCGTTATTCCAGATTTATAGCTTAACCAAATGGCATGCGATGTACTTGCAATGAACTAAATAAAATCGCACTCAAATCCATCTACACATTAGTGCTTGCAACTGATCTAATGGATTCGGTTTGAGTTCATCCGGGACGTTTATATTCTTGCAGTGGTCAGATATACCACGAACCTAATATCCAAAATGTACCTGCCAAATATTTTAGCTTCCATAAAAACATTATAAATGCGATGAAGCTGGAATGCTAAATAGCTAAGAAAGAAAACTGTTAAATCAACAAAGATTTATTGGGCACACAAAATTAACATCGATTTTGCTGTGCATTTGCGATGTATTATAGTATCGTAACCACATCTTGTAATGTTATGCCATCACCAAATCTGCTTGCGGCAAAATGGGCACCGCGACATTTCCTTAATCAAGACAACGAGTCCTCGTCTACTCTTGCCTTTGGCAATGTTTTGAGCATTTCAACACTCAAACGTCGAAAAGTGGTGGATTAGCTATGTGATTCAGAATCGGTGTGAAGCTTCTGCCGGTGCATCTTTTTAATACTCGTTACTGCATGTAGAATGGTGGGTTTAGTATAAAGAACTAACACAAATGCATTATTCTGTGGGTCATTATGAAGTCACAAGGCCGACAAGCGAGCAGGTTTTCAGCACAATGTTATTGCATCGGTCACCGTACTACTAGCAGCTGCATGATGAACCAGTTGCAGTTTTGCACCTTCTCATGGGATATCGGACAACGGCTGGTCTTTGATTAAAGTAGAAAAGCGAATGGCAATGACCTCAAACCAATTCCTGAAGTTACGTTTGGTCGCTCCACGCATGAGAAATCCGTTTCAGTATGAACCAGTTTGTGCCGCTTACAAACTTTAACTAGCAGAGTGAGAGCGTATCACGTCCATAGCACAATGTAATTTTCGGATGCATGTGGTTCTGTGCATGGAAGAAACGTTTGAACAAAGACGGCACTGAGGCAATTTATTTTAATCCCTAACTGATATACCACAGCAGTCAGGGCAAATAGAGAGTTAGGAGGTTGACTGTTATATTTTAGAGTCTGGTATGCGACCAGGCTATTCAAACTATAAGTGCAATAAGGATGTAGGTGGTGCGGCTTTCATCCGGGTGGTAGTTTGTTCAAATGTATTTGTGTATAGTAAAGTACACTTCCCTGCTTTTGTGAATAGCCTATGCTTAAGAAGAAGTTGGGTGTGAATTGATAATGCGCGACAGACCGCCCGTTTGACCGGTTAGTTGCTTGGGTTCACACTGCATATTGAATTCATACGCCAGTAGTATGGACTCCCAGCTTTGCGATGGGTTTGCCTTAAAAATTGGAAATGCTTTCTTTGACCCAAATATCAACAGTGGTGGCATCTGCATAGTCAGGAGCGTGAAATGTTTGCCATACAGCATTTTGTGGAACCACCTGATTAAGGAAAAGATTGCCAGCGCTACATTTCTATCTAGCTATAGGTTTTTGCAGCTGCCGTTAGTGACCGTGCTGCGTGTGCGATAATCTTCTCTCCTCCTTGCGGAAAAACATGTGGGTAAGTGCACCGACACCATGCTTGGAAGCATCAATTGCAACAATACTTTCGAAAGTCGGATTGAAGTGAGTCAAGAGTAGATCAGAAGTGAGGGCTGCTTCGAATGTAGCAAAAGACTGTTGGCACAACTTCGTCCATTTCCAACCCTTTTCATTATCAGTAGTCATGTTATCGGCCCCCTGGTTTGTTGAAGTCTTGGTAGGAAAGGGCTATAATGATAACGAGCCCAAGGAACGAACAGAGCTCTGCAATGTCTTCTGGAGGCTGCATTTTCGTTGGCTTCAATATTGGCGGGATCCGGGCGCCGGCCATATTCGTCGATGATGAACCCAAGACATTTGACCCTTTCTAATAGGAATTCACACTTTTCAGCTCGGAATCAAGATCCAGCTTCTTGGAGATGCGAGGGAACTCTCTCCAGTGTCTGTATCAATTTTGAGCGGATCTGAGCCCATAACCAACTCCTCGTCCAGGTAGTTGAGATATCGCTCAGCTGGGTTTCCATGAATTGTTAAAAAAAGGCCGGTGCGATCTGCACTCCGAACTGCAGCCGATTGTACCTCCATCATAAAAATCTGTTATGTTACCAGCCGACTTTTCACGCACCTACGAATGCAGAAAGAACACGAAGATGAGCCAGGACCGAGTTTTTTCACACGAATAATCTGCTCATTTAAAGAGGGTGCAGCAGTAGTCGAAGGCAAGCTACTAAAACACGCTGGAGTATACCATTACTTTAGAATGCACGAAATAATGCAGATAAATAAGCAGATGTAAACCTACGAACTAATCAGACAAGTTCAAGGAAACGGCATTCGCGGAAATAGACCCCTGAGATGACCATCAATTCGAATGACTTGGGCACGCCAATCAAAGCAAACAATTTATGCATGTGAATAAACGTCAAAAAAACGGTAGCAAAACGCAAACACGTTAGTATGAATTGTAACAAAAAATACAGGTCCACTTTTCAGCCTCCTAAAACCTTGATGTTATACGAGCATTAAATGAAAGTACCTTGGCTAATAAGTCAAACGGATTATTTTAACCTTGAGTGTGTGGACAGTTGCCCTGAATATTACCGCAATAACTACGACAACAAGACAATAACATAAAAAACTTCTCACATGAAAGCGCATAGCACAAAACAGTCACAAATACCAATCACATACTAAAGGTAATGTACAAGTCCATTTGGAACGTGATCCTCTCTTTAGAAATGCACCAATGCAGAACGAAAGTTGTCCACTATAGGTTCTCTGGATCTAACTTGTGTACTTTATCACGAAGGACTACAAAGTACACGTGCAACCAGCGCCATGGTACATTCCAGCAAAGTTAAGGCCGCGTACCAGTTATCCTAGTTGCTTTATCAGCATAGGATGATGTTTGTAATTCCACGGGGAAGTGCAGAGTTGGGTTTTATTAAAGTACACTTAACATTATAGAGACAAGAACGTGAATAACCACGAAAATCGCTAAAAATGGATTAGCTTACAAATGCATAAGTCGGTAAGAAACAAGCTTATTATGTATATATTGAAACGTTTGTTAAGGAAATGAAGAGAATAAGACGACTAGTATGACACTTTGCATGTTGTGCAACTGGAGTAGAACAGAACTCTCACATTAAAGTAAAAAAAATTATCAACTTATATCCCTAATACTCGATCAACAGCACCGCATCCGCAGTGAGCATAAATTCATTGTTATTAATCAGAGTTGCGAAAGTCTGCTGCCAAATCGATCCAGTCGGACACTTTGTCTACAGCTGAGAATCTGAGCACCAGACAGTTGAACACTGAGAACAAAGTGGTTTATATTGGTTCTGTGTTAAACATCAAATTACATCAATGATCTTGGAGATCATAGTTATTTCGATTTTTAGTAAACTTCCAAAATAACGCAGGCTAAAAGTACCATGCACAACCGCAACTATTTGACTTCATTTGGATTGTACTAGTAGACTTGAAAGAACTCAGAACTGAGTATGTCGTTTTCAGAATATTTTCAGTTGTCTTCACCAACGGGGACTCTAATCAACCCTTCTCCTACTTGCTCGTTATTCTTCTAAACAGGAAGTACCAATACGGAGATCCATAATCCTTAGAGTATCCAAAAGCAACATATCATTGCACGCCTGAAATGCACTGTACGACAAGTTTATCCTTCCAGGTAGTGTCAGCAGTGCGCATTCCACCTGATCTTGTGGGGCTAGTCGGCGGTGAAAACCGCTGGGTTATAGGGATGGGAACGACCGTCGTGACTTAGCTACTAGATGCGATAGAGTGCCGCTGACTATACACTGACTTACACGATACATCCTTGTCTAGTATATTGTAGCCCATATTTTCCAAAAAAAACCTGCCAAATATTAGCGTATCTATCTCATGCCCATTAACTATTTTACATCGGCAGAAACCGTCCCTGGGAATAGTAAAATTCGTCGCCGTCTTAAAGAGGCCAGATGGAGTGCGCACTGGTGACATCTACTAAAAGGAGGAAACGGGCTTACAATACTGTTTCTGGTGAGTGCTGAATATAAAATTTTACCTGTGAATAATTTCTACTTATAAAATATCGTTTGGCTAAAACCGTATATCTTTTACACACGAACCTAAATACATTCAACATATGCTTAACAATCCACTCGCTCCATAAATGTTTTTGTATCAAACTTTAAGTAAAAAAGTTAACCTCAAATATAGCACAGAGTACGGAACAGACAAATTGTTGATAATCGAAAGAGCGTTAGGCGGCTCACAAAGTAAGTTTATGTTGGCCGCTACCAGTAATAGGCATCTATTGGCGACATAAAAATTAGGATTCCCCATAGCACGGTGTAATTGGATTAAAGGCGGAACGTTAACACATACTCAAACAATAATTTAGAGTAAACTTTTTGTAAAAACTGACTTATTAAACCTTATTATTATTAAACCTTATTAAACTAAACGATAGGAAGACGTCTTGTGGCAAACCATAATTCATGGTGACATTTAAGCTGTGATTATAAACATTAGTTTGCTTATATTTGTGGATCTCAAAATTATCTCCGATATAGACAAAGCCGAGAGTAGACTCAGAGGGAAGTAGAATTATGGGCTGTTGTAGGATTTAGCGTTGTATAATAACGGCTTAAAATGGTTGGCGTGTGGGTTAATTCGTACAAGTGCTGACTACTTTGCTTCTTGAGACATAGTTAAACTTATTTGACTGGTTCATCGTAATTCTACTGCAAGCCACATTGGTTAGCTCAAATTTGTAAAAGCACCGGGCGATCGTTTGATCCTATTGGGACTAGTGTTGGGGCACATCCTCTCGGCCCCTTCATTAGAATCGGACCCATGACCGCCAGTGGCATACACCACCAGCCAGCAGCATAAGCCATTGAGCCATGCGAATCGTAGCCGATCACCACAGATTGAACTGTAACTGCGATATAGCAGGACCCTTCCTCCACTGCCATGCAGGCTACCGGCCATGCAACGGACGGTGGTTGGCCGTTTGATGGAAGAATTCCCTTTCCAATTCTGGTAAACCAAAGCAGTTATGTTAACTCTGGGATGATAGACTATTGTCCTCTCTATGGCTCAGTGGCACAAGCTGCTAGCTAGTGCTGCAACCAACAGCGGTTATGGTTTCAATCCGCAGCATGGGGCCATGAGATTAGGCAACACTGACGAGACTCAATAGGACAAAACAGTTGTCTGGCGTTATTCCAGATTTATAGCTTAACCAAATGGCATGCGATGTACTTGCAATGAACTAAATAAAATCGCACTCAAATCCATCTACACATTAGTGCTTGCAACTGATCTAATGGATTCGGTTTGAGTTCATCCGGGACGTTTATATTCTTGCAGTGGTCAGATATACCACGAACCTAATATCCAAAATGTACCTGCCAAATATTTTAGCTTCCATAAAAACATTATAAATGCGATGAAGCTGGAATGCTAAATAGCTAAGAAAGAAAACTGTTAGCTGGATTGCTTGCTGTTGTACAGTGTCTCCGAACAAGACAAGTGCCAACGACTTTATGTGTCGTCGAGACACATCCGCCACATCGCAGTATTGCTAAGCAGTCCATTGTGGCGTTTTACAGGGAGAACGCTTGCCAGGCCTAAATCCAACACATTGTGGAACACTACCGCTGAACTAATGGCCGGAACGGGAGCTACCCGAGCCGCTTAGTTGACACAACAGGGAGTGATTCGATAGCCGGCCTTTTTTTACCCCTGATAAATTATTGTTCCACTATACTGCTAGGATTTTATCGATGCTGATAGCAGAACACGGCTCGGGACCACCGCAGAAACGCAGAGTCAGAAGCGTGTTCCACTTCGGAATATTTGTTTTATGGTGAACTTCCTCTCCTGTCCAATGTACGCTGTACCCATACCACTTCTTAAATGCTTTAGAAAAAGCCCAAGAGCTGTCGAACCTATTACTGTTCGTCTGCCTTAACCAGATCTACATGAGCATAGATCGCCAATGCAATCCCTCATCTTCCGGCGGCCGTAGCGAGAATTCGCCCGCGTGCGACACTGGCCAAGACCGAATGTGATACTTGTCACTCTTGCTAATTGACCTGATGGTGCTTCATATGCATGTCTGCGTGCTCTGCCGCAATGTTCGCCACCTGATTGTCTCCCATCGAGAGTTGTATCCCTGTTCAGCCAATTTCAGTTCTTATTTCACTAACTCACTGTTACCTCCGCAGCTTTTTATAGTTTGACTGTTTAACGAGACTTATCGGTAAGAGATCTCTTCGCAGTTGTGCTTTTACCATCTGGCCGGCCCGTGGTCTCAAGGATCACAAGCCAGCCTTGTAATCTGAAGGCACGAGTCCGAGTCTTCGTAGGGGACAGGGCGACCCGATGGTCGCGCGACTGGTAGTGGTTGCTTGCCAACGACGCGTCGGTGCTGTGTACCGGCGTACTGCTAATGACTCTTTTGCCGTCTCCATGGACCTAATTTAGTAGCATTTTTACATTCTCTGTGTACGCTAGGTTGATACACTTGTACACGCATACATCAGTCTTGATACATCCACAGTATGAGCACTACGGTTGCAACTTTGTGTGGAAAAATGGGAGGATGTCGAGTTTTCAGATACACCGTATTTGTTTGAGTAACGCTAGTACGTTTCTGTACGGTCCCCCACCAAGATTCTACTGACCACTCCCCGTGGTTTCTATTGAGCGACGCAGTCTTTGTATGCAGGCATGCATATCTACGATTCTACACTCTTAGTTGCGCTTATGCCAAACTCATGACATCAATAGAATGAATCACCTTGTTACTTCATAACTGTTAGTGTGTTGTCTCGCTACTATTTTCTCCCAACAGCCTGATATCGTCCATCTTTAAATACGCTTGGCAGCGATCGATAGTGCATCATTTCAGAACGGTTTGAAAACGACCGGTTGGTGTACTTGGAGAGCAACGTTTCGCTTTTGACACAAAAGCTTCGTCAGACCAAGTGAACCAGTGGGCTATGGGTGCGGCTTTTTATGGCAAATTGGGACAACTAAGATGGTAATCACGGTATCATTTCAAATGACACACTGTAACATGTCCCTGTAGGTGATGAAGCTAGGATTGGTTTGTTGTTCGTGCTCTGCCCCGGATCCGTCCGCCGGCGCCCTTCAGACTGTCCCACTTTGCCAGTCACCCGCTAGTTCACTTGGACTTACGAAATTTCTGCATAAAAAGTGAAGCGTTGCCCTCCAACCACACCAACCCGTTATTCTCAAACCTTTCTGAAGCTCGATTTCATACTTACTGATGCCTCATGTGTTCAAGATCTCATCGGTTTATGATCCCATCCTCACCTTCTTTCTTCCGTTTCTCGATCAGTCCGATAACAGCTGTACTGCAGCCATGCTCGTCAGGCTTGTTCATCTCTTCCGGTTGTTTCCGCGCTGCGAAGTTCTATTCGATTCAGAAACAGAGGTTGGTGGACCCTACCGTCCTGACGTAGACAATCCCGAGCTGTGTATGCCAGCCAGCGCTTGCTTGTGGGAACTCACACTCCTCAGCAAGCATACATCACCTGTGGTAAGTTTATGTCATTCTGTTTTGCAGTCGTCTTTATCTCACCCTTCCACCCAATTTGTCTGCCATAAAATTACGTTTTCTTTTGTGGTGCAAGGTTGAAAATGGATCTAACCCTACGCGAAATCAAATGCGTCGCTTGGTCTTCATCATAATGCACGTCAGCTACAGGTAGAAAACACCTCAATCCAGACAAACACATTCTCCTGGTCCTCCAGGTTGGAAGTCGGGTGAACGTTGCTCCTTATTCCTTAACACAGACTCCTTGTAGTCCACTGCCAAACCCGCTGCCTTACGGTCAAGTTTTTGAACCAAAGACTTTAGTTGAGAACCCGAATCGTTCTCCTCTCTATGGTTAGTCAATCTGACAGTATCCTGCCCCCCCCCAATACTGTGCATCCTTCCTCAAACAATTTCCTGATGCTCTGGCCACCGCGGAAGATTATCAACGGTGCCCCTATATATATATATATATATATATATATATATATATATATATATATATATATATGCATTTTAATATGGATAAAATTCATTCCACTTTATTTGGTTTGTTCTGCGTACTTGATAATCATCTCCTAACTTACACACGCCACTCATGCAAATTGTGGTGACCTTGCGTAACGCTATCACGTAGCAATTTTTAAATGACTTTCGGACATTTTGTACTTGTCGCGGATTCGCTTATAACCAATTTACTGCAATCGCTCATTTAGTGAGTATTTATGTCGTCATATACGTTAACTTTATTCGATATCTTTTATTTGATGCCGGCATTTCGAATGATTGGCTGTTGTTTGACATCTCAGGTGTGGCTGCGCTTGATGTGCATGTTGACAAGGTGCCTACCTGTCTATTACCCACTACCTCGTCCATACTGGCTCCAGGAAACAGTTAGTCGTTGCTGGAGGGGACGGGGTGCACGGTCTTTGTGGCCGTGTTACGATCGAAGTGTGATTCAATGCATTCAGTGTGGAGCGGACTACGGTCCAGCCGCCACCTTGTGTGCGCTTGATTCCCCAAATACAGCTTGCTTGTGTTTGTCTGTGAAGGAGTGTGGGCCGACTCCGTTGATGAAACGTGGCTCCCATCCGCATGCCTCCCGGTGTTATTCTTTCAGGTTTACACTGGATATGGGGTGTGTGGATGGGGCTGTGGGTGGTGCAGCGCAAGCCATCTATGGTCGCTCTGTAGGCGTAGGCGTCCTGTGGCTGGCCACAGCGACAGGCAAATCCGAAACCGGATGTGCGGGCGGTGGTTTCCAATACTTCAGCATCAATTCTGATTCGCGGTACCATTGCAGATTGCACCGCCGGTGAAGGCTGAAAGAGACAGACAGTTTTGCTTGTGTTGATTGTGAGCCCGAATTTGACAATTGGCAAAGCCAGAGCACTAATCATGTGCTGCAACTCATCCGCGCTGTGTGCAAACAACGCATAGTCAGCGAACAAAACGTACGGATAGTTGTCTCACAGACTAGGGTTCTCGCACCGAAACGACAGATGTTCAGTTACCCACCATCAATATGGTGCTCCACACGAACACCGTGAGCACAAGCAGCATTAAAACAACAAGACATCACGGCGTGAAGATAAATATTACACAGGGCATGAGCTAAGATACAGCCTTGCTTCACACCTGGGACAACTGCAAAGTCACCCGAGGTCTGTCCACTGCGCTGCATCCTCGCCCGCATACCACTATGCAGACATTCACTTAAACATACAAACTTACTCGGACAACCAAACTTACCCAATAACAGCCACAATGCCTCGTGGTTCACCGCATAAAATGCTTCGGTGAAGTCAGCCAACATCCAGTACAACTGCTGGTGTATTTCTCTGCACTTCTCCTGCAACTGATGAGCCGCAAACACCAAATCTATGGTACTGCGACCCTAACCTAATCCACATTGCTCCTCCGCCACCTTCGGTTCAACGACCTGAGTGCCGAGTCGGTTAAGCAGGATTCGGGCAATTACCCTGTCCACACAACTCAGCAAGTTGATGCCACGATAATTCGTGCAACATTACTTGCTTTCTTTGCCCTTGTACAGTGGTAGCACAAAGGCATTCTTCAGCTCAGGAGGCACCACCTCCTCAATCCACACGCGTTGCACCAGGTGGTGTAGTGCAGGCACCAACGTGGGTCCGCCGTGTTTCAATGCTTCAGGCGGGATCCCGTTGGCACCGGCACACTTGCCGTTTCGCAGCTGAGCAAGTGCTCTCTGCGTCTTATCCAGTGTCGGCGTGTCTGCCAGACTCACCTTCACGTCATGCTGCTTAACGCTGTTCAATGTAAGCCAGTCAATCTCTGAACGGTTTTTCAAGAGACGATCAAAGTGATTTCGCCAGATCTGCAGTCCGTGTCCAGGCAGCACCTGAGCTACCATCGATTAGCGTCCTAAGCGGCTCCAATCTCGGTCCATACACCGCCTATGTGGAGCCAAATAGCTCCTTTGTTGGCGGCGTTCGGCGTAGCATTGGATCAGCCTTGCCTTCTCCCTACACCATGAACTTTTATGCAACGGACCTCTAGAATCAGTCGCCGTCGAAGTTTGCCAAACTGACCATTCTTCCCCAAGTCACTTGGGTCTGCCACATGTGCAGCAAATGCTGCTTTCTTCTCATACGGCAATATACCAATCGTTGCTTTCTTTTCATCACACCAATCGGACCGCTTGCAGTTTTCGCGCCCGATGGTCTCCTCAGCGGCAGCTGTCACCTGGTCGCGAATATGGTACCACAGGTCGCCCACGGTGGCTATGCATTCCACACCACACAGACGTGCAGCCATCGCCTTCTCCAGCTCAATACGTTTCGCGTCATTACCGAGGGAGAGGATGTTAAATTTATGCCAGTTCACGGAAGAAGTGTAATACATAGATTTACGGAAATCTGTATACATTTTGGTACGCACCAATTTGTGATCAGTTGCCACACTCACACACGTGGCATACGCACTCCACGCATGTCACATTGACATACGATGATGTAGTCGAGCAGGTGAGCGTGACCACTCCGTGGGTGCGTCCAAGTTGCTATAGCACTCGCACTCAGTGCAAACCGACTGTTTGTGATCGTCAAGCCGTGAGCAGCACACAGTGAGAGCAGCCTGCCGCCGATCGCATTCGCTGAACCATTTCCATGCGGACCGATGACATCTGTCCACACCAATGTATCACGCCCAACGCGCGCGTTGAAACCACTCAGCAGAAATAGTCGGTCGCTGCTCGGCACAGACCCTATCACGGAGAATAGCTGATCACGCGTGTCATCAGGATAACACAATGTCGGATTGTACGTGCTAATAAAAGGTGGCAGACTTACCACTTCCGAGTCGCAGGCGAACAGCCATCCGTCGCGCGCTGATGTCAGTCGGCTCACCCATCAGCTGGCCATTGAAGCGATCCGACTCCATGTTCATGTGATTCTGAGGTGGCGTTTCCCACCCAGTGGAACTTATAGTTAGCTTCATGCAACTTACCTTGGTCAGCTAGCTGGATCTCACTGAGCGCCGCAATATCGATGTGGTAGCGCGCCAGTTCCCTGGCGGCCATTGCAGTGCGTCGCTCGGGGCGCTCAATCGAGTTCCGGTCGAGCAGTGTACGCACGTTCCAGTACCCGATGTTGAGTGCTTTGCGCGCAGGCAACCTGATTGCATTGGTGGTTACTCGCACGCGTGGTGGTGGTTGTGCTTCGGGGATTTGCTTGAGGTACTCTGCTCGGAATCTTTGGTTTAATAGCCTGACCCACAAGGTAGTGTGTGGTTTGGAGGGTTGGTTGAGGACTCCGCCCGAAGCCTTTGGCTCAATAGCCTGACCCACAAGGCAGTGCGGAACAGATCCAGCTCAGGAGTGTGATTGCAGAGACAGATTGGGATCCGCTTGACGGCCGTCACACGCAGCCTTTGACGTTCTGGAACGATTAATTTATGTTTTGCCACCTTAGTAAGAAATGCGCCTGCAACCACGACCAGACGCAGGTGGGTTTTGGCGGGTTTACACCAATCGACCAGGGGCTGCCTGGTTTGAGGCGGGCAGTAGTAAACCATTGAGCACCCGGAGATGCCCTCCCACCGTCAGAAACAGTGCGTGGCGCTCGTTCTCTACGCCAATCTACCGGTGAGCTTATAACTCGTAGACCTGTTGTCTCCCATGGCTAGGTTTTACGGGAAGAGGGCTGTCCATAACTTCCTAACCTCCGAAGAGGATAGACCAGAATACTGGCAGGGCACCCATACCTGACAGGAGAACGACTTGGGTCCTCAGTCAAAGCCTTCGATCAAAGGAACACCCGAAAGGCAGCGGGTCTAGCACATGGCCACTTCCCTGACTCATGCGGATTAGATATATCCACAGTGGACATGGAGCAATTCTATAAACCATAGGATTCATAGGAAAGTACAACTCGACCGAAACTGGAACAAGATCTTTTTATCTTGTTTTCACACGCCGTTTCTTTTGTTATTTTCAATGTTTGAGTTAAACAACATGTGAATTAACACAATTCTCTACACAGTTCTTCCGCTGATTCCGGTTGTAGCATTTGTCCTCAGGCGTGTTAAGGCGCTGATATTCCTTATCCTCCGGTCCCTCTCCAGAAAGATAGGTTCATGAGCTACCGCCTTGAATGAGCGAATAGAGCGCGGCGTGGCAAATGCTCAGGCGCCATGCCTAGGGCTTGACCGAGCCATCTCGACTGGCGCAGTAAAACCAGCTTGTTGAAGGGAATAGTCGCACTCCACAGGACGCGACGTTTGACCTCATCACTGTGAACTCGGTGTTGCTACCACACATGAGCATTCTAATCAAACAACAGTAGTCAAAGGCGGAAAGACAACGTAGGTTATCTGCACGAATTGGTCATGTCTCGTTCCTATCCAACAACTGAACGAACAGATGTACTGTAAACGCGGCTCTTTATTAAGCTAGAGATGTTTGGATGGCAGTTGAACGGTTCGCTGAGCTTGGCAATTTGGTTGCAAACGTTTCGTCACCAATCGATGTGACATCAGTGTTTCAACGATGCCACAAGGGCCTCATATTTACAAATGCTGATTAAACTTTAACAGTACGAATTGAGACTTTTTTGCTGATAATGCCGCCAGTAGTAATAAATAAACCATCTATTTATTTATACGCAACTACTCACCTGTTCAAGTTGTGCACCTTCAAGGATGAGCACAGGAACGAGTGTGTGCTAATCCTGGCGCCACACTTCTTACTTCGAGGGAGCGAACCTCGTGCCATATTTAGATACTGTAACCGCCAAACGATTCAGGATGAGTTGCATACTCTAGGTGTCGTCCTCAAGTAAGGCGGTCTCATCGGCATAGTTTAAGTAGTCGAGCGCTTAGCTGTTAGAAGCTCTAGGCCAAAATTTTGGAAACGTATAGTTCTCTACTGGACGTCCTCGCTTGTAAACCTGAAGAGGAATGGGGATGTAGGACCACCTGCCATTGACGGCATTGGGCGGAGAAAGCTTGCTGAAGACTATAATTCTGCAGGAGATTTGAAGTTGAAGTGCGTATGGGATGGCGGTGTACTTCTCTGGTACCCCGTTCTTTATCAAGCGATGCCAAATACCACGCATTTAGATGGTTAAGAAAGGATTGATTGATTAACTAGAATATGAAGGTGTCAAAATACCAAAAATGTGCATAATTTGTTCACGCTGAAGTTTCCGGACTGGCCATGATAAGGATAAGGCCTTGACGAACTGTTTATACACACCCATCAGGGAGTTGTTGATCGCATCCATCCAGAGGTGTGTATTAGCCGTTCCGTATCTCGTGTATCATTTGCCATTAATGCCGACAGTTGCTTTAGGCCTTGAAATTGCCAGTGGATAACAACACTAGAAGCGACTTACGTGTGGCCATAGATTAATTTGTGTCGTCTCGGTTGATAGGTTTACCTTGGAATCGGCAGTCACAAAGTCTCGTAGAAGGCAGAAGTCACGATTAAACTCCACACGGGAATCTGCCTAGACGGGGAATCGAACCCCGGTCCACGAATTTCCGGTCCGCTGCTCTACCACTGACCTACCGAAGGCTGACGATTAGGTGCGGAATTTAACACGTGACTTCTGCTTGGTGCGCGACGTATTGCCAGTGAGCTCACAGTAACTGTCCTGGTGTTGCAGATCGGCTCACTCACTCGTCACTTCCCAGTGGACCGAAGTAACTGTCCATCCGAAGTCCAAAGGTCGATGGTAAATTATTTGAAGGATTTTTGTGAGTAACGTAAGTTTCGTAGAAGGCAGAAGTCGAGGCAGCTTTTCGTGTGGAGTTTAATCGTGACTTCTGCCTTCTACGAAACTTACGTTACTCACAAACATCCTTCAAATAAGTCACAACGTCGGCAGCACTTTTACATTCGTTACCTTTTTTGGTCCTCGTAGTTATTCTGTTTGACGAGTTTATTCTTTGTCTATCCCCTTTCAAATTATTATTGGTATTGTCGTAGTTTTTCTGGTTATTTCCTGCGTAATTGAGCGACCTAACGACCTGAGGTCGGTGACCGCCACTGATTGGCTACTCGCATTTCTTGTTCGAATGATCAGATTGCCATCCCTTGTTTTCGTTGCCGATTAGTTCAGTACGGTGCGGTTAAACAACTATGATCCGGGTAGTGCACTGCATTGGATCCAGTTAACACTACTCACATTGCCAGAGTAACACTAAACCACAACCGTAAACAAGAGGTTGAGTGCGCATGAAATACATGGAAAATGCAAGCGAAAATGAAAATGCCACGTTTAATAATAATAACAATAATAATAGTACGTATATTTATCGATCATTCTAGCTATCTCTAAATTAGGGACGGGTCATGAGTACAATAATGATCGTGCTCATGCATGAGTGAGATATCTCTTCTTTGGCGTATGACATCAACACATTTTGAAACACAACTTTCGTGGTTGCTGAGTTCTGTGTAGAATCTTTTCTCACTGGTTATATCTTTCTTGGTTCATACTGGAAGAACTTGCGCAGTGAATTACACCACTGGAAATATGGTCATTATCGACTTCTGGTCTAGAAAATTTCTAAATTGTATGCAGAAATATTCTTATATTTCTGCAAAACCTGATAGTAGCTGGTAGACTCTTCCACACAATAGCGTATCGAACGAGGAAGAAGTTGGATTGAATAGCTGTCCTGGTTCTTGGCACAGTTAGTTTACAAGTCTTATTGCATAGTCCCTGGGTGAACTATTTCAGGGTGCATAGATTGGGGTGTCATTTGGTTTATGTTTCAGTTGTCTTAATCAAAGTGGCTCGAGCTTAAGCTGCCTGTAACGCTCCTGGTAACTCGAGGTGGTTAATTTCCTGAACACACGCTTAGTGAATGCACTTTGCAGGTTTCTCGGAGCTTTCCTGTTGCCCGTACGCATGTTTCCATAAATGATGCTGCAGTATTCAAGGACAGGAAGTGTGATTATTTTGAAAGCCCACATTCTGGCAGAGGCTGCTTGGATTTTATGGCATATGCTCGTAGTAGATCGTTTAATGCGTACTATTTGGGACTCAGCTTCCTTTGAGAAATTGAGGTTTAGAAAGTATCGTATGCCTAGATTACATTTGGATAGTTTCACACGTATACGTTCATTGTTCAGTTTAACTCACTTGTCAGGGATCAGACATCCGTGTGACAGTGCATGACTTACTAGGTCAAAAATTTAACATCCATGTGTTGCACCATTTCTCACGTGAATCCATGTCTTCTTTTACAAGAAACATTGCGCTTTGGAGTTTCTCTCGCCGAAATTTATAGACAATCTTAATGTCATCGATGAACAAAGATGACCTGCCATGCTTGATGAGCATCATGATACTATGAATATAGAGTAGGAAAAGAGAAGGGCCAAATACACACCCTTTGGTGACACCATTAGTGATTGGACGTGGGGAAGAGTTATGATTACTCAAAGTGACTACCAGCTAGTCACTCATTTAGGTATGATGTCAACCCAAATGACTTGATTTCTCAGTAGCCGGTTGTGAGGCACCCGGTCGAATGCTTTTTGCGTAAAGTCTCCAACCACTGCTGTGGGCCTTCCCGGAGTAGCTATCCTCGATAAGGACGTCACGCATCAGCCTGACTAGGTCTGTCGATCAGTTTTCCATGGCTTTCTGCCACGTCATCGACTGTCTACCTCGCGGTTTTGCCCAACTTGGTGCAACGACGGCGTATAGTGCACGCATACAGAGGATATGACCAAGCCAGCATAAACTGTTGTTCTTTAGCAAGTATTCGAGTGGGATACCAGTGGGTTTCATGCCAAATGCCAGTTGACAGACCACAGCATTGCTCACCTTGTGTCCCCACCAGGTACGAGCAATACTCTGATATGACTAGGAGCCGATCTCAATGACGTTTGTGTTGTGAGTTTCTTTGTCCTGCCTTCAACTTAGCCTCCCTCCAACCACGGTATATATATATATATATATATATATATATATATATATATATATATATATATATATATATATTATACACAATCTGTAGTACAGATTGGTACAGACGAATCATGGACTACACCGCTCACTCCAGCCACGGTCTTATAATATGACCTTTTTGTGGCATATTAGCCAGCTGCAAGCTCCCCGAAACGATGTCCATTCCCTACTGGTGGCTCTGTTGCGTCCTTTTTTCCTTCCTCGCGTACTGCGGCATAATGGCTGAGGTTTTTTCCACCTCTAGCTAGCGTGTATAATGATGATAATGATTGCAAAGACGATCATTAGTCTAATGTCTGGTGTAAACTGGCCACGTCTCTGATCCTTACAGCAACACCGGCCTTATGGCAATATTATACACCCTACCTCTATAGGCTGTCATCTCGCCACCAACGATGTGCACGCCCAACCGGGTTGCCCGTATTCCTCCGAACTCCGTGTTTGTGCATGTGCCCCACTGTCATCGACCAGTTTTCCCACTTTTCATTACCAATAGGTTTTAGATTCCCTGCACACTCATTGTCCTTCAAGCCACACTAGACCACGCCATCTTCATCTAGATATGACCCAACTCGCGTAATGATCACTCAACCCTCATGCAGGCCCTTAGCCTTAAGAATCACAAGACTGCCTTATAATCCGAGGGCACGTGTTCGAGCCTGGGTAGGGACCGGGCGACCGCCGCTATATTCTAAGCCCATGTGCGACGTGTTGGTTGCACGTCAGCCAAACGTCGGTACTGAGTAATGGCGTACTGCTGATGCCTGCCCTTTACTGAACCACAATCTCCGGGGACCGGGATCAATCACCATGTATAGCTGGAGCATCGGCAGTCGTGGATATAGATCAGATTGCGGTTGACACACTACTGTCAGTGCTAAGATGTTTTGGAACTGACCGTCCGTGTTCGGTAGTGTTCCACCAATCGGCCTGCTACTTAGACGATAAGGGGGCACTTTCTATAAAGCCTCTGATATGCAAACGTATTTACCTGATCTTAACTATACGAACTTTCCTTCTTAATACTGAGATCACTGTTTTTGTCCTAATGGGCTATTTGTGGGCTTCGTATATAATCGTTTTATTTCTGTTTCAGGACACAATTTCTTAATGTTAATTGGCCGAAGGTAGCATATGAGACTGTATTTAAGAGCAAGTAGAAAGGTTTCTGTACTACTCTATTGAATTATGAAAAATCAAAAATATTTAATTGCGGATCGTCAGCGGTAGTGTTTGGTCAGTTGCACGTTTATTCTTGTCCGGTGAAAAATTCGTATTGATGTCATTGTTTCCGGGTATAGGATGTATTTTTCGCATTGTACACCGTTTCACAAAGGCACAGGTTTCCGAAATAATCGTCGATACGTGTTTTAAAACACTTTACAGAATAGGCCTCTATTAGTCCTTCTGGTAGTGTATTCTATAACTCTACGATTCTTCGTTCTGTACAAAGCTAATGTGATATCTTGCTCATGCAGGGGACTCTAAGTTTGTAACCGTGTCCTCGGGTGTTATAGGGTTCTCGCAGGTGAAATATTAGCCGCAGTATGGGGAAGTGATTCAAGTGTAGTACTCAGTTGGTCATAATAAGGTCAATTCGTACTCGTGTGTAAAGTCCGATCATTTCATGTTTTCATACGGAAGCTTTCGTAGACTGAATATCATTCTAGTTGCGATGCGCTGTCTTTTCTCCAGCCTTTCAGTTTCCCACTGGGTTATTGGATGATAAGCTGGGGCGCCGTATTGAAGGATTGGTCCAATGAGCGAGGTGAATAGGTAAGGGACGGTTTCTTCGGACCATATGAAGAAGCTGCGTCGTAATGCCCAGAGCATACGAAGTCCCGCACAGCACAATTTCTCTGTATTTTCTAGTGATGTCATATCATGTCGCGATAGCACTCCTAAGTATCTGACAGATGTGTTAGGGTGGAGCAACTGGCCGTCCACAGTGTGTGATCGGGTGGCTAGACGTCTGGTGATACTGATGAACCTTGACTTGTTTGCGTTAAGAAGGAGTTGCATTTCAGTGGACCATGTTGACAGTGGCTCTAAGTCATGCTGAAGGCGAGCGCAGTCGTCCTAGTTCTCAATTATCCTCCAGGTGTTCAAATCATATGCAAGCTGGGTACATAATGACTGGAGCTGCTGCGGGAGATCGTTGATATAAATAAGAACTACTACTGGCGGCACTCCACTGGTCGATGGGAACCGGTCTGTCAGGTAGTCATTGACCTGTACTCTAAACCTTCGTCCCACAATAAACTCGTGTATGTATATATGTAATCTCAGTGCCCCATGCTGAGGCTGATGTTGCATTAAATAAATAAATAAATGTTATATTCCTCGGTGTTTCGAGGTGCATTCCAACGATGTGGTCTGATCAATGTGTACAACAGGATCGCAAAAAAATAATCAATTTGTTCACGCTTTTTACAATGGATCCAAAACAGGTACTAAACTAATTGGCAGGATTAAGGCATTAAAGAAATTAAAAAGCGGGAACAATAACGTAAGCAGATTTAAACAGATGTCCAGTTAAAGTAATACGGCCACTCGTGGAACCATCCCCAGGGGACCTGCTTCCATGCAAGGTATTACCTCGAAAGGTTTCGCTCGCACTTCCATGCAATAACTGGCCGTGTGCCGGTGTGGCATAGTAGCATATGAGCCATCACCTGTATATCATATGTTTTGTTCATTTTAGAGCTGCTTTTGAACATGTCTTATGGGCCATGAAGGCTCAGCCCAGTTCCTCATGCGGATCATTCTGTTATGGCACTTTTTTATACGCCAGACAGTTGGTGGCAATTTGCCTTGCATAGGTAACGTCTTTTATAATCTGGAAGCTGTAATCCGTCACCACAGGAGATCAGCCCATTCGTGGCCAGCTATGAAATAAGGAGGAATATAGAAAAGAGGAATTATATGAAAGGGGTACTATATCGTTAATGTAAAAAATAGGCAGGTATGTTTTGTACATCGGCGTAGAAATCGATCGAGCCGATCATACGATAAATTGTGTAATGTGACAGACGGAGACAGATGACTGTATGAGTTGTCCATAGGCAAAAGTCGCATAGGGAATCAGTTATTGCCATCACTGAGTTCAAGTGCATGTTTCTGGACTGTTAACTTCAGAAAAGAGGGGGAAATGACTAGCATTGGAAAACAAATGTAGCGAAAGGGATCGCAGAACAATATTACGAATTAATCAATTTGTGGTGGAAAATTACGAAAATAGTTCCTGACGTCACACCAGTAAATAATTTTGCTCTCGGTTTTAAGAAGAAGACAGTTGATATGAATTAAGTTTAAAGGGAGTAAAACCGCATGGAAGGTAGCGTTAAGGAATAGCAAAGAAGCGGTTTGTATCAGCTCATCCTAGCTGATCAAGTTTTCTTTGGTGCAGTAGAGCTGATGTTCTCCGGTATCATACATGATCCGGCCCTTCTTCATACAGCTTTTCATCATCAAGTTGAATGTTTAAAATCCATTTCGCTCTGTCCGTTGACAGATAAGCCTTTATCATTTTCTTGAACATGCAGAAATGTTCAATACATCTAATCTTTTTTGGCAGCTTATTCCAAATGGAGCCATACCTAAGATAGAAATTTCTCCTTAGACTGCTCTTGAATTTAGGTAAATAGAATATGCATTCGTTATCTCGCAGTTCATAAGTGGTGTTTTCCCGAAAGTGCAATCCATAGGTTCCAATATATGCTTTCCGGCACGCGAATTTGTGGAGGAAGCACAGATTTAGTTGCATTCTTCGTAACCACAGAGGTTCAAGATTCAATTGCTTGCACCTATCTCGGTATGAAAGAGCGGTTGAACAGCCAAATATGCGCTTCGTAAAGGCGCGTTGCTTCTTCACCGCAGTTGGGCTAAACCAACTTACACTTAAACCAGGTCTTTTTAAGCTGGATAAATTTCATTCCACTTTATTTGGTTTGTTCTGCCTACCTGAATAATGTTCTATTAACTGGCCACGTTGTTTACGCTAATTGCGCTTATCTTCGGTAATTTTGTTGCGTTTGTAGCATTTTTCAGTAACTTGTGGACATTTCTTACTTATCGCGGATTCGTTGCTAACCAACTGACTTCATATGGTAATTTAGGGAAGAGTTATGCCACCGTATCTGTATGGAATATCGGATTTATTTTAGTTCAGCTTGTCGTTTAAAGTGAATGGCTGTTGCTTGATATCCCCGGTGTGGCTGCGCTTGATGTGTATGTTAACAAGGTGCCTACCTGTCTATTACCCACTACATCGTTCATACTGGCTCCAGGAGACAGTTGGTCGTTGCTGGAGGGGACGGGGTGCACGGTCCTTGTGGCCGTGCTAGGCTCAAAGAGCGGTTCCATGCACTCAGTGTGGAGCGGACTACGGTCCTC
>OX104068.1:90482813-90549606 GCA_944474145.2 Dicrocoelium dendriticum | reverse complement strand
TGAATCGGGTAACGGAAAGTGAGGATTGTTAGCAAACAAACAATTGGCGTGTGATGAAGTCGCGTGAATTTGAAAAGCAAAAATGGCAGCTGATGAGCACGTTGTGTAACCACTGATGTAACGTGCCACCGATTCCTTAGGTCCTCAATTTACGAAGGAGTACCTCCTGGTTCATTGTCAAACGCCTTACTAAACTCAATGTACACCACGTCAACATCCTTCCTTTCGGTGAGAGCTCGTACCCGCCGGTACTTTTCATACATTAACTTGATGATACAGGATTCCCTTTCGTAAAGCCATGTTGCGCTGGTGTCAACACGTCGCTCGATTCGAAGAACGACAGCGGACACTTTTTCACAACTTTCTCGAGAACTAGCTAATATCAAAGTCAAACAGATCGATCTGTAGTTCTCTAATTTACTCAGATCACCACCCTCGGGAGGCTGTCTCGCTATCGATCATTTCTAGTTTTTAAGCACAAATCCTTCAGCGAGTGATTTTTTGTGTAGGTTTGTCACGGCTGGTAAGATGACATTCGATAGAGAATTAATTATTAGTGCGTCTGGTCTATCGAGGTTGACGGGTGACTGATAGACTGCATCACATTGTAGGCTGTCGAGCAAGGCTGGTGCAACCTGTCCGGTACTGGTACAGCCGCCGGTTTACTGTAAGATATGGTGCGGAAGTGCGTAGCGAAGGCGTCCGCGCGCTCCGCGCTTGAAATGTGCGTCTGTCCGTCCAACCTGTAAGACCGGCAGGTCGCCCCCAGATTTCAGTTAACATTTCAAGTGGACATATATTCTTTTGGGTGCAGTTGTGGCCGAGGATGCTATCTCCTCTTCGAACTGCCGGCGTTTCTTTATCTTTTCGGCATTACATAAGTTACTTATATATATATATATATATATATATATATATATATATTTAGACTACGTACACACTTTTTAGCCGTCAAATCATAAGGAAATATTATTATTATTATTTATTACTTTATCACTCCGAAAGACCAATTCATGTGTCCTTGTTCTGGACATTTTGTGTCATTTTTCATCAACTAACAAGAACTAAGATCAGAAATTAGTTCGGGGTGAAAACTTCTTTTACGGTAACTTCTCTTCAAATCCAAACATTTACACTGCATTGATTTTCTGTGGTAAGTATCAAATCGGACTGAGAATTAACTTCTAAGATGTTTGAATGGTTCAGTGAGCCATAGATGGTAGACCAAATGAACTAAAGAAACATTAATACACAAACCTAAGAAAACAACCAGATATCTGTATCAATATCTGTTGGTCGCAATACCACTATTAGCCGTACGAATCGTTTTTGCGCACATACTTTCGTCTTCTGATAATGGATGTAAATGACCTCGGCAATAGACAAGATCTACTTTCGGAACCCTCGCGAGGAGGGCTCAGGCAGTGAGTAGGTGACTTTGAGGTCATTCTCAGAAGCTGTATGGCCACAGTCAAGGAGGTGCGACATGATTGAGCTGTTTAAGGACCTAATTTCGCCTTTGTAAAACGTCGCCGGGATCTGCTCACGAATCCTCTGAGATAGGCATCTCGTAGTGAGACCCACGTATGGTGCACCACAGGAAATATTTGCTTTGCTGTAGATCAGCATTGCCCTTGCTTCTTTATGACAAGACACTTGGCGTTTTACGTGTATATAAGAGAGTCCTTTGTATTTCCAGCTGTTACACTTATTTGCATTTTGGCGCGACAGACTATTAGAACCCTACCTATGTTTATCTGTAGCGTTTGAATGTGGTGTCGTTTCTGTGATTATCGCTGTAGCCTACGTTCAGAAGGCTCTCAAAATCGCTTTTTACGCACGCACGAGATGTGTGTGACACCTGTCTAACGTACTTCAATGCAGGAAAACTGCCTCAAATTAAAGCAAATATTTTCTCTGAGTAACCGCAACAAATGGGATCACGCTGTGCAAAGACCCGGTGTAGGTAACGAACAGGACCACGCATGGAGGGGGGTACAGTTGGCTGAAGGCACACAAAAAGCGGCGACGCGCGGGCCACGTCGGAGGGAGAGGCAAAAACAACACCTGGTCTCTGTGTCCTCTTCGCTGAACGGCTGGAGAGGCGTCCTGAAATGGAAAGTGACGTATTTTAGTTCCGCGCGCGATACAAACACCAACGACGTTGTTTCATGACTGGGTGTTTACTGCCAGCTGAGCTGAGTGGTCTGGTACGGAGGTCTACATCTCTCCCATACTAAAAACTGTTCGGAAGGTGCGTCATTTTGGTTGCATAAACAGGGGTTATGATAAAAACACTGACTCTGGGTCCATTGCTGTGGCTCACCCATCCTTTATTCTCAAAATTTTTTGTTCTACTCAACGGTCGCATGAACTACTGTCTCGCTCCATCACATGAAGCAGTATCTCAACTTGCCCTCATTCCGCTCCGACCTTATCTTGTCTGGCGTTATTGTAAGCCAGTGTGGTGCTTAGTTACACATTTCACTTAGGCGGATTCCTTTTGTTGTTACCAGGAGACGTGGTTGCTTCTATTTCACCATCTCTGTCTGAATGTATATCTGTGTCACTGAGTGTGGACGAAGTCTCGAATTCGACTACCTTTAAGTCGGAACTAGTCATTTTGGGGATTTGGCAGTTGGCAAATTGGCTCCTCTGTGGTTCTTGACTAATAAATAAATTATTTTTTTATTCTCGACAATGCGAGACACACCTGTATAGGCATGCTGATCGTAATACAAATTGGATTGATGGATAAGTATACAAAATGTAAAGTTACCAATAGTCTGCTGGATCTATGTGCACATGTGTATATGGATGTATGTAGATATGAATAGGCGGGAGAGCCTATGGTGCGCTGAGGCTGGTAGTGGCTAGATCCTGACAGATGGTCTACCGACTGCTGCTACTGCTGCGCCATAGTCTCATGTCCTGGGCGCCTCCACGTGGCGACCGCTGGGTGGGAGTTAGGTTTCGCCCTTCTCCCTGCTAAGATCCAGGACACCAATCCGCATGAGTCAGCTAACTGACCATGTGCTAGACCCGCTGCCTTTCGGGTGTTCATTTAATCGAAGGCTTTGGCTGAGGACCCGAGTCGTTCTCCTGTCAGGATTGGGCGCCCTGGCAGTATCATAGTCCATCCTCTCCGGAGGTTAGGAAGTGGTCGATGGCCCACTTCCCGTAAAACCTAGCCATGGGAGACAACAGGTTACGGGTGATATTCTCAATGCTCGATTGGCGTAGAGCACGAGTGCCACGCATTGTCTCTGACGGTGGGAGGACACCTCCGGGTGTTCAATGGTTTGCTACTGCCCGCCTCAAGCCAGGCAGCCCCTGGTCAAATTGGTGCAAACCCGCCAAAAACCCACCTGCGTCTGGCCGTGGTCGCAAGTGCGTATCCAATTACGGTCGCAAAACATATGATAACTGTTCCAGAACCTCAAAGGCTGCGTGTGACGGCCTTCAAGCAGATCCCAATCTGTCTCTGCAATCACATTCCCGAGCTGGATCTGCTCTCCACTGCCTTGTGGGTCAGGCTATTGAGCCAAAGGCTCCGGGTGGAGTCCCTCAAGCAAACCTCCGAAGCACAACGATCACCTCGTGTGCGATTGCCCACCAATGCAATCGTATGCCTGCGCGCAAAGCACTCAGCATCGGGTGCTGGAACGTGCGCACACTACTGGACCGGAACTCCAGCGAGCGCCCGGAGCGACGCACTGCACTGGTCGCAATGGAGCTGGCGCGCTACCACATCGATATTGCGGCGCTCAGTGAAACTCGGCTCGCTGAGCAAGGTAAGTTACATGAAGCAGGTGCTGGCTACACATTCTACTGGGTGGGGAACGCCGCCTCAGCACCACGTGAACATGGGGTCGGATTTACAATATCCGACCGCCTGAATGTCCAGCTGGTGGGTGAACCAACGGGCATCAGCGCGCGGCTGATGACTGTTCGCCTACGACTCGGAAGAGGTAAGTTTGCTACTTTTATAAGCACATACGGTCCGACCATGTGTTATCCTGATGACACGCGTGATCAGTTCTACACTGAGCTATCCTCCGTGATACGGTCTGTGCCGAGGAGCGACCGACTATTTCTGCTGGTGGTTTCAACGCGCGCGTTGGGCGTGATGCATCAGCGTGGACAGATGTTATCGGTGCGCATGGCATTGGTTCAGCGAATGTGAACGGTGACAGGCTGCTCTCACTGTGTGCCACTCCCGGCCTGACGATCACGAACACTCGGTTTGCACTGAGTGCGAGTGATATAGCAACTTGGACGCACCCACGGAGTGGTCACGCTCACCTGCTCGACTATGTCATCTTACGTCAGCGTGATATGCGTGAAGTGCCCATGACACGTGTACTGCGTGGAGCTGAGTGTGGCACTGATCACAAATTGGTGCGGACCAAACTGTACATATATTTTCGTAAATCTATGTATTGCACTCCCGCCGTTAATCGGCGTAAATTTAACATTCTCTCCCTCGGTACTGTGGCGAAACCTACTGAGCTGGAGAAGGCGATGGCTGCACGCCTGTGTGATGTGGACTGCCTAGCCACAGTGGGCGACCTGTGGCACCACATTCGCGACCAGGTGACAGCTGCCGCTGAGGAGACCATCGGGCGCGGAAACTGTAAACGGCCTGATTGGTTTGATGACAACAATGCGACGATCGGCGCATTGGTGTCGGAGAAGAATGCAGCATTTGCTGCACATATTGCTGATCCCAGTGACTTGGGAAAGAGTAGTCAGTTTCGCAAACTTCGACGGCGACTGACCCGAGAGCTCCGTCGCATTAAAAATGCATGGTGGACGGAGAAGGCGAAGCAGATGGAATGCTACGCCGAACGCCGCCAACACAAGGAATTCTTTGACTCCTTGAAGGCGGTGTATGGACCGAGATTGGAGCCGCTGAGGACACTGATCGATGGTAGTTCAGGCGCTACCTGCACCCAGACTGCAGACATAATGCAGGTCTGGCGGAAACACTTTGACTGTCTCTTGAACAACCGTTCAGAGATCGACTGGCCTACATTGAATGGCCTGAAGCAGCACGATGTGAAGGCGGATCTGGCGGATACGCCGAGACTGGATGAGACGCAGAGAGCACTTGCTCAGCTGCGAAACAGCAAATGTGCCGGAGGTGACGGGATCCCACCTGAAGTATTGAAACACGGTGGACCCGCGTTGTCTACTGCGCTGCACCAGTTGGTGCAACGCGTGTGGATTGAGGAGGAGGTGCCTGCTGAGCTGAAGGATGCCCTTGTGCTACCACTGTACAAGGGCAAAGGTAGCAAGCAATGTTGCACGAATTATCGTGGCATCAACTTGCTGAGTTGTGTGGGCAAGGTGATTGCCCGAATCCTGCTCAATCGCCTCGTGAGTCAGATAGTGGAACCAAACGTGGCGGAAGAGCAATGTGGATTCCGTTCGGGTCGCAGCACTATAGATATGGTGTTTGCGGCTCGTCAGTTGCAAGAGAAGTGCAGAGAACGACACCAGCCTTTGCACTCGCTTTTTGTTGATTTCACCAAGGCATTTGATACGGTGAACCGCGAAGCATTGTGGCTGGTGTTGGGTAAGTTTGGTTGCCCGCGTAAGTTTGTAAGTTTAATTGAATGTCTGCACAGTGGTATGCGAGCGAGGGTGCAGCTGAGTGGCGAGACCTCTGATGACTTTACAGTTGTCTCTGGTGTGAAGCAAGGCTGTGTCTTAGCTCCTGCCGTGTTTAATATCTATCTTCATGCAATGTTGTCTTGTGCTTTTGATGCGGCTTGTGCTTACGGTGTTCGTGTGGAGCACCGTATTGATGGTGGGTTGTTGAACATCCGTCGTTTCGGTGCGAGAACTCTAGTCTGTGAGACAACTATCCGTATGTTGCTGTTTGCTGACGACTGTGCGTTGTTTTCACACAGCGCGGATGAGTTGCAGCACATGACTAGTGCTCTGGCTTCGACAGCGGCCAAATTCGGGCTCACCATCAACACAAGCAAAACTCTGTCTTTTTCAGCCTTCACCGGAGGTGCAATCTTCAATATTGCCGCAAATCAGCATTGGTGCTGAAGTATTGGAAACCACCTCCCGCTTCTGCTACCTTGGGAGTGTGATGTCGACTGATCAGCAGCTACACGTTGAGTTGCGTAATCGCGTGTCGAAGGCGGCAGCGGCATTCGGGAAGCTTGAATACCGAGTGTGGAACAACCATCAGCTTAGCATTGGCACGAAGCTGATGGTGTACAAATCCACGGTACTGTCCGTTCTTCTATACGGCAGTGAAACGTGGACGATGTACCGTCGGGATGTGCGATATCTCGAGCGGTTCCATCAGCAGTGTCTGCGACGAATTTTGCGGATCGGCTGGGGCGCCAGAGTTGCAGACACGGAAGTTTTGCGCCGAAGTGGGATGTATGCAGTGGACTGCATACTTTTATTGAGACACCTGAGATGGCTCGGTCATGTGAGCCGTATGGATTCGACGCGGATACCGAAACAACTTTTATACGGTCAGCTGAGTATTGGAAAGCGGCACGTGGGAAAACTAAAGTTACGTTACCATGACATGATGAAAGTGAGCCTCACACGTTCTAATCTTGATTGCAGATCATGGAAATCGAAGGTGGTTGATTGGCGTGCACGGCGCTATCTAATCACGAAGGCAGTTGCTGAAGTGCGGGAGAAATCCCTCATGCATGCAGAGAAGAAGTGGCAGTTGCGGAAGCGGCAAGCACCGATGAATTGTACTCCATCGACATCGAGCACATTGTGCTGTAGAACATGCGGTCGCGAGTGCCTTAGTCAGGCAGGCCTAGTGAGCCATGAGAGAGGTCACTCGGGACCACTGCCGAAGCGACGACGGGTCCCGCAGTGAACGTAGGCAGCACCGGCGCAGCGTTTGTAGGCACGCTGAATTCGATTTATTAACCGCATGGTTGCATGCCAAGTCTCTTTATTTCAGGTGGTGGGTTTTCGGTTCTCTCCTAATGCCTTTCTTTCTCATATAAATGTCTAGTGGGCCATGCCCTGTGCCATTTGGGGCCACTACAGAAGCGACGACGGGTCCTGCAGAGAATTACGGCGAGCCAGCGCAGCGTTTGTAGGCACGCTGAATTCGATTTACTAACCGCGTGCTTGCATGCTAAGTCTCTTTGTTTCAGCTGGTGGGTTTGCAGTTTTCATTTTAATGCTTTTCTTTCTCATATAAATATCTCCCTGTACTCTATTCCATTAAATGGCACACATCGCTTCAGCCAATTGTATTCGATTTCCATAACATTTTTGTGTTCGCGGCATTCCGTGAACTATACTTCCTGACCTCGTGCACTTAGCTAGGATTTGTTTGTAAACAACTTATTACGTATGCTATTAATTAAGGTTTATGTCACCGTTTCCTTATGCATTAATCGAGTTTTTCTCTTTTTCTTTCTCTCTCTCTCTCAAGTGATTGGCTGTTGTTTGATATCCCTGGTATGGTTGCGCTTGATGTGTATGTTGACAAGGTGCCTACCTGTCTATTACCCACTACATCGTTCATACTGGCTCCAGGAGACAGTTGGTCGTTGCTGGAGGGGACGGGGTGCACGGTTCTTGTGGCCGTGCTAGGCTCAAAGAGCGGTTCCATGCACTCAGTGTGGAGCGGACTACGGTCCAGCCACCGCCTTGTGTGCGCTTGATTCCCCAAATACAGCGTGCTTGTGTTTGCCTGTGAAGGAGTGTGGGCGGGCTCCGTTGATGAAACGTGGTTCCCATCCGCATGCCTCCCGGTCTTATTCCTTCAGGTTTACACTGGATATGGGGTGTGGTTGGAGCTGTGGGTGGTGTAGCGCAAGCCATCCATGGTCCGTCTGTAGGCGCAGGCGTCCTGTGGCTTGCCACAGTGACAGGCAAATCTGAAACCGGATGCCGCCAACCAGATATGAATTTACGTATCTGTATTGCTCGAATGTGTTAATTTGGCACTGCGTTTGGTGTTGTATTCATTCAGGCCGTCGGCATGAGAAGGTTTCGAAGGAATTCTTCGGCTCAGAGGATTGACGTTTATGGAGTGCGGAAGGTGATCCGAATAAGCGAAGAGCAGTTACTTTTGTTGTGTGGCGAGTCACATCCGCTGCGTTGCAGTGTTATTAAACAGACTTATGTGGTTTTAATAGGGAGAACCCTTGCCAAGAGTTAACTTACCACGTCCAGTAATACTGTCGCCGAGCCATTGGCTGGAACGGGATTTACCCGAACCATCAGCTGGCACCACGGAGAGGTTGTTTGGATTCCACTATTCAATATCAATAACCTCTTGGGTGACAACACAAGATACGTTTTTTCCCACACACTCCAGCACCGGTGTCATGTGCCGTCACTAGCCATAGATCACCTCAGTTCTCTCATTAAGTTTCCCAACCCTTCTTTTCCACTCCTCCGGGCTTTGCTTTTAACCACATTCACGAACAGGTCACTTGAGTAATTGTATGTTCTCTACTCCATTTTCATCGTTCTCTCCTGTTTGGCAACCCCATGCAAACGGTGCAAGGGCTATGTGACCATGACTACTAGCATTTACCCGTTTATGAAGTGATTGCACTGCACACATGCTCACGAGATACTGCTCATTCATCTTGCAGCACCTATACAAAATTAGTACCACTTTGCATCTTTTCTCCCCCACACTGTTTTAGCTATTCCTTTTTACTTACTGTGGATACTTCCATCAGACAAGTGCTTTCTTTAGCCGCTTGTACTAATGTAAGGTAGCTACCGATCGAAGCCGTATCTCTCAGCGACCAACCGCATCGTCCCCGTAACAGCGGTACCATTGTTTCGAACGCAACTCCCTGCAGACGAGTTTGGTACGTTAATTGGAACATGGAAAACTCGGATCCAATTGCACACTTCCTCTATGATGCCGTTCTGATTCTCCTTTCTGCTGCGCAACTTCATCTACAATGTATCTGCGATGGTTGGTTTGTGCGCTACTGTACCCTTCATCCTCAGCAATCCAAGATGCCTTCGTGTCTTCTCGTTTTTCCACTTACTACTCATTCGTAGTGCACCACGTGTCGTGTGGCGCTTTATGAGAATCAAAACCGGAAACTGGTCTAGGATCAGAATCGATTTGGATTAGAATGCAACATATTGTTTATAGGGTAACCTACGCTCCGTTGAGCGATCCAAGTTTGTTCCTCCTTGTTTGGTTGCCTCTGGCGGAAACTTAGCATCGATCGAGCCAGTTGGTCGTGCTTGCTTACAAAGCGATCCTCGCTTACGAGCGTAGACGTTGCTGCTCGACTGTCGGTGGACAATCGATCGATCGACCTCTTGCCTACCCGTTCCGTATGCGTAGGGGCGATGGTTTACGTACCACCGTGACCCAATGAGCCATGCCGAGTGGCACTTTCCAAGTGTCTTCCAAGCGTCATACCAGACAGGTCAATAGTTAGGGGTCAGACTAACTCAGTCCTCGCAATCCAATCCTCTTGGGAGGTTAGGGAGAAGTCGATGGCCCTCTTCGTTTAAGACAACAGGTCTAGGGTTATAAGTTGGCAGTTCGATTGCCGTAGAGCACGAGCGCTGCGCATTGTCTCTGACGGTGGTAGGGCATCTCCCAGTGCTCAGTGGTTTGCTACTGCCCGCCTTGAGTCAGAAAGTCTCTGATCAAATTGTTGCAAACCCGCCAACTCCCACCTAGGACTGGCCGTGGTCGCAGGTGCGTAACGTAATACGGTCGTAAAACACCTGTGAATTTTTCCAAATCTTCAAAGACTGTGTGTGACAGGCCTCAAGCAGATTCCACTGGGTCTCTGCAATCACACTCCCGAGCTGGACTTGCTCCCCACCGTCTTGTGAGTCAGGCTATTGAGCCAAAGACTCCGGGTGGAGTCCCTCTAGCGAACCTTCAAACTCACTTCTTCCCTGTCTATTGAGCAAGAATCTGCCGCTGACCTCGTCGCCTCTGCCATCGATACTCGTAACTCGTCTATCAAACCACGAGTCTCATTTCACTTTGGTTCTTTTATCCTCCGCATTCTGGGTCAGCTCAGTCAAAAAATGGCACTAACTCTCACTGTTCACTCTCTTGGTACTGTGTGCCGTGTCTCCGAAACCCGCATACAAGATGACAGGGTTTTGACGAATCTTTGACTCCCTAGTTCTGAATCTGACGAGAATGACTACACTCTTCGAGTCTATGGTGATACCGAGTCAATGGCATAAGATATTTACGGTGTTTGTATCGCCCTCATCAGACATAGTGAAGATGTGCCGTTCGACTTCGAACCTTTGTTGGGGTTGATAAGCACCGTATGAAGACAAAGTGCCTCTTCATCGCCTCCGTTTATGTTCCTACTGATTGCAGTTCGGAAGGTATCAAAGATGATTTTTAATACCATCTATCATCTCTTCTCCGCGTGGCATAAAATATTAACATCGTGATTGTTGCCAGTGACTTGAATGTCTAAGTGAGTTGACTTTCAGACTGAACTACACCTGGGAAGGTGCTTCGGAGTCGATGCACACCGAACAGACAGTAGTGATCGATACTTGCAACTGTGCGCTAACTGCAATCTTTCTAATAACAGCACCGCTTTCCAGCACAAACGTTCACACCGCGTCACGGGGTGCCCACCGAATTCCTCAGTGATTTGGACCCAAATTGACCATATTGCCATCAGCTACAGGTGGAGCACATCAGTCCAAGACTTTCGTCGATTTGGAGCACATGTCTGGATCCCAACCATGCTTTAGCGCGCGCACGCTTGATGCTCACACTTCCCGCGCCTCTCTTCTTACCCGTAATTTGAACTCGCAATCCACGTTTTGACAATATCACAACGAGGTGGCCCACCAATTGTCATTGATAAATGAGGTTGGTGAGCCGAACGCTGACTGGGATCGTCTCAACTGTGCCATGAAGAATGCCTTTGCTGTGCGCCCGACTTAAGACGTCGTAACTGTGAATGAATCTCTGAAGCATCAATCGGTTTGATCGAAACCCCTGAATAGATTCCGATATGCATTGAATTTCAACGTATTTGTAACTCCCTGAAACGACATCTGACAAGGATTCTTTGAGTTGACCAGGAATCTTAGTGGGTTACAGCGGCCCGTGATTTGGAGAAAGCCGGAGCTATTGGATACAGTTGAGCGCTATTCCAGATCATCCGGAACACGTGTATGAGAGATCCATCAGTAAGCGAGACGATAGGTGGACAGTCAATCCATTCTCAGCGTCGTCGACTAGTCCGTTGGGCGGAACATTTTGAGGAGCAGTTCACTGTTTCTGCTGCGACAGTTCCGCTTCCCGAATCATCTGAGCCGACGTGGTTAGTAGATGTCACACCAGTCACTTTCGAAGAAATTTGACATGAGATTTACGTGTTAAAACGAACCAAGCTCCAGGGCCCGACGATCTTCCCCAATCTCTACTAGAAGATGACGGTGACTCTTTGTTGACCGGACTTGCTTCTTTTTTGACACGATTTCGGTCACTAAAGAAGTGCCTGCAGGCTGGTGACTATCAACTGTTGTGTCCATCTTCAAGAAAAGTCAGTGTTTTTGTGTGAAAATCATCGAGGCATTAGCCTTATTTCCATTGCCTCAAAACTTCTCACGGGTATCATTCTACGACGACTTACTGGTTCCCATGAGGACCGAATCACTGGAAGCCAGACTGGCTTCCGCCCTTGTCGGGGTTGTATCGATCACATATTTAGTCTCCGCCAAGTTTTAGATCAGCGACACATACAAACGACCGAATATAGTGGTTTTCCTTGACTTAAAAGCCGCTTTTGGCTCTGTTGACCGCACCAGATTGTGGCGTGCCAGTTAAACTTCTTTCCATTCTGAAATCCCTCTACTGTGATTCTGGCGGCAGTGTAAGGGTCTACGGGAAACTCTCTCCTGCCTTCTGCACCAGAAGTGGGGTTTGCCAGGGTTGTCCTATAGCTCCTTTCCTCTTGAACTTTGTTGTCGAAATGATCATGAATGACTGGGTTCTTTCTGGAGCCGAAGCTCTGCCAGGCGACCGACTGACAAGCATGGAGCATGCGGACGACAATTCTCCTTGGATCTGCTGCTTTGGGTATACAAACATTACTCCATAGACTTGTGCGTAGCGCTGCACAGGTCGGTATGTACTTTGCACCTTCGAAGTGCAAATAGCTATTTCAAGACTAGGCCGACACACCTCCGGTCCAGCTATTTCCGAACAACACAATTAGAAGACGAAGTTCAGCAGATGCATGCATTTCGTATCGTCTCATCAGTGACGATGACGATAAACGGTTATTTTGTATTGTATATTATGGTATTATATATAATATATTGTTTACAATTACCGGTTATCATTATCAGCACTGATGACAATACGAAATGCATGCATCTGCCGAAATTCGTCTTCTAATTGTGCCTTTCAAGTTACTTAGGGGAACTAACTATTTTATGTTTCCGAACAGCCACTATAAGTGAAAAATCTGTTCACTTACCTTGGTAGATTTGTCGCCTCTGGTGGTCACATCACTAAGGTAGTTACTTCACGTTTCATCAAGTCCCGTCTGGCTTTCCAGAGGCTCAACCATCTGTGGAGATGGGGGGATATCAGCTTGTTGGTGAAAGGTAGGGTGTATAACGCTGCGATAAGGCGAGTGTTACTGCATGGATCGGAGACGTGGCCAATTCGCGGCGAAGACTTTAATTGCTTGGCTGTGTTTGACCACCGGTGCTTGCGGAGTATAGCTCACGTTTGGGTGATCAATGCTGAGGTCCGCCAGTTGGTTTTTGGCAACCTCGCTCGAGCGTTTGCTAATTCCGTATTCGCTTGCGTTGACCAGGCCATGTCCTCCGTATGCCCGATGACCGGCTTCGTCGATTTGCATCGTACGTCTTGGCCGCATCAAATTGGGCGAAACGTCGAGTTGGCTAGTCCATAACCTATTACAGAAACTTGAAGAGATTTACTGAGAGACTTGTTCAAATTGGTGCGTGCTGTCTTCCTGAATGGGTGCCTCAGGTCGGTCCACACCAATGGTTGGAGACCGCGTCATACGTGACGCAGTCATGGAGCCAGTGGCGTTCTTACATTCGGGTTTTTTCATCTGATTGTCACTTTCGTTCCATTCTGATTAGTCTAGCGCATTTGGTTCTTGCTTCCATTTTCTGTACATTCTATTTGCACCCAACTCCACTACTTTACCGGTGTTATTTATTGTTATTCTTACGTTGTGAGTCGTGGCAACTGGATCCACCGCACTTCGGTGCTCGTATCATCCTTGTTCAACTGAGCTGTATTGAACTGATTGATTCGAATCCGGGGGGATTCGAACGCGTCCTTTTGATGGATTCCACCAGGTTTTAAGACAACCGTCCGGCAATCTTTAGTTCGGTCCGTGGCCCGAAGTATCACAATATTGCCTCGTAATCCGAGGGCGTGGGTTCGAGCCTGGCAGTATCGTTAGCCCACTGGCGGCTTTTAGTGGTTGCGCGGCAGCGAAGTGTCGGTACTGCATACCGACGTACTACTGATACCCCCATTTTTATGAGATTGTTTGTTACGCGATTACGTCTGTCTTTAGTGCCTCTACTTGCTTAAGGCTTACTTAACGTACTGTTTCTTTGCTTCACGCGTCTTCAACTTCTACTCAAAAAATCATTTCCACGCTTTTCCACCCTTTCACTATAGGTTCGTGAACTGGCCAACGCCGCGTTGCATTGGGGTCGCATGATTCACTTACACGGCCCTACTGAAGCAGCTCTGAAAGAGTACAAAACCAATTTTGGCTTCGGTGCTCCCACTTTGGATCAGCTGACCCAGCTGCCTCCCACTGAGTGCCGCCTTGTTCTCTCCGAGCTCGACGCTGCGTTTCGCGAAAAATCACGGGCGATGCCCACTGAACCTTTGACTCAAGGAAGAAAACGCAAACGGCTCTTTTGTGCCCCTCCTCAGTGGCTCCTGTACAGTGTTGAAAGTGTCGGTTTACCTGAGGACTTGTTGCCGGCGTATTACACGAAGAAACAGCGACTTGATGTCTAATGACTTCCGTTGTACATATTTATCATCACAGCCGATGGTCACTAGTTTGGCCGTTTCACTTTAACCTGCTGAAGTGCTGATAAAGCTATTTGATCAGTGCGATGTTTATACGCGACCTTCGCGATGCGAAAAGTTTCCTCATTTGTGAGTGGTTCGTGGTGATGGATCTTTCTTTTAGGATGAATCCCATTCCGTACTATACGTTGAGGCTTGTGCAAATCGATGACAGCTAATTGCCCGAGTAGCTTACCATGTCATATGATGACTTACAACCTACAGAGGGGTCCGTTCATATTGGGTCCAGCTCTGTTCTCTTCACGGCAGTAGAAATTGGCTTCCACTAGACTGTTAGTAGATCATTCATTTGAGACAGAAGGTAAGCATCATAGTTAAGGCTCCGGTAGACCATCGTGTGAATAAGTGTTAAAACATTTTTGACTTACTCTCAGTAGGTGGAGTTGGTCCGACAGGCGTAGGTTTACCGGACACTTCACATATTTGGGTGCGTTGATAAAAATTCAATTTCTGCTGCTGCCAAGGAATGCATACAGTAGCAGCTTTTCTTCTTCTCTCAGTTAGCGATTTACTTTCCATCCCGTGAGAAGATTCGAGTCGCTTTTTGCGTTTTCATCAGTGCAGTGTTTCGGGAGGCGATGGAGCACACGAGCATGTGTGGTAACGAAAGTGAAAATAACGGATAACTTACAACTAGCGCACTTCACGCGACTTTTATTGGCCTCCCTTATTTTCAACGCTTTGTTCCACAAACTGCGCCAGGTATACGCAGACAGTCCGACTATATGCGGGCAATCTTTTCACAACGCGGCAGATGCCCGGCTGCAGTGGTGGGCATGAATGCAGACAAATGGAGCGTTTGGGCAGCTTCAACTTCTTCCACAGCTGTAGAGAACGCGGTTTGACATTTCACTGTGAATGCGAGTCGATTCTTTCGTTCTGTGGTGTGTGTGGGGCCTCTACTTTTTAAATATAATTAGGTGTATAGTTAGGTTCGTGTTTAACTACGGTCTGACGTCTCACACGATCAAAATGACACAGGAAATCAATGCTAAGCGTAGCGAATCGTGCAGTAGCTACTGTTAAAATCCAACAGCATTTACATCCTAGGGTTAAGGTGGATGGTGAGAAAACACTGACCGACGATTGCTATACGCGTTCCTTTGGCGGAATGTCAATTTGCTGTCCGCAACTTTGTCGACTCATCTGGATGTGGTAGAATCCTCCTGACTTCTGGCCGTGTCAACAAGGTGGATGATTCCTAAGATTCAATCGACTGCTTTTGAATAGACTATCTGCGATGTTTTGGTTACCGACGTTAGTCCGTGGTGATCGTCTGCCAGCGTTTTCCATGTTGATTGGACTCGACTGGTCGTCGTCTTCGGGTTTTTATCAGACTGGACCTGACAACGTCTGTCAAGGCTCCGTTGGGCCTGCTTATTTCATTTCGATGCTTGTATGCAAGGTTTAAAGCAATTTCTGGCAGTACTACCGAAACGTGCGCCGTAACGGCGAATAACGCGTCATGTCATGCTGCGAGCTCGACAATGTGAACAACGTGTAACTGAACGCTGCTACTGTTTTATGATCAAAAGTTGAAGTTTCGTTTCATTGGGCCGATTTCGCCCACAAATGTCGGCGTTCAATGCGGGTATGTCGCGTTGTCCTTTTCCCGGGCAATGTTTTCTATCGGGTGAGGCATGTCAACTGGCTGGACGATGCTAGACGTAGCGCAAAGGGGTTCTGTGTAATGTTCCAATACGCTGTCTTCGATGTCAGGCATTTCGGATAGTGACTGTAATTTCGTAATGTACGATATGGCTTACAAATGTTGCAGTCATTGTTCGCAAAGACGTCTATGCATATGTTAACCTGTTAGAAGACGGCACATCTCTAATACAAGTGTCGACGTTTTTTGCTTCCTAACTGCAAGCCGGAAAAACATTGATGAAAAACCGATCTTTCTGAATAACAGCACCTACGGTATCTTTCAAAGCGTTAGATTGATTAGTTTGACCAGCCGTCACAAACAGACCGCCGAACTGAATAGTGAGATCGTTTGGTAGCCGAGTTAGCAAATTATTGAATCATTCTATACTATTTCCCAGACACTTTAATCCATACGGCGTTCAACTTCAGTTGTAAGGATTTTGATTTCATCTAATACTTTCACAATTTCCCCTTCCATGCGTCCGTCGTCACTTTTGCACTCGCTGTAGCGTAGCTGTCTTATTGGTTATGCGCCCTCAGCCAATGGGAGGTCGGATTTAGGTGTAGAGGGAAATCTAATCACGAATGGTAGGATGAAGTTGAGACCCTGTGGGACAATGGGTAGGAGCATGCCCCACGTTATCCCTTTTAACAAATCCTGTTGACGAAAATAGCTGATCTTTGCTTCACATTCCATCACAGACGGTAGCCAGTGTCAATGCATCTAAAGTTAGCAGGTGCTTGCAGTGGCCTAGCAAATGCACTTGCCGCCCGGGGGGCGGACATAAAATTGCCGCCCACTCTGTCGGTTTTAAATCCGTAATTTCGGACAGTTCTTAAATACTTTCATATAACAACACGCAGAGATCCATGTATACAGTACTGCCGTAAAATCAGGAATTTTTATTGTTACAATTCTTGTGAACAAGGTTTACGGAGACACTATTCGTGCATTACTTGAGGCAGTAGCATTAATAGTACTGTCCATCGTCAAGTTCGTTCTCTATGTTGCGAACTGCGACTCAGTGAGCCGTGTCTGTTTCAAAGGCGATTGAAGGTAGTTCGTCATAAGCTTACGTTTCTAGGATGCGCTCTCACAGTTGGCTATGCTAAAAATTCGGGTAAGAAATATGCACAACGGAATCCCCAAATGATATTTCGGTATGAGGCTTAAAAGTTCAGAAGGTCCATTAAGTTTGTTTTTCAATGAAGCTTTTACAAGAAACTGCAATCTTTCGGCAAGGATTCCGATTTTTCCATAGCTTCGTTGAATTTACTAAGCAGATTTAACGGTGTAAGGAAAGCATATTTGTTCTCAATATTATGATTTTTCTGGAATGTTTGGCGCTTCCTTAGTCAAAATGTCTATGAGATACAGTATTTCCCCTTTCAACTCTGCATCAAATACCATCGATATATCCAACAAGTATTTACCATCCGCTCGTTTCTTTTAGACGATTCGACGCCTCATACTTACCCCAAAGCGGCGTAGTGCTTTGAATTCATCGGTTGCAATGTGCACCACATGAGATCGCACTGTTGAAGTTAAATAAAACAGGAACCAGATGATCTACCTCCAGGCCTCTTCAGGTTTTTGGGGACCTGCTCTCGTGGGTGAATTATACGAGTTACTAGTGAAACTGTGGAAACAGGAAACTGTCCCAACCGACTTTAGCCGCTCCGTCATAGTCCTAATTTTCAAAGGTGGCTCACGATCGGAATGCGGCAACCATAGAGGAATCAGTCTGCTCTCCATCGCCTCCAAATTGCTTGCCTCTGTCATCCTTCACAGACTGACTGACACTTGTGAAAACCATTTTCCTGAAGTGCAAGCCGGGTTTCGTCGAGGTCGTGGCTGCATTGACCACATCTTCACTTTGCGTCAGTTGTTGAAGCACCGTCACATATATTGGCGGCCCACCGTTGTCATGTTCCTCGATATCAAAGGTGCATTCGATCCGGTGGATAGACTGCACTTTGGGACTGTCTAGTCAGGAATGGTGTACCCGAGAAATATGTAAATATTATCCGATCACTATACGCGCGTAGCTCGGGCAGAGTGAGGGGTTACGGCAAGCTGTCATCGCCCTTCAATATCTCCAGACGAGTGAGACAAGGATGCCCACTGTCCCCTTTCCTCTTCAACTTCACTGTTGACGAAGTCGTGGAAATCGCGTTCACAGCACACGACTTAGAAGGTGTGGAGCTACTCCCAGGAGAACGACTTCTTGACTTGTAGTATGCTGACGATATTGCCCTAATCTGTGACAGCTCACGAACGTGCCAAACTGCACTGGACAGATTAGCACTGGCTGTCAGCCGCTTCGGGCTTTGCTTTCCACCGTCGAAGTGCAAAGCTTTCCTCCAAGATTGGCTTGGACCGCCTACTTCGCTGACGCTTGTTGGGGATCAGCTAGAAGTCGTTCAAAAATTCAACTACCTGGGAAGTTGTATCAGCGCCCGTGCGATTGAAGATGAGATCACGAACTATATGGCTAAGGCTCGAGGCACTTCTGCCAACCTTCGCAACTTATGGCGGCGGCGCGACATCACTCTTGCCCTGAAGGGTAGAGTATAAAATGCAGCGATACGTTCGACCCTACTGTACGGTTATAAAATTTGGCGCCTTAGATCAGCGGACTTAAAGAGGCTAGTTACGTTCGACCACCGGTGCTTCGCAATCTAGCTCACATCTGGTGGGAACACCGCGTGAGCAACGAGCGTGTTCGCCGCGTTGTTTACGGCACAGGAAAAGGAAATGAACCGCCCAGCACCGTGGTTGCACGCACCAGACTCCGATGGCTCGGCCACGTGTTAGGCATGCCAGCCCACCGAATCCTGCGACGTTCGTTGTTTGTGCGCCGGGGGTGTGGATGGAAGAAGAGGAGAGGTGGCCAAGCGATGACTTGGTCCAGAGGAATGAAATACCTCACTTCGAAGCGGCACTCAGTTGGAGCGCCTCAGCTCCCTGGTTGGGGTCCGAAAGACGATGAACACGTTTGGTTGGATACACTTGTTATTATCGCTATGAGCCGACCTCACTCGCATTCGTGAGTTTGTTTGTCTCACCCCATCACTCTTAGCTTCCCCCTCCAACTGCGATCTCATTATTTAACCAGCACATGAAGCGGTCTATATTTAGTGATTGCTAGCAGCTACCTGGTGGTGGTTTTTCCAGCGGCTTAACCATGATGGTCTAGACAGGCAATCTTCTAACTAGTATTGCGCAGTCCCTGTAGTCTGAGGGAGGGCAGCAGGCCAGTACTTGCGGTTGGTCAGGTATGCGCCGTGGCTTGGACACTGCACATCCAAACCTGAATCAGCAATGACTACTAGGCGGTTAGACGATTTTGTGCGATTGTTATTGCGACGACCATGGGCGACATTGTTCTAACTGAAGTTGGTAGACCAACCTGAAGCTGAGCAACGAACTTTCTATGCGTGCTTACTTCTATCAAAGTTAAAGACTAAACACAAACTAAAAGGATTCAAAGTGTGGTGTGGACACGACGTTAGTGAGTGTTCTTTTGTCCCCACGCCCGTGGGCGACTTTGATAATCAGTTCAATTCTATAGCCAATCAGCTATCGCTTCAGTGTTTCCATGTATGGCGTTATTTAAAAGTCATAGAAGCCTATGTATTCATAGGATAATTAGGTTTCACTTCCATATGGTCGCCCATAGGTGTCGACACGCTTTGACAAGTGGCTCTCCAAATGGCACCATTAGAAGCATAGGCAATACAGATGGAACCTCCATTCATGGACTGGAATGCTATCCTCATGAAATCGGCATTAATCAACAAAGAAACACCTAAAGGGGCTATAATGGCTACCGTATGTACACCTGCCACCTCGTTATGCTAGATAAAAACGCAAAGACCGATAATTAGTGGCGACGTACGCATTTTACTCTGGTAATTCAGGTGAGTACTTGGAACAGACAAACACTGTTGTCTTACCCACGGGGGTTCCTACAGTGTGTTTGAAATCATTTACAAAGGCAACCGCGCCCACTAATTCTGCTCTGGACTACTGTTTCAGCTAGTCTTAGAAGCAGTCATGTGTGCACGCCATGACACAAGTTGTTATCGACTTGGCAACTACTCGGAAACATTTTGTCATTTGAAAGTAGATAATTCCGGAGGCATTGTTGAAGGAGGAAAATTTATTCAAATCTTATGCTTACAATGCGTATGCAATGCTCGTTGGCAGATAGTATCAGGGCTGTAGGGTCACTTGGTATTTCAAGCCTATCAATCACTTGGAAGTGAGGCGTAAATATCATGTTGAAATGCAGGATTGACATGCCTCTTACGACCTTAACGTAACGGCAGGTCCATGGGTCCTGAAGCGGTAACTGATTACCGAAGTGGCCCACAGGTGTGGAGACGAACGAATACTCACTAGTGTCGTTTCAACGCCACGCTGGGAACCCTCCAGATTGGTACAATGGCTACAGATCCACTGACGCTCTTAACTACCCAGCAAACCTGACCTTGGTATACAATGCGCCGACTAAATCAGCAGTACGTAGCTACACTATTCACATGAGTGGACAGCCAATTTAAACAACACAGCACAGAATCCTTTTAGCTCTAACGGGTTTACAATTTCTATTTGTGAACAAGTCCTAGCTTTACCTCCTTCATGCGAAATACTGCATTGTTCCTGATTACCTCACACTGCCTTAACAATCACACGCATTTCCTAAACGAAATGGAATACGGATCGATTCTCCAGATTGCTCGCATTGGCACGATTACACTATGCATGCAGTATCACGTGTGGCCAGATAGGCAAGCGAGCAAGGAAGGTAACTGTGTATTCCACCCGTAAGCCTTCAAAGCTTCTCTTCCAACAGCCTGCAAGTTTTGCAGCCTCAACAAATACAAACAATCCGCTTCTTATTATCACTCACTTAGATGTCACCTAGCTCGCATTTTGTTTGCTAGTGTTCATGGATTCCGGGACCGAGTGCAACTTCTTTAGTGTGATAAGATAAACCTCAAGGTATCTGGAAACTTTAGTGTTGCTAACTTCAACGTCGAATAAGTCTTCAACCACAAACGGAGATTTGATAAGGTAACGGTCGGTTTTTTCGACACCTACTCGATCAGAGCATGGATGTGAATTCTGTCAGGGAACTTCGGCGAGTCCTACCGTGTTTCCTATCCGTTCCAACGATTCTAACCTCGTAACCAACTACGGCACGTGCTCACTTTCGCATTCAGCAATAAAGCAACATTCACCCAATCCTCTCCTTGCTCATAGGCGCTCAGATTGCGTTCTCTCACCTCAGGCAAATGTCACTCGTAGGGTCCTTTTCGTTTAATGCGGTCTACACTAAATCCACATTCGAACACAGACATCTCAGCTGCCCAGTAGCCCACCACAAACCAAAGAAACCGAGGCGCCATCACGACGTTACCTATATATAGTGCGCATTGCATTTTACATAGCACATTCCTTTATCCCTTGCATCCACTCCATTGGCATACCTTTGCTATTTTCTTAAAGACGATGGCTGTGATGCCATTGGTTTACTTTCCTTCCAAAATGTCATGCCGTCTAAAACCACCTCTAGGCTGGTTGTAGGTGTGCCATTGCTGATTCAGCTTAGGGTGGCAGTGTCCAAGCCACGGAGCATACCTGACCAACCGCTATTACAGGCTTGCTTCACTTCCTCAGAGACTGCGCTATACTAGTTAGAAGATTGCCTGTCTAGACTTCCATGGTTAAGCCGCTGAATAAACCACCACCAGATAGCGGCTAGCAAGCACTAAGTAGAGACCACTTCATGTGCTGGTTAGTATGTCTGTCCGCACTGGTTACGGCGTAACCTTCGGATCATGTGTAGCTAGGATCGCTACTTTAGACTGGCATCACAAATTGCCCATTGGACGGTTTCAGTTTGGCGACCAATCATCGAGGTTCATTTCCGATGAGCATCAAGCCAGAACAGTACGTGGTGCTCGACCAATTTCATTGGACTGTCTGTCGCCTATGCTGGGGGCTTCCAACCAGTGTCCCGTTCGCCAACGTCCCATGTCCAAGGAGAGTGTCCACGACGCCAAAACAGCGTTCCCAGCCTCGCTAACTTGAAAGCACTGCAAGCAATTTCGAAAATGTGTCACGCTAAAAGCTCGATACAATACGCTAACCTGCCTGCAATATGATATAGACCCTTAAATGCAAAAATACAAATTAAGGGGGGTCAGCTGTACCGGGATGATAAGTAACGATGCGGCTGATCATGCGATTGCATTTCCTTCTTATTCTGTGAAAGTTGTTATTAAGGTGACGAGTTCCGAATAGTTCTTAACTACCATATTTACAGCACCTGCTCGGCTGCTCCGTCTGTATTTTACATTCATCTGATACTTACCCCGATGACTTGGACCAAGGCAGCAAATTAATAATTAGATAAACAAAGGTTGATAATAGTCCGTCCATCGTACAAATAATGTAGCAGAAGGAACGCAGAATCTTTTGTAGGTAACGGATGTAGAATTTGAGCTGATTTCACCAATACGTCTGGACCTCCATTCGTTAGCGCGCCATAACATCATCATTGTTAATTACTTGGTCATGGCAATCGTCAAATTGAATTCCATCCTTCTCCGATGCTCGCAAAACCAGTGCAGAAATTTTCTCTACGCCTTTGCCGTTGGTATCAACGACACTGAGCAACTACTCTATCCTCATTTCATTTTCACTCATCATATTTTTGTGTGATACATCGGACCTGATGTCGAAAAGCTAGCAAACCTGATGGCTTTCATTACAGATCCGTAACAGAATCAGATCCAATCTACATACGTGTGCTTAACGACGACGATGGCAACGAGCCGTTTTGAGGACGGCTAACGGGCAGATCATAGAGGCAGAGAATTATGACGGCAAAATCGTGCGGCGTCACGTGGAACACGTTCGACCAAGGTCGTCAACCACCGAATCAACCTGTGAAGCAAATTTTCCTCCCGCAGTATAGTACTATATGCAAGCGAATGGCTCACCACATGAAGCCTAAACGCCGCTGCACAGAGCAACCCGCGACCGCCGACCGCATGTGCGTCTCCAAGCTGCATAATTGCAACTACAGAGAGAAGAAGTGATTCACCCTTGACCAGTGTTCCGTGCTGCCTCTACTGCTTGCGAAGGTACGCGTGTATGTAGGGGTGTGTTTTGTCCTTCCTCTTATTGCGCTCCTTGGCCAAGTCCCTCCTCGTCTGACTGAACACTTGATTCAGTACGCACATTATTTGCTTGCTTACCTACTGTTTCCATCTATGCGTTGCCTGCCTGCACCGTTATTTATGATATATTTTCATTGCCCTGCCATCGTTCTGATTCATGTTGGTGACACAACAAAGTGGAGTCGTGTTACGTCCAGATGAATCAGAACAATGACGGAGAAATGAAAGTATATCGTAAGCAACCGTGCATACAGGAAATGTATAGAAGCAAACAGCAGGCAAACAAATAACGTCTCACTCATCTGATTTTTGTGAGATGCATCGAGTGTGCTATCAAAAATCTAGCAAACATGAATGCTGCCATTGACTTGGTCTATGATTTTCTTTTTCACCTGATTGTACAAGCGTTCTCTCCAATTCATCTTGAACGTGATGCAACAAAGAACAGGTGCTGAGTTTCCTTCCCAACTGAACTGTCAACAAGTCTTTGAAAAAGTATACGTTCACACTTGACCGACAAATGTAAAACTGCTGAGAAATTCCGTCTTTTCTTGGCCTTATTTGTCATCGTTAATGTCTTCTCTCTGGGCACAGTCTCACGCTTTGCTAGGTGAGAACCCTTGCAATATCAAGTAAGTAACGAAGTTTCGAAGTGGGGTATCGGCGAGAGCTATAACACGGGCACGGAACGAATCAACGGCGGTAGAAAGTAGCACGGAGTCAACCACAGCGGATACACGACGCGAGAAGCACACGCAGCCACCGAGCACTCACAGAATCGCAATACGCAACCGTGAGACGAGCAAAACGAGCAGACACGGAGCAAGCACGTTTATCCACAACAGAAAAATCAGGCGTGTACAGGACCTTGGGAAGGCAAGCAAAAAAATAGGAATGTCAGAGTTTTGGTCGGTAGCGTGGCTGTACACGTTTTCACATATCTGTGGTTTCTTGGGAATCTGCAAATGAAAGGGAAAAGAAAGAGATCATATAAGTAGTCTTTAAAACGACTCATGGCGGTTTCGATTTCGTTACACCACTCCCCTTCCGGCGAAGACACTGTCCTCAGTGTCTCGGTGCCCTGAATACTCGCCGAGCCGCCTTCGGGGGTATCTCCACAGTTTGTTCCACGATCGGGAGGCATCCGGGTGGAACGACTTCCTCCTTCGGAGTAGAGGCTGAACATCCCGCTGGTTTCAGCTGATTGTAATGCACGGTCAGAACGTCGGAATTTGGTTGCGCGACATCTCGGACGACATACACCGTGGGTGAACGGACGAACACAATCTCGTATGGCCCCTGCCACTGTCGGTGAAACTTCGCTGCTGCGCCAGTCGGAGGTCTTGGTCGGTGTAACCATACGCGATCTCCAATGTGATATTCAGGGCCCCTACTGTGCCGATCATAACATACTTTCTGACGATGCTGTGCTATCCTTGCGTGTTCTCCCGCACACAGAAAGGCTGATCGAAGACGTTCGCTAAGCTGTCGTACGTAGTCTAAGAGAGAACAAGCCTCGATTGGGGGAATAGGGGATATCAGCTCCAGAGGCAAACGAAGCTCGTGACCAAACGTCAGGAAGGCTGGAGAATACCCCGTGGTTGCATGCACAGACGCTCGATACGCCATCATGCATTGTGGAATCGCTTCGTCCCATCGATCTGACTGGTGCCGCTCCAGGAAGCTCTGCAAAATCCCTTTTATGGTTCGGTTGGTGCGCTCTACTAATCCATTCCCTTGTGGATGATACGATGTGGTACGTGTCTTCCTCACCGAGAGCAGTCGACACACTTCCTGAAGCAGGTGACTCTCGAAGACGGCGCCTTGGTCTGAATGCAGTGACAGCGGTGCTCCATAGCGGGCAATCCACTCATTTACGATGGCTGTCGCAACCGTTGCCGCATCCGGATTTTTGATAGGTATGGCCTCGCACCATTTCGTAAAATAATCTATAAGAACAAGGAGGTGGCGGTTCCCGTTCCTTGTGACTGGCAAAGGCCCCATTAGATCGACTCCGACTCGCTGACCTGGGGACGTGGCCACTATCGGTTCCAACGGGGCCCGGGATAGGGGTATCTTCGATTTGATAGCAGCGCAGATCTCGCAGGCGTTACATAGCTTCACGACGTCGGCGTGGATTCCTGGCCACCAGTACCGTTGACGTATAGCTGTCTCCGTCTTTAGTTGGCCAGCGTGACCTAACTGCTGATGGACTGCTTGTAGTACGCCCGGCACTCTCGACATAGGAGTAATCACTTTCGGGCCCAGGTCATCCATGAGGAACAGCGTTCCACCAATGATTCTTAATCGGCTCCAGTGGTCCCATAGGGAGCGTTCTTCTTTCGAACAGGATCGCATTTCCGTACCCGATGGTTTAGAGGATCCTTCCACTTGCCGCATGTAAATGTTAGATACATATGGGTCCTGGGCTTGATCATCTGATCACGTTGTATCAGTTTCCGAGTGGTGTAAGACCGCATTTATTTCGTCCAGAGCGGGAATTCTCGAAAGGGCATTTGCGTTGGCGTGTCGTGCTCCCGGCCGGTACTCACAGGTAAAATCGTACTCTTGTAGACGTTCTTGCCACCGCGCGACTTGTCCCTCTGGGTTACGGAAGTTTCGTAACCATTGCAGAGATTGATGGTCAGTCCGCACAAGAAAAGGTTTCCCGAGTAAATACGGTCGAAAATACTTCAAGAAATACACCAAAGCCAACATCTCACGTCTTGTTGTGCTATACTTACGCTCTCGTTTGTCCAGTCGACGGCTAGCATAAAAGATCACGGTTTTCCCAACAGTTTTCTGCGACAAAACCGCGCCAATCTCCTCGTTGCTGGCGTGTGTCTAGGACAAAAGGCCCTGCTCGCTCGGAAGTATCCGGGAGACCTAACAGAGGTGGCGACGTGAGGCATTCTTTCAGTCGTCCGAAAGCACTGGAACACTCGTCCGTCCAAACAAACTTCCGTCCCTTTTCCGTCAGGCGATGTAAAGGCGCCGAGATCGAGGCAAAATTGCGCACAAATCTCCGGTAGTAAGATGCCAGTCCCAAAAAGCTACGCAATTCATCAACTGATCTGGGTTGTGGCCACGACCTTATCCGTTCGCACTTGTCGGGGTCAGTTTGAATGCCATCTGGCGTTATTACGTGTCCCAAAAAGTTAACATGCTGGCGGAGAAAACGGCACTTCCGTCCCTTCAGCTTTAATCCAGCCTGCCGTAACCGCTCCAAAACTGTACGTAGAAGAGTGTTGTGCTCTTCGACCGATCTACCATGCACTATCACATCATCCAAATATATCAAACATTCCTTGGGTACGAGGCCCTCCAATACTTTCTGCATTAGGCGCTGGAAGGTGGCTGGGGCATTAGCCAACCCGAAGGGCATGGTCTCGAATTCATACAGCCAGGATGGTACAATGAACGCGGTTTTCTCCCTATCGGACGGACGGACCATCACTTGCCAATACCCGGCGGCCTAATCGAGAGTAGTGAACCATCGTGCACCATGAAGAGTATCAAATGTGGCGTCAATGCGAGGGAGGGGGAAGGGGTCTTTACGGGTGACTTCGTTTAGCTTTCGGTAATCTACACAAAGTCGTAGAGAACCATGCTTCTTCTTCAGGAGTACGATTGGAGACGACCAAGACGATGTCGATGGGCGAATAACGTGCATATCAAGCATCTCTTGGATCATGCGATCTAGCTGGGCTTCGTAATGAATGGGCACCCTTCGCGCCCGCTGGCGAATAGGATGCTGACTCCCTGTATCAATTTCGTGTTGGATGACGCTGGTGCGCCCAAGTTGAGTGTCGCAAAACAGATCCTCATAATTACGCAGCATGGAGAGAAGTGAGGCTTTTAAGTCTGGGGAAATACCACTGTGGTTACGCAAAGGCTCAATGACATCAGTCTCAAACTGTGATGGTTTCGAGGTGGCTTCTAGAACTGTGCAAACTCCCCGTGTGTGACACAGCTGCGTGTTGACTGGAGTGGACTTTGGTAATAGACTCGGGGTACCAAGCTGCAGCAAACTTCCATGCTTAGCCAAAAAATCCATCCCTAGGATGGCGTCCCAACTTAGGTTTCGACAAACCAGAAACTCGTGTATTGCGGTGACATGTTCCAGTTGAACTTGAGCCAGCACTGCGAATTCGACGGGCAACTCAGCCCCGTTGGCTGTTAACACTCGTGCCCTTCTCTGGGTGGTGGCGTGCCGACCCCCGAGGCGGTCGGCTATCTCTAGACGCAACAGCGAACATGATGCACCGGTGTCAAGCAAGAACTGGATATCAAAATTATTGAGGCTGCCAACGGTGGTTAAAGGTCGAGACGAAGCATTACGAACAAAAGTGGATACAAGAAAGCCGGATGGATTAAGACGTGACCTACCTTGCGAACGTCGCGGCTTGATGGGTGGGTTGTGTCCGCAAAATTGCGCACGATTGCCAAAGCGGCGGCAGTACCAACAACCTTGCCTGGACGGATTGGCGTTGAGGTTAGATGCTCTGCTGTCGGTAATGGACACGTTTTTCAGTGCCGAAGACAAAGTGGCCTGTCCATACTCGTCGCGATCGTCCATCGAATCCAGGGACTCGTGAAACTGTGCCTTGTTCATGGCATCCGTGAAACTGCAGGACAGCATCACGGCCAGTTGGTGACGTAGGGACCTGTCGTGCAAACCGGTGCAAAACCGCTCAGCCAGCCACTTATCCCGTTCGGCGTTGGAGAGATCGGGAAAGGTTCTCAAGGAGAGCTCCTGAAGAGTGCGCGCGAACGCTTCGACCTATTCTCCTGGCTTTTGTGTACGAGCAGCGAACTTTTGTCTATACAGAACTGCGGCTTCCTGTTTCCGGAACAGCCCGCGTAGCGATTCCCATATTTCTGACGCTGGCGCCGTTGGAGGAATCCCAGCTGCGCGGAAGAGGCGCGTGGATTCCTTAATCAAAAAATTTAAAACCTAAGGCCTTACGTTCTTTTCAGGGACACCGGAGAGGTATAACGATAAGTGGAACTCGGAAGTTGTCGAAATCATCACCCGGCAGGAAAACTGTGGGTTGCCTCGGCACTGATCGAAACCCCGAACAATCCTAGGAAACAACACGAAGTTGAGGTTGCACTTTTTGGGGCTGACGTTTTAATAATCCATTACGACCCCACATCCGTCGCAAAATGTAACGAAGTTCCCGGAGTGGGGTAGCAGCCGCAGCCATAAAACGGGCACGGAACGAATCAACGGCGGTAGAAAGTAGCACGGAGTCAACCACAGCGGATACACGACGCGAGAAGCACACGCAGCCACCGAGCACTCACAGAATCGCAATACGCAACCGTGAGACGAGCAAAACGAGCAGACACGGAGCAAGCACGTTTATCCACAACAGAAAAATCAGACGTGTACAGGACCTTGAGAAGGCAAGCAAAACAAAAATGGAACGTCAGAGTTTTGGTCGGTAACGTGGCTGCACACGTTTTCACATATCTGTGGTTTCTTGGGAATCTGCAAATGAAAGGGAAAAGAAAGAGATTATATAAGTAGTCTTTAAAACGACTCATAGCGGTTTCGATTTCGTTAAGATTATTCTAACTGAATTACGTGCTAATGATTTTTCACAATTACTTGCCCACTTTTGTCAAATTTGCTTCCTTCAACTAGCCGGATCGCTGCCACTTTTCGGCTGAGGAATGACTGAACACCCGATTTACTAAATTCTTGTTCGCGTGCTTTTGGATTTCGCTTCCACCAGTCAAAAAGTTAGACAATCCCCTTGCAGACATGCCGTAGCGGAAACTACACAGTGCCTCATTTGAAGGGCTGTGCACCACGCGTGTTTCACGTTTATTAGGAAATTTTGCCTCTGTGTATTAACCATAGGGCGGAGTCCACCTTTATAAACGGAGCAATTACCATAATGACCAAATGAGTTGTCTGCGCCTTTTCACTATATTTGGGAACGGAACTAATGGCACAAATGCGAAATTATCCCTTCATGAAAAGGACAGAAAGTGTTTAGAAATCGACCACCGAATTGGAACGCAATTGCCAAAAACCTGCAAAGCTATTTTAGCATGAGTCCATGAAATCTTCAAACAATATATCGATCGAAGTCGCCATTGCAGCGGTAAACTTGATACATCATGGTCACCGTTATTGCGCGGGTGGTCAAATCCTGAGATACCGAATTAAAAGAGCCACAACAAAAAGGGTTTTACTTGCGCACCAACCACTGCCCTCGTGTTTTGGTGAATCCACGTTGTAGCCGAGGTAAGAATACTCCACCACTCCCCGTTGTTTCGCGAGTTTTGCCCCACTCGCCCCTCTCCATCTCGCCCTCTTTTCTGGTTCCCCGCATACGTTTTCTGTTGCGTCACATTTGTGACCAGCCTGGGCTGATATTGAATATTATGCCTAATGGCTTTTTCGTTACACCGTAGGTTTCGATCGTTCGTCAGACACCTTGCCTCTCCTTCGCCCCCGAATGACTAGCTTTGATTGATCGATTGTCAACCCTGCTGCATAGCCTTTTTATGTGCCCTAATTTGAATCATGTGCTTGAGTAGCACACACCGACGCTTAGTGTCCGGTTTGGCGTGCTGCGTGCCCATTGTTTTCCACAATTTTGTTCGTGTTCTCACCACCGTTATTGAGTGTACGCAGTCGCGGTGCTCCGACACATCAATCCAGTCGACCATATCGTTGGTGACCAGGTGATGCTTTGCAAGTGGCCGGTTCACGCCGACAATTTTAGAGTATCCGTCTGACTACTTTTAGGCACCGTTCTCAATAACTGTCGATAAGACACGAAAGTGCTTTGGGGTGTACAGTGTAGTGTAATAGAATATATCGCACTTCATTTTTCCCTTGTTTATATAAGAAGACAAGCAGTATGTTGAGGAACGTCTATGCGACGGAGGCATTTAGCGTGAAAAAAGCTTTGCTATCGTTTTCTCGGAGTACAGTAACCATTCTCACTGCTGCAGGATTTAAAATTATTGGCCGTAATGCGCCGTTGTCATTTGCAACACGCACGGTTTAACCACGGCTAAAGTCATCCATGTCCAATAAAAAACTACCAAAGATCTTACGTCACGCAAGCAAAAGCTTGTTACGGTTGCCGGTTATAAGCGGTTTAAATACAGTTAGATAGCGTTGATGTCCACAATCATTGGCCCGTAAGTTAGAGGTAACGAGCTCCTCGCGTACCCTTGCGGAGCAAGGGTTCCAATCCGCCTTGGGGTAGGCGACCTTGCAGTATAATCAGCCCGCGTGCGAAGAGTGGTGGTCTAACGGCAGCGAAGCGCCGTTGCAGCCCTTGTCATCACGCTAAATTTCCTCTGTTTTTATCACTTCCATTATCAACCATTTGTACCATTCGTTTAAATTATCTAATTTTAACTACAACCATTTCAACGCCCCCTCGTCGTGTTGGCATCGTATGCTGCTGCCTGTATTTCTGCTGCCGCCCCGTCTTCCCGGTAGTCTGATGTATTTCTTCGAATCGTTAGTCGGCATCGGACTAACGGCAACTGAAGGAGCAACTATAACTCAAGCGTACTTGATTGTTCTTCTATTATGAGTTTTGCTTAGGATTGCCTTCAGCCCGCGGACTCCAACTTATTAGGTAGCAGTCGTCCACATTAATTATTGACTGCGTATATTTTTGGGAACACAAATATTTTCTTCAGCATTGCGCGAGTAATGCACGGGCTACCGCAGATCGTGCTTTACCGAGGGTAATGTCCAGCCCTGGTAGCACAATCGTAACAGTAAACGTAGCAAACTGGACAGAAACTGGACGACAGTCCAGTTCAGGTATAATTACATTAATTGAAGCCAAATGCGTTTAGTTTGACATTTGCTAATGAATAAATGAGTGGTAAGCGTTATAAGTAATATTATTTGGACATAAGACGTGTGGTTTTAATGCTTCGGCAGGTCATTTTATTTGCCCAGTTTCGGTTTCGTAACCTTTTTCGCCGCTTGCAGTTGAGTGTATGCTATGGCTTACCTCCTTTGATACCGCCCCACCTAAGGCACACCTATCAGGTTTTCCAGTTATAGCTTGTTAGATACATGTGTATTCCTTTTCAGCATGCCTCGTCGAAAAAGTTATCCATTAACTGCACTGTTTCCGTCTCGTAGCACCATTTACGGTGCAGAAAAAGAATGACATCAGGATTTAGTTACGAAGAAGTGCTTCTGTTGTCAGCAGCTAAGCGACAAAAGGGCAAGAGGATCAGTAACATATATTGCTTATAATTGCTCACACAGTGCAGCCATGTGTTAAGGTTACCAACTGCTGCACCTATGACAGGGACCTCGATGCAGTGGTCCATCCGTGGATGCGATTTATGCCAAAGAACTACCCGGCGCTCATGCGAACTCCACGGAACACCCATATACAAATAGTTGCACCGAGCACTTCCGGTCGCGTAGGTCGCTGAGAGGTATACAGCTGCATGCCCTGCTCTTTCGCTCGCGGCTGATGGCACTGCATACTTTCAATTGCATATTGACAGATTCAAACATTTTAACGATTAGCTTGCAATTTACCCAATGCCACACTTATACATTAACTATTGACTTCTGTCTTTTTCAGCATAAATGGCTTTTCAAGCATACAGCGATGTCAAACTACTCGACAGACAAAACCATTCTGATGGGTCTTCCAGCTAAGTGTCCTATGTGAGTATGCTTCTTTATTTCGCCATAGACGACGGCCCGTCCTCTCCAGCTCCGATGAAAAAGATGCCGCGCGTCCCACCAAACCGAAAAGACCTGCTGCAGCAACCTACGCACGTGTTCCCAGTTCTCTCTTCAGTAGCATTAGTCCACCACGTCCAGAGCCATCAACAAGCAACCGTAATTAGCGCATTCCTACTGTCCCTATTACACAGTAATCGCGCCGACTGTTATTGCTGAGGTTACACCATCCTATCTGGAGGTACTACAGGAACTGAAGGCGATTAACGTTAAGACGTCACAGACGCATTGCATTTCACTCAGCTTTATGTTTAGCTAACTTATGCCTCATCCAATCTGAACTGGTCTGCCATCGCTGCATGTCCGAAACCATGTTGCAGATGATGCAACAACAGCCTCAACGTCTTGCACCTGGACTTTGTCTGCCATTTATCTCTCTCAGCGAGCTTAGAGGATATGAGGAACTGCTGAAGGACCCAGATTTCAAAAACAGCTTCGTAAGTCCGTCTCATTATTGAAAGACTTTCAGGTCAACCATTTGTGTGCTGTGCGCGGTGCTAGCGTGCATCTCGTCGTCGGCGGTAAATGGGGTGGCTAAGGATGAGAACAGTTGTCGCAGAGATCTACTACTCAGGCGCAGGTGGCTAGTTTGTATTTAGGCGAACCAATATGAAAGGCATTGTACAAGGTAGGTTTACATACGGTAACGCATAAAAACTACAAAGACATCATTAGGCAATCCATGGGTGATGCAGCCTCGGCTGATGACATTACACGGTACATCATAACGTGGTTGCATTCGAGACGGCACAAAAGACCGCCTGTTTAGCAAAGTATAGTTTGCAGCGCGATCGAGGTGCGTTTACTGCTTCATTAGGAACATCTTTAGCCTCCTACATTGTCCATCGCCGTAGCGGAATAACCATCTTAACAATGCCGCTTTACACTACTAACGATTTTTGCACTACACGCCTTCATGTATTTAAAGCATTCTTATACCGGGTTGTCATATTCTTTCGCCTTGTGATGTTCCCAGGTGCGCGGTAAGCTCGATTTCGCTTCCTAACCAACAGCTTGAAGAGCCGCCTAGGTGTGTTCCTACGTCCAGCAACTACGGCAACACGTACTGCGTGAACCTTGGGTCCGAACCGTCAATGTATTCCTTAGGTACTAAGTGCGTAGAAGTGTGATGTCCGTATTCGGATATCCCTGGTAGGCAATCGCGGTTTCTGGACTTACCGGATTGCCACACATATTGGTGAATTTCTATTGGCCAACGCTGGCATCATTTTCCTTGGTCCGCCGTAAACTGGACAAAATCCATTTTTAGCCGACTCACGGTATAAGATCCTATCCAGTTTAGCCTAATGCTCTCATTGGAACGTTTAGGAGACTAATCTGGACAGGAACTGGACATGTGCTATTATGGAGCATTCTTACTTTCTTACTTTATACTGGGTTCTTTTATAAATAAATAAATAAACGTTTATTCTCGACAATGCGAGACACACCAGTACAGGCATGATCATGATTAGCTAACATAGTGTGATCAAAATGTACAGAGAACATGTTTGGCATAACAGTGAATGTAAGTGTATGGGTGTATATATGTATGTAATTGTCTATGACTGTAGCTTGTATTTTTGAAGGTGCCGCAGAATTCTTGACTGTTTGTTATCGGTAGGAATGTGAGAATAAGCGATCGATGTCCGTGAGTTGGATACCATTTTCCGGATGTCCACGGCCCAGTGACTTTATTTTGTGGCGAGTCACATCCGCCACGTCACAGTGTTGATAAGCAGACATTTGTGGCTTTTTATAGGGAGAACGCTTGCCGGGCGAAAACCCACCACGTCCTGGAACACTGCCGCCGAACTATTTGCTGGAACGGGTTAAACCCGAACCACCCAGCTGGCACCACGAGGAGGTTGTTCGGCTAGCCAGCCATCCTTTGTGTTTGGCCTGTCCAGTACAGGAGTCCCAACTTGCTGCCAGCAATTCCATTACATTGTAGATCATACACAAATTCTTGCCTCTGCATAGTTCTAGGTCCACTTGAAAGCATGGATTATCCAACGCATTGAACCAAAATCGGCGGAATATGTGTAGTGTGGTCGGGTACAGCTGCAACTTTCGAGGCCATTGAAAGAAAAACATGAATAACAAGCGATAAAAATTTGCATTTAAAATTGTACTTATACTGTTTTTTGTAGTGTATTCTGATGCTGACACATACTATTTTATAGGTTGCCTTGTACTTGCTTAATCCTTATGCAAAAGTAAGCTGATTTAATCGCAAGTCGAAGTGCCGGGGTTGGCCCATCACCTACCGGTAAAGAAAACAGGTTTTTCGTTGGGCGAAAGCCACCATCGCGCATAATAACTGGTCTGATCTAACTTACTACTGCTAATAACATGTTAGTTTTAGTTGGAACTTACCACATTTTTGTCTCCGTTTTAACTAGTACAAGATCCTAAAAGTAACCCTCTACTTTGCCTTTATTATTTTATTTTATTTTATTCTGTTAGATTTATCCATACAAGTTTTGCACTGCGTTTTAGCTACATGTCTGTTTTACATCACTGTACCCAAAAGCCCTTAACCGCCATTCCGCGTGTTGGATGCTACAGTGAAAACGTTGGAGCGACTTTGGATGTCGCGCTCGAGGTCGTATTAGATGCGTAAACGTCGCCACAAATTATATTATTTAAATGTTTACCATTAAATATTTCCCGTATTAGACATTTCTTCTTTCACCCCGTAGTTACTTAGCATTTATTTTTATTAACGAACGTTCTATCTTTCTTGCATTTGCTGACGCTATAATTCTCGTAAAAATCACTCGTAAAGTTCGCTTGTTGCATGAACCCACTATCAGTCGAGCGTGATTAACGCAGCTAAGTTTTCCAAACGTTGGGCATTATATTTCTTTGACAAATGGCCCTTACTTCGTGTAAACGAAGCCAACTTATTACGGTTCCGGGAGCAAGACGTTTGCTGCTGTTACCAAAGATAAACAGTATCGGCCGAAGAAATCCAAAGGCAAAACTCCTTGTGCGCCAAGCCGTCGGTTTATACCTATTTACAACGGAGAACTACATCGTGCCCCAATATTCAAACATAACGTCTCTATAGTACCCTTTATTGTATCATCGTACCAAATTAACTTTAACTCCTTACTGCCTATGCAAGGGTGGGCGCCAAATATACCTGCAGGTCTTATCCTATCTCTTGGCAAGTTATAGCGAGCCCATAAGTATACCGTTTAGTTATTTGCGTATTTTACTTTGCTATCCTTCCTTTGCTTGCATGTAGTTAACTAAGTACTTAGTCAATCTGACAGATGTTCTCCATAATAAATTATCTAGAGCAATACGCGAATGTGGGTGCCACCGTCAAACGCTTTATGCATGTCGGGGTACAGGGTAGTGACTGCTTGATCTGCATCAATAGCCACATCACCAATTTTACAAAAGATATACTTGTAACTTGCTCCTGCTCGAGCACAGATAAAGCCACGTCGTTATTTGTTGACCTGTACACCTGCATTCCAGGGAGTCCAAAGTGCTAGTTTGAATAACATCTAATATTCGCAAAACGATGAAGGTGTAGTTTATATTGCGGAATTTTCCAATAACTTACAAGGATGGATGTTATGTCAGTAACTAAATAAATAGCTTAGTTTCGTATGTATCCAGGCATTCCCACTCAGGAATGATCAAAATTTAAAAGCAATTACCTTACACAACAGATATGTCACAATGCATCTAATTGGCTGTAGCCAAAAGTTGTACAAGTTGCACAAAATGAAGTAGTACGCAAGTGAAGCACAAACGTCAGTGGGGCGACGACGAACTGGTGTACCGCGCTCCTAACGCAACACATGAAACCAACTACCACCTAACGGCTGATTTAAGATGTAGTTTACTACAAAAGTACACTCACCTTCCTATCATGGGTTATTTTAACGTACATTGTTTAGAAGCCGCTGCTACGAGCGAAGAACAATTCAAAACCCATTTACAAGATTTAGTAACTACTTTTCCTCTTTAAAACAACATCACTTTGCCCACTCCGTTCAGCGCTGGTAACAAGCCACCTGGGCTGGAGCTTGTGCTTACCAACGAGGGGCGTATGATTGATGCGTTGATTTTAGACTGCCAGTTGGGTCACAGTGATCACGCAGTCATCAGTTTTAACTTCATCTGCTATGCGGAATATCTAATGATAACGATGATACTGTGCGAACCAACACAAAGTACGACCGACTCTCCCAGCTGGACAGCGCCACGACATGGTCTTTCCTCGAAGAAGAACCCCCGGAAGTAGCCTGGCATGAGTTCGTCAAAAAATTCAGTCAGCTGATTGCACCGGCCTCAGTGATAAAAGCTTGCAATAAGTGTAAATCCGTTTCTTTCGTTAGGAGCAGAACCGAAAATGGATGACAGTACGCAAAGCAGCATGGCGAGGGTACAGGGAAGCTCCAGTACCAGCAACTTGAGACAACTACGTAGCCCAACGTAACCACTACACTCAACTGTCAAGAGAAGACAAAGCCGCCTATCAGCACATCGCAAAACTTCAGTGCTAACCACAAACTGCTGTACAAGCACGTTAACAGCCTACGAAAGGTGAGGCAAGGAGTTCCTCCACTCAAGAGGGCTGATGGCCCAACAAGAACGTAGATGGAAGCAGAAAACGCGCTGCAAATGCAATACAGCCCCACGTTTCAAGGAGACTTGCCACAAAGCGACCTACCAAACTTTGTATTCTGCTCACCAGGATTAACCCACATCCATTTTACCGCAGAGGCTGTATTGCAAAGCTGACTTCTCTACACAAACTCGGCTCGCCGGGTGTCCACGTCATTCGCTCAGGGGAATTGGCAGCAGCAGCAAACCAACTAGCAGGACCTTTAGCTCAGTTTTTCCAGCATTGCTTAGACTAGAACCAAGCTCCCGCGTGGTGGAAGCTTGGAATAATAAGCCCGATCCACAAAGGTAGACGCAGAACTGGTCCCTCCAACTACCGCCCAGTAACCCTTCTTCATATACTCGCAAAGGTCAGGGAATCCATAGTTGCCGATGCACTGATGCGCTACATGGAAACTGCAACCTCATCACCCCTTAGCAGCACGGTTTCCGTCTAGAGCGGACATGTACAACTAATTTACTAATTGCACGTAGTAGTTGGACCAAGGCAGCCGACGCTGGGGAAGGTGTTGATGTGACCTACCTGGAATTTTCCAAGGCTTTCGATCGTCTAGACCATCGGTTACTACTATTCAAGCTGCAGCATTAGGAATCGGAGACCCACTTTTAAGCTGGATCGCCAACTTTCTGTTTCAACGGCAATTAGTAGTCAGGGTTCGGAGCTCTTTATCGGACCCCATACAACTCGAGTGTGATGTGCGCAAGGCTCGGTTATAGGTCCACTTTTGTTTTTCATGTTTATTAATGACCTTGCACAGGGAATCGCTTCAAACTTCCTAATGTTTGCCGACGATAGCAAGATCTGGCGCAGGATCCACGCAACCACCGACCAACATGTGCTTCATAGTGATTTAGATACGGTGTATCAATGGTCGACGCAAAACGTAATGCATTTGAACATCAGTAAATGCAAGGTGCTTTCCATCCGACATCAGAACAGATACTCATACCGACTCGGAACGGATGTACTGTAACGATCAACTCTCGAACGTGACTTAGTTCGAGATGACTTGGGTTGCTCCAGGCAATCTGAAAGGCCTCGAAGACCGGGAACCAACACGTCGGGCTGTTGAGGCGAGCGTTTAGACAAATAAACAGCTCCATATTTCGACAAAAGCTCAGTGCGTATGTTCGCCCTCATGTCTAATATGCAATTCAAGCCTGGCATCCATGGCTGAAACACGACCATAATGCACTGGAGCAGCCACAACGCCGGGTATCTAAGAACGTAATTGGAATGCGCAAGCTTTCGTACCAAAAGAGGGTGCGACGACTGGGATCGTTCAGTGGAAGCTATCGCAGACTACGAGGCGACCTGATTATGTCATACTTGATTCTGCGAGACTCACATCATGGGTGCCGCCCTTTGCTGCAACTCAGCAGCAATGCAAACCTGAGGAGCCACTCATAAAATCTCTCAAAACAATACAGTTGTCTGGAGTGCCGCAGAAATTTCTTTTCCATCCGTGTCTGTCACCCGTGGAATGCTCTCCCAGGATAGGTCGTCTCTGCACCGACACTAACAGTATTTAAAAGACGGTTGGACGATGTACTCATCCACTTACACTCTGTTACTTCACACTACGTCTCCATCCTACACCTGGAGTTTACCATGGACTTATTTGTTTTAACTGTGGATGCTGTGAATCTAAGAGGATCGTAGGACTACAGGGAAGCAAACGATAAGTCCTTATTTTCATATTTATATTATTAACTATTTTACTATCAATATCATCCTTATTGTGATGTTGATATTCCCTACAACTATCCCACGGGACCTGTATAGCTAAACCTGGTAACCCGTATAAATTCAGTGTTTATTGTTCATTGGATTCACGTGTGCGTAGAGAAAACAGGAAAAGCAAAGTAAGTAAAGTGATGCCAATATGCCACGGCTGAGGGTAGCAATCTTGTGCAGCAAGAAAATAGCAACCAACTTTTGCTAGTCGATACTCCAGGACGTAATTTTGGACAGTGATTTTACTCAGTGGCCGGTCACATCCGCCACGCGCAGTGTTGATAAACGGACCTTTTTGGCTTTTTCTAGGGAGAACCCTTGTCAGGCGAAAACCCACCACGTCCTGGAACACTGTCATCGATTGAGTTGAACGGTCATGTACATCAGGCAAAGCCTCTTATCAACTACTTGTTCACTGTTATTCGCAGTCCAATCATCCTCTGTTATCTGAGCAGACAGCTCAGTCAGGGTCTGCCACCAGTCAAGCAGAATGGATATATGCGCGGGTAAGCTAAATTTCCACGGTACCAGGGGTCTCATTTCTCTGAGTTTGTATACTTGCTGGAATGTAAGTAATTTCTGTCTAGCCATTCTCACTGGTCACCACTTGTTGCGTTGGGTGCAACCGGCTTGTTTTGATCTAGGGCCACGGTCCAGGTGAGTCTTTGTTTGTTATTTTGTCCCAAATCAGACGGAGGCAGCTCCTCAGTCCAAGCACGGATCTTACTTAAGTTCCCGACCTCGGAGAAATGGGAAAGAGAGGAACAGGTTAAGAGAAGACCGAATAGGACAATCATGGAACCAAGCAGTGCGCGAAACCTACCTTAAGACATTTGGTCTTAAGATAAATTAATGTATAATTTACAAAAGATAGAATGCCGAAAGTACTTCTGGATTACTCAAGTAAAAGCATGGCCCGGTGGGTGAAGTGCTGCATTGTTCTTGTATGTCTAGAGAAAGGGATCGGTAATAAGTGAACAAGGTATTAGTTAAAGGGGTTGGGACAAATCTGTAGGAAGAAAGAAGGTAACTCAAGAAGCGTGGCGGTCGAAGGGTGAATAAACAGCAGAGTTGACCTATGAACGCGTAACTGCAGAAGATGCTGACGCATCGGAGCTTCAATAGCTAAGTTTATCCATTCGAAAGTGGAATTTTACGGTGAGAATATCAAGCTTGACGCATGTAACAGTGCAAGTAATAGCCATATTAACTACTTAGCAGGAACCGCTTGTGGTTATGGACTAAGGAAACATATACAGCCGAGCAGATTGTTAAGTATAGGTAGGATATATTGCAGGAAGTAAGGTCTTAGATGAAGCGTAGGTTATATTGTGGAACCTGCAATAATCGGAACTTACCATTGTGGAATAAGATGGCACAATGGCGCTTTGGTAGATAAGGTGAACCACTAGAATTGCAAATTGTACGGTGCCAGTAGTAAGCCAGATGTGCATTGAGAGCAATGAGATTAAGGGCCGGATTACTATGTAGCAGAAGCCGCTCTACGATAGGCGAATCTGAAAGCTGACTGCTAAGCAGTCAATTAAGTTCGGGAGGGTCATAGTGGAGAAAGTGAGGCCTAGTTGGATGGCTCATTGGATTCAAATGCTTGCAATACTATCAGCCCAGATGTAGTGGCATAGGACGGCTCGTCTGCGCATCAACAGGTTATGCGCACCACTGTGGGTTGAATGCTACAGTGATCAAAAGAAGCCAGAAGGAGGCAGAGAAAAGTGAGGGTGTTAGCCGAAGTAACCACTTGGCGGAAGCCGCTAGTTATTGAAAGATAACATGAACATGAAATGCCGAGCAGTCAGTTAAGTAGAGTAGGTTTAAATTAGAAGAAGACAGGTCTTAGCAGAGGGTTAACGTGCAGAACAACCAATAATGAGTGGAATAAAACTCACAAAACCACGGGGAGTGGTGGAGTATTCTTACCTCTGCTATAACAAATAATATGAACAAAAATTGTAAATTGTGTTCGCGTATCGGTGCTTAGATGGTTAAGTGAACGATCCCGTGGTTGTAGTCTACGGTGTGGAAAGAAAGCCAGATGGACACAGAGGGCGACGAGGACAAGTGCCGGTAATCCGGTCCTGAACGTTCCTCTAAAGAGTTCGTTTAGCAGTCTTATTCTTGTTGCAGTGTGTGCTAAGTACCTAACCAAGGTGTTCAAGTTAACATCCAAAGGGTTTACGGGTTGCTTAAAATTTGGAATTCAGGTAGCAGTGCTCAAGACAAGCAGCCCTTGACAAGCATTGTTATTGCTCAGGTAGTGGCTTTGACAGTAAAGCGTACCACTTGCTCCGTCTTACGCACAGGATCAAGTACACCTTCCATTCGCTAAATTCTTAAGGTAAATGCAATACTGTAATTTATCCACGTTGTCCGCTGGTATATTTTCTGTACCCTGACAGTTAAGTCTGTGGGAACTGGACGACTGATACGCCCAAGTCTTCCTAAATGCGGTGTATCAATCGCACACATTTTAAGATCGTTAAAAATGTGGTTATTACATTGTTTAAAGCCTTTGTTAGCCCATATTTTAATACTGCGGGAAGGCCTGCTTACCATCTTTAAACGGCAGAAGCCGCTGCTGAACGAGCTCGATGCAATGCCACCATGTTGGTGCACTGATTAAAAGGATCCGGAGCTCAAATACGCTGCTTAGGTTGCATGTCTTTTGGTTTTACTACAGGAAACACGTGGGAATTAATCCTTACTATCGTCAACTGACTGGCAGGATTGGGAGTGGATTAACCCGAGCATAACCGTACAGTAGTAGTGCTGCATGCATTCCCTACCTGTATCGCTGAAAGCATGCAGTTTTTCTTTGGTACGGGGTGATTTCTTCTCAACGGCCAGCTGGCCAGAAAACATGATCCTTTTGCTGGATATAAAGAAAAGCTAATCCTTCTGACGTATCCACTTACCGTTCTACCGTTACGTATCGCCATTTATGAGATGCTCATTTTACGGAGTACAAATCCCAATCAACTCGAAACTTTTACTCGCCTTTGCATTTCCTCACCCGATTAGGCAGGAAGGGCACCGCCGCTTCGAGCAACTTCAACGATCAATGCTGGACCTTGACTAAGCCATCCGATTAGCATACCAAAATGTCTGGACAGTAGCCGACTTCGAATAGCCGAGCGAAAAGTCAGTCGTTAAGGTTCATTTCCAAGTACATTTTCCGCTCGAGTGGGTCGACAGCAGTTTTCCAGAACCTGGTGGTGTTTTGACTAGAAGATCCTTTCCCTATAAAAAGCCGTAGGTGTCAAGCTAACAACACTACGACTTGACCGATTTAACTCGCTAAGGAATAAAATCGCTGCCCAAGTCTTCATACCGGTAAGTTGAGTGGCGTTACAGCTCACTATTAAAAATGCGTACACTACAACACACTTCCATACCAGCACCTTCTACCAACACCACTACACACCTAAACACGGACCATCGCCAAACCGAATGAATATGTTTCTTGCTAATAATTTCCTATTTCAGTATTTATACATTTTAGCCATCTACTTATGGCGTGTAATGCAAGGCGACGGTTGTGAATCCCTGCTTATAAAATTACGTTCCGGACTCAAACATTGTGCCTCAAGGAATTCAAGAATAATATAGTTATCTAAATGGGTTAAGCTCACCTCGAAAACACAGCATCAGAATTTATTCACCAAGGATCCTATATTTACAGGAACCCCTTGGAGGACAGATATCTCTGTCGGGGTTAAGTTACATTAGCACGGAGACGTTTATTGATTCTCGCAGGCATCCGAACCAATGGGTTCCGTGCCTTTCATTTCTGCAATAACTTGTTGCTATTTCACTTACCTGCAGCTTTCCTACTATCACTTCCTGGAGCTTTCTTTCGACCTTGGAGACAATTACATCTCATGATAACATTGCAAAATTCGGATGCATTTTTGCGCACATAATATTCTTTTACGTGGAATTTGATCGGTATAATCACGCTTCTAATCTTACCTACTCTTTAGAAAACTCTAACAGGATACATCTTTTAAGTTGGAATGCGTTATTAGTCTAAGAATGATATATTCATTATCAACGATGCACTGCACCCACTACGATGACAAGTCCAGTGTTGCTGGCCTGTCACGAATTCTGCACTATCCGGACCCGTACCCTACTGCAGAAAAGGCCAAACTCCATTTCCTTAATCTTATAATTTACCTGCACCATACTGCGCTCGATTCCTGTACCATTTATCATCTTTCACCGGCTGCAAAGATAAGTGGCAGGTCCTGCTTAAGTCATTCTCTCAACAAACGCAAAGATCTGGGCCACCTTCGGCTGCAAAATCCGGGTGCCTACTCGGTCGGTTAAATACACTGCCGGTTCTACATTGCAGTCGAAATAGATCGACGGTGGCTTTCCAAAATACGGTTAGGTTTCGACTGGCAGGTGTACCTACATAAAATTACAACTATCCATTTAACAGCACTGAATCATCCCGGACCTAACGACATTGAAGAACGTACCCGCCCAACGATTCCCACCGGCCCGTTCATCCGACGTCGACATGCGGCATCTGCAACCACCAAGGAAATGGCCACCAACCGATTTTGCCACGAAGCGTGCCATAAGGATGCCCCAAACGTTCTTCTTTTAATGGAGAACCTTTGCATGCATAACTTGCGCCGGCTGCTGAGCTCATGATACCATGGAGTACAACATGGAACTATCACGCCAAACTTTGTCTATTGCCACGACAATTGCAAAGCCGATCATTCCGCGCACCAGCGTTAGCATGCTTCTAGATCCCACTATTACGTGACCAAATGCTTGGACAGATAAACTAAAAGAAGTTTGGTTGTAACTACTTATTAAACGAACTGTTTTACTATTCTGACGCAGCTATGCTTGAAAGCATATTTGATCACGCCCTCACCATTGTGCTCTGTTTCATCGAGTAGATACCAATTATCCAAATATTTTATCCCAAACGGATGCCAACTATTTAGGTTTGTCCATTAAATCCGCATAAGTGCAAAATCTTTCATTCTATGGCTGAAGTTTGTTCAATATGTAGGCCACAGATTCATGGAGTACACCACCAAGGGCTACGGTACGAGCATCAATGGTGAAGGAGTCTGAACCTCGAACAAGTGCACTAGCGTTACAGACACAAAATTTCATTCCAGCTGTTAAGCTTCGTTATCCCGCTTATGATATTTCCCTAAAGATTTTGTTCTAACCCTTCCACCAGTCTTTAAATTACTACGCGCAGCCCGTAGAGCGGGGATTGCTAGCCCAAGCCCACTAATATCGGTTGGTTGAACGAGCTCCTATTCCACATTATTAGCTACGTTCCCGTTGGTTCCAACTTGACCTCACAAACACTCGTCTGGATCAACAATACACACCAGCGGAACAGTCACGGGTTGTCTTTACTGTTCTCGTCCCAAACGCAATGTGAAGCTAAAGCTGGTGAGGGCCACCCAAGGTTTTACGAAGCCAATGTAGTTAGGAAGAACACAACCTTCGGAACAGGAACGAAAAATAAACCTTCGGACACAGATCGTGGCAGAGCTAACTTCTTGGGAAGTCCTAGAAAAGATTACAAATCGCAACAAACAGGAAAGCTGGTATGGTCGTCGCCGTTTTCAGTACAACTAGGTAGGTCATTTTGCCCCGATTTTGTACAATCAGAAATATTTATCGTTGTTTTTCATGTACATGGCAAGTATGTGGCTAGTGGCAGTACATTTTCTAAATATGGAAGAGGTCTCAGATTGAGCACTATTAAAAATAGGAGCAATGGGTATAAATTACACGATTGGTCGATGGGGTTTCGTCAACTCAGCTATCGATTGTAATACAGACGGTTGAAGAACACCGCTTGAAACTAACGGGAGCACAGCCATCGCAAGTTAAGATAAAGCTGCTCTGAATGCTGCTACGAGGTTCGTCTTGAAAAGTATACGGATACGATGGTCGATAAGGATATCCTCAACGGCACAGAGCCATAATCGAATTGTTAATGGATGTTATGAGTGTGGGGGACGGAGCAGTCGTGCTGAGCACCAGACAAGCTAACCGATTTGGTGTCGTGTATGTTATACCTGGTTGCCCGAACCTCAGGAGATGAGATGCGCCAAAGTTTTCTGCGCACTTGTTTACTGTTGTGTATGATGGTTACGTGTTCTTCAAATAGAAAGCACACCAGGTGCCGTTACTTGCAGGGGCAGGTACATGTCAACTTACAGAATGCCACCAAAGGCTCTGGCGGAGGTAGAGAAGCAAAGGACAGAGACGGAGACTGAGGAGCTCGTTAGGATAACGAAATGCTTATATCTTTCTCACGTTGTACTCACGAAAACTGCAGATGGCTTACCAAATCTGCATTGAGTTCAGCGAGCCACAGTGAGCGATAGTGATGAATACATTTTCACTGCTAAGGTCGGGGAGTATAGTTTCTAATCTTTACGACACAAATTGGAGTTCCTTGATAGATAACCGCTCGGGATATTGGTAAATTCCCAACGCTGAGGAAAAGTGATACGACAGATTGTAGTATATACGACCAGCAGCAGGAAATTTTAAATAAATAAATAAATATTTATTTTCGACTATGAGAGGCATGCCCATGGAGGCATGGTCAGGTATGTGCAACTGTACAGACATATTATAGTAACTGTAACAATGACAGTAGCAAATTGGTCATATAAATAGATAGTTTGTTCTCAAATTCATTGAGACACACCAAATCAGTCGTGATCAATGTTTAAAGGCACTTGTGTATCACGACCATACTTCGGGTTCAATCGTGTATAGTTAAAATGGTCAAGGCACTATAAGTGTAATGTAACAGTGCTTGTAGACAGAGCGTAACATATTCCTGCATGGGTCTGGAAGAGTTGAGATGTGAGTCTAGTCGACATGCCAGTATGTACTTGTGGACAGTGGCTTTATTCAGGATTGGGCAATTCTGCAAATACATTCCGGTGCCTACTAGGGACGTAGTAGTAAAGTGTAGTGTACCTTTCACATTCTGTTACATATCCTTCCAGGCAGCTGATAATAGCACCAGCTGTGTCCACTATTCTTTCAAGACACTTCACACTTCGAGCAACTTTCCTTTTGAATCGCCGGCTGACTCTAGACTACCTCGTGTACAATATCTGGGAGCTCCAAATAAACAGTTATGGGAATATACGTATTCAAAACCTTTTGGCATCCAAGAATGACGGGTCATTAAACCAGGAACTCCGCAACCAAAGGTCTTTACCAAAATACGATAAGTGGTGACACCGACGAGTGGTTGACTCGACGTGAGTTCGGATATTTCGACTCAGCAAACATCATCCGGTGAGTCGTAGCCAATTTCGTCACATTTCCTCCATTTTATGTATGCTAATATGACTGACCAGCAACCAGGGGAAATTAACACCGTATCTACCAGTTGTTTACCAACATTTTGGATACAGTATCCCCAGCTATGGTTCATGCAGGCCGAGTCATTAAGCAGTATCGTTAACAACTGCTTTTGATCGTGTTTATCTTTCCGAACAGTAAAGCAGGGATAAATACAAACTTTTCTTAGGCCTCGATATTTTTGAAGGCAGTAGTTTGGATCTCCGTAGCTTATGTACGAATTCTGCGCTTTTCACCGGCTACCGCTGCCAAACCTTGAGGTGCCTGATTCCATTTGTAAACGATCAATTAGAGGAAATTTGATCCATTTTCTTTGGTCACATCAACGCTTTTCGAGCATCCATTAGTAGCGGGCTCATGGAAAGGAATAAGCAAGCCAAAATTAGATCGTAAAAGTGGAGGGTGGAAACAAAGGAAATAACGGTAGTGGCTAACAATTTAGTCTTTCTTAGAAAAGTACGACTAAAAGGCCGGCTCACTTAACTAGAAAATACACTAATATTGGAAAATGGAGCCAAAATATAGCCCAGACAGAGCATACCAGAACCACAAACCTGGCGCGAATTTCAAAGGGTAAGTCTCCTAACAAGCGGAATCAACGCCGTTTTGGAGCCGAAATGTTGGCTAAAACGGGACAACAACGGGCGGTCTAGGACCAACCCTAGGCGCTGGTTACGATTAAAGGTAAAATAATTAAGCTACGTGCAGTGGTTATTGAGATATTTGCATTTTTAGCGGTCGGCGGCAGATAGCGCCATTTTCGAGCCTCCGCTAAATGCACGTTCTGCTTTGGAAGAAGATACAGAAAAAAGAAAGAAAGAATACAAAAAACGGCTAGGCGTAATAAATTCCGAATATGGAGTAGTAACTGGGAATGCCTAGGATAACGTGTAATTCGCAGCAGTAGCGAAGAATGACGCAGTGGGCCGAAAAGCATACTTTCTCAGTAAACGTAGTAAAAGTTGGGAAAACAAACGGAAAGGTTTTATTTATTTATTTAGTGATATTTTTTATATTGACCGAAAGGCAGAGCGGCTTAAACGAACAATGAAGGCATAGTTAAACTTCACGAACGTAGCTTGAGAGGTAGCTTTGCTTGTAGATCTACTCGCGGTCCAAACCAGCATGTAGTCGACCAGCAGTGTTTTCCTCTTCAAAGTACAACACAGTAGTGGAAAATGAATAGCGCGGAACCTTTGTTTATAGGAGAATCGAGTATGCAAACAGTCGACGGCGCTTCACGCAAGATGGGAGGTGATTGTCAGAAGCAAAACCAAACCTCAATAAATATGTTATAAGCGGAACTATAACGTCAGGTACACAGCGCCAAAGTTAAGACCATTCAGTAACCGGAACAAGTCAGGCTACGGAACAACGGACAAGCACAACGCAGGGTCCCAGTGCGAGCAGATTCAAAGGACGGTGATGAGCTCCGTACACAGCATTTGCTCAGAAAGGAGCGCAATTCCAATTTAACCTTACGACTGTGAAACGCTGGGTACACGAATTTCTACTGCAGCCATGGTGTTTGAGAGAAAAGATAGATCGAGCAGAAGCGGTTGTAGGGGACCGCAACGCAGCAAGCACACAGGAGACTGCAGGCACACTAGAACGAGCATGGACCGAAACGGGCGCAAACACCGTGGACGAGATGGGTCGGCGAAAAGCAAGTAAATCAATACGAGCAGAGAGCGGACCAAGCGCAACGAACGCCAATGGGCCTGAGCCAAGGAGTATAGAGCAGTTAGGTATCGAAAGTCTTATAAAGCAGCCAGAAACCGCTTTGTGGATGCAATCAGGAGCAATCCAAAGCAGAATAACGCAACCGAAATGGAACAGAGCAAGAACCTTAGAACAATTCCGGGCTGAACAGTGTGGAAGCAAGGGAAACAATACGGCTGGGGCAGACATGCAGCCAGGGCAACTAAAGTTGCGGGCCATTTAGAAACGAACGTCACAGGCTGTGATGCAACACGTATTTTGCATGCCAAGATTGTTTTGTGGTCCAGAAATGCGCGCCTGCGAGCAGCTTTTTCAACCCGTGGTCGCGGGTAACAAAGCTTTTGCTTATTTGTCGCTTCAGTCTTGTTACAAGGGAGAACGGTTACTTTTGAGTAGCCGCGCAAAATGTTTACCCATTCACTGCTGATTCCGTCCACTTGGGAAATGTGATGATAGCTATTGTTAAACCTAAACTTCTGTCTGTAGATATCCAATCTGCCTTAGTACATGAATACATAAATATATTTCGCATTCTCGGATAATGCGAAACATGCAAATATAAGCATAAACAATAACGTTAGCCCGTCAGCAGTCGAATAGGATTCTCCTTCTTCTGTTACTGTGGTGCCCAAATTTTATACAAACCTTACTTAACTGACTACCCTTTACAGCCGCCTGCTCACTAAGTTTGGAAATACAGTGGCAATAATGTAATCATACTTTTCCTCACACCTCTTGCTAGGCCTGGTGTTTGCGCATGTTACGATATGTGTTTCATTAGCTAACATGCGGGCTCTGCTTTACAGAAACGCAATGGTTGCAATAAAAGTAGTACCAGCTTCTGGTTGCGTAACTGCCTCCTCCATTGGAGTAAGCTACTAGGTAAACTGCTGTCAAAAGCTTTTTAACCTATTGAACTTACTTTATGTGGGGTTAAACGCATATAAATGAAACAGGATGCAAAACCTGTTTCCATTAGTCAACCTCAACCGAGGCCACTTACGAAGGGTAAAGCTGTCTTAGCAGCCTAGCAGGACAAAGTAGCGAAAGAGCTAATTGAACCAGCCGATGCAGCCGAGGTGGTGCATCCAATGGTGCTTTTGGTAAAAGACGACACGATCAGGACATATAATAACCCTCAAGATCTAAGCATACAGATAGCCATTAAGCAAGTTGTGATACCTACTTTTGAGGAGCTAACAGTTCGCCTTTCCGGAGCAACGGTTTTTTCAAAAATGGATTTAAAAAGCGTTTTTCACTAGCTTTTATCTGGTAACGCCAAATTCATTACCGCCTTCATAACATCTGGTGGATTATTTCAGTATCTAGCTTTACTTTGGGTCGAAGCTCAGCTCCTATTGCATGGCAGAAGTTCGTGGCTCAATTTCCATCAGGTATTGATGGTGAGATTACTAAAGTTGACGACACTTGTTTCTAAGCGCTCGCCAACATGGCCTGTCTAGCGCTTATATAAAGTCTTCATCGACGCAGTGAACTCCAGATCCGACTGAACTCGAGATAGCGCGTATTTGACGCTCCAGACTAAATTACAAGGCCACATCATTTTCTGCAGCGGCATTCGTCACGGTGCCAAAACATTTCATGCCATAGCTGACTATAAGATGCCTAGTGGCCTAACGAAACTAAAGGCTTTGTTGGATATGTTCACTTACATAGCGATACCTTCGTGATTTTGAGACAGCGGCATATCTACTACGGTAAAAGACAAAATAGGAGTCATAGTTGGTTTAGACAGGTGCACGACAAAATGCGTCTCACGAAATTTAACGACGGATTTCTTCCGTTTCACTGGTTGCTATATTTGACAAAGCGGGCTGTAATTTTGCGTCAACTGATGCTACCTTTCTCGGTCTCATTGATGCGATTTCACAACCACAAAACTGAATAGAGTCAAACTAAATAAATAAATAACTGTTTTATTCCCGAATTCATGGAGCTGTGCCACCTCAGTTAGTATCAGAATGTACATGCATTTATGTAACATAACAGCTACGCTACAACGCATGTAATTTGGCTGCGGACAAAAGTTGTACAATTTGCAGAAAAGTACGAAGCACTCATGAGGAGAGAAGTCATGAATGGCGTGCAAATAAAATGGTTTCACGTGTGCGTGGCTAACTTATAAAGCACGGCAGGTGTTGGCGACAGTACCTGAAGACTGAGAGTATCTAATTCAGGTAAGAGTAAAATATCGAAGAATGACTAGTCGATTTTCCAGTGTGTGACAGAGATCGGTGTCCAGCAATGGCATTAGGATTAAGACGTTTGATACTATGAGATCTTAAGGTAACACAGAATTGGTAAAAATACTAGCGAAGCTGTGAGGCAAACAGACGAAGCGAATAAACTTTGTAGAGAGGGAGTGCTGAATACCGAGCTTCAGATATCCGTAGAGTTAAATGGAGCCTATGACGAACAGCTGCTGCTAAGCAGAGATAATGGCTTTAGGAAAGGTAGTATCAGTGGCTGGTGAAGCCATAGCATTCAGACGTTTGGTCACTAGTGGATACCTACAGCCTCAATAAATAACTCAACAAGCAATCAAACATTAGAGAGACAAACCTTCGAGAAAAGGTATGTTGGAGAGAAAAAGAGTAGCTCATTCCAAGTTACAGATGCGTACCGAGATGCATGGAGCCAACAACGACTAGCTGCTGCCAAGAAGGGTTGACGACGGTAAGGCGAACGGCATATAATAGCTCTAGACGAGAAGTCAGTGGCCAGCAATGGCATTCGGAGTAAGACTCCAAATACTAGTGGAACCTACGGTGGCATAGAATAGGCCACGAAACCAGCTGAGCTGTGATGCAAACAGTCCAAGAGAATAAACGTTGTAGGGAGAGAGTGACTCCTAGCGAGCTCCAGATATCCGCGGAGTTGAATGGAGCCTATGCCGATTAACTGAGGCTGAACAGAGAGAATAGCGCTGGAATAGCGCCCATCAGTGGGTGAATAAAGCTATTGGTTTAAGACTTGTTTACTAGTGGATACGTAGGGTGTGAAAACATAAGTCACCAAACCAGCTGAGTTGTGTTGCAAACAAACCAAGCGAATAAAGTTTGGAAATATGGGATGGTTCCAAGCAGTCTGCACATTGGTACAGAGACGCATGTAGCCAACAACGACTAGCTGCTGCCAAGAAGAGTTGATGAAAGTAAAGCAAACGACAGATAACGGCGGTGGAAAGGAGAGATCTGTGGCCAGCAATGTCATTCGGACTAAGACTTGCGTTACTAGTGGTACTTACGGAGGCACAGTATAGGTCACGAAACCAGCTGAGCTGTGCTGCAAACAGTCAAGGAGAATAAACTTTGTAAGGATGGAATGACTTCCAGTGAGCTGTAGATATCCGTACGTTTGAACAGAGCCGATGGCGACTAACTGCTGCTGAACAGAGAAAATGGCGCTAGAATAGAGAGCAACAGTGGGCGGGTGGAGCTATTCGATTAAGACTTGGTCACTGGTGGATACCTACAGTTTCAAAATTTTTGGCTGAACCTGCTGTGTTGTGATAAAAATGGTCCAAGAGAAAAGGTTTGGAAATAAGTGGTGGCTCCAAGCAGGCTACGGATTTGCACAGAGATGCAGGGAGCCATCAACAAATAACTGCTGTCAAGAAGAGTGGACGGGAGTAATGTAAACGACAGATAACAGTTATTGCCTATGCTTAACAATGTTAGCAGATTCTTAGGTCTTTACTCCGCCAGCGATAAAGATTCTCTCGCTTGTGGGTAAGCTTGCAAGAAAGGGTATATTTACCACGTTGGCCGCCCTTTCACTTTACGAACAGACTGCACTGCTCTCACCACACTTCGCAGGTATGGACCTAAATGAACCTCCTGGATGTGAAGCAATCGTTGGTACGTCAAGCCTTCAATTACGTTTTTCAAATCAGTTACCAGCCGGGATGACAGAAGCCGCTCGCGTGTGCGTTATCCTACGTACCTTTAGAACTAATGGCTGGAAAAGAAGATCTCGGCGAAACGACAATAATATCTGGTCTTAGAGCCGCTTTATCCACCCTGACGACTAATAAAATACAACCAGAGTACGCGGGAGACGAGAAGCTGCAGCATCTCATGACTTGTGTTCAGTGTGGATGGCTACAGGACGACAAACATTCCTGTGATTTCCTTCCGTACTATACAATTCGAGAGGAATCTTCAGCCGTAGATGGCTGTCTAATGGAAGGACCTGTATTTGTAACTCCATCGCCGCTGTTTAGCAAGATAATTGTGTGTGCCCATGAGGGTCATCCGGGTGTTGTCCGAAAGAAAATTAAAGTCCGACGCTATGTCTGGTGGCCACGAATGTCATCATGTGTTTTAGCGCTGGTAAGAAGCAGTCCAGCTTGCCGATTATCGGATAATAGTTCTATGCCTGTTGCAGCACCCGTGCATCCGATACTTTGCCCGCTGTGTTCGTTGGCCAAGGTTGCATATAAGGTTATGGGCCACTTTACTGCCGCTCCGGTGGATAAGGAAAATTTACATTGTAATCTGCCGTTACGGCCACTAGTCTGCTGTTAATTTCTGTGACCAAATGACCTCCTCCGTAGTGTTACGAGGGCCGAGACAGCTGCTCCCTAGCTTCGGATTAGCGGATAGTTATAGATAATGGTACCTAATTCTGTAGTTAGGAATTCGTAGCTTCCTTCCGAGTACATAAATTAAAACATTCCCGGACTACCTTCTACAATACTGCAGCAAACGGTATGGTAGAGCGTTTTAAGTGCTCCCTCACGGAGGCAATACCAACTTTTGGCTGGTTCGGGAAGGTTGTGAAGTAACTGTCTTAGCACCGCTGCTATCATACAGAACCAGTACATAACGAACCAAAGGGGAAGGTCGACCGAAATGCTGACAGGAAGACCCATGCGCACCAAACGCAATGCTGCAAACAACGTGGGTTTTCTGTATATCCAGAAGTGTTTACCTGCATATCAAATAAACCAACAATCCTAGACTCAAACCGCAAATCCACTGCACCCGGGATCAGTTCTTAGAAGCGCAGCAGACATCTGAGGCGGCTATTCTCTTAGTTTGTCTGACCAATTGTCTGGACTATTGTCTCGAAAGCCATTAATTTTTCCACACCTTTTCGATGTCATCCTCTTTATCCTGCCCGATCCTTATAGAGGTCATTGATTGCATTTACTTTAATAAATAAAAACATAAAATAATCAATTTTTCTTGGGAATAGGAAGCACGCTTTCACTGGCATGGTCTTGCTATGCTAACAGACTTTAAAATGTACAAAAATAATATACGCCGATCTTAACAGTTAATGTGTGCATGGGTGGATGTGTAGCCGTACACAGGTGTGACGTTATAGACTGTGTTTGTAAATGGGCCGTTGAATTTGCAACGGTTGGACAGCGTCGGCTATGTAAGAATAGATGGTCGATGTACATGGATTTGATGCAATTACCTAGATATCAGGTAACTTTGGCTAGGTGATGGCGAGTCACATTCGCCACATCACCGTGTTGATAAACGGAAATTTGTGCCTTTTCGTAGTGTGAATGCATGCCAGACGAAAACCCACCAATTACCGCAACACTCACGCCGAGCTGTTTGCTGGAACAGGTTACACCGGAATCACCCAGTATGCATCAAGAGAAGGTGGTCTGGCTAACCAGCTAACCCTGTGCTCTTCCCTAAGCTATTATAAGCTGACCAGTGTCTTGCATTCTGACTGCATCCATACTAACGTGAAGTAAATAAACGAGGATCTGCCCACCCAAAGTACCGTTTCCCTCACCCCGAGAACTGTTCTGAAGTTGCTCACACGTTGCTAGCATGGCAACTTTCACTCTTGAGCTGTCCATTTTGCTTACACTCTATTTGTCTTCCCAAGTATTTGTAAGACTAATCTCGATCAGCGGACTAATCCAGTCTCGTCTGCTGGACCTCTTACTCTCCGACTTCGTAAGTCTTCACTTACATTCTTACAGAAAGTTATGCATCTTTTCTTCCAACACGCATTATTAAGCGCATGACGTTGCGGTACGTAGTGGGTTTGCGCCTGGCGAGCGTTTATCTATAAAATCCACAAAAGTACCTTTAACACTACCGCGGCGTGGCGGATGCGGCTGGCCACCAAATAAAATCGCTGCCCACTGCATCACATTGTCAAGCCTTCCTACTCACCTATTAATAATTCTGAAGCATAGGCTTGTGCATATTTATATACGCTTGTTTAATATATTCTATCCGTTATTATCAACACAGTACTAGCTAGGTTGCTTCTCATAAGCTCACTTTACATTTTCTCTTTACTGCAACTGCAGTACCCTGAACTGAGCGAAGCGTCATTGCTTGTCAATGTTGCTCAAGCTCGGTTAGGCGTGCCCCAAAATATTCAGGAATAAAATTTAATTTAATTTATTTATTTACTCACCCATGCGTCTTGTACTGGCACATATAAAGTAGAAAGTGGCTTGATGGTCAGCGTCCATCGGCTTTACAGCGCAACTGGACCGTCCTCGCAAGCCAACAAAGATACGGGTAAAACTCCGTCATGGTCGACTCTACCGTTTCAAGAAATACTAAGCTCCAGCTGTACATCGTAACTAATTGATTGATACCAACCAGCCTGAAGCAAATATCCCGATGGGGATGGCGATGTGCTTCAAGGCCACAGATGTGACCTATCTTGCTAAACTTCGCTCAACGCTTTTGAAACGATTAGCGGAGTCCTTAGTGCGAATGCTTTCGTTCCGAGCAGTTGTACGTCTTTTGTGTTATCAACAATATACTGCAGTCACCCCTAAATGCTTCTGATGCAACACACCCCATGGTCTACAAGGCTTCAAACTTCTGCTCATGTGACCAAAAACACAGTTACTCACCACATCTGGCTTAGAGTAAATTTATAGAGCAACGCCGCCCCTATGGTGGCTAACAGAGCGCGCACATCTTGGCTCTAGGTAGCATCGTAATCAAGCAACACTAACCATGATGTCCTGCGACAACCACGTTTCAGTGAAAGCGAGTATATCGGGACAAGGTTTGTCCACAAGAATACCCACCTTGTGGTCCTTGGTTCTTAGGAATCGCAAATTCTTAAGCACCAACCGAATGAAGTCGTTACGATCAGCCCTAAGCCTTACGCCACCATGAGGGGTTCTGGTTGGGCAGCTTTTGACTTCTGGTTGACCAACCGAGAACTCGCAAGACGGAGGCACTGCTCACCAGTCGCCCGTCTATTGCTTTAACTTCAGTCGACCTGCCAGTGGAATGATTAGCTGAACGGACATTGCTGCCCCTGAGTTTGATCGCAAGGCGCACTCTCATTCTGCCTTTCTGCGGGTTGAGTGGGCTACACTAAGTAGTTGAGGACGCGGATTTGGCGTATCGACAGAGAAGTTCCTAATTGTATTTAATTTTTCAAATGTGACAACCGTGAAAACAGGTGAAAGCATCTTGTTGACGCACAGCTTGATTCACTGGAGGTCACCTTGCTGGTTTTCCTTAGAATGAGCTAGCGCAGCTTCAGCCATGTTACGAAGGGTAGCGCTGCTATCAGTAAACGAAGCACCTTGACGAAATGCATGCACCCTACGAGTCTTCGACCTGACCCAAGTTTCTACCTGTTTGACAGCGATGATGGGCGTTCCTACGCCAAAGGCGCTAGAGTAGTACAGTTGGAGGCATCGTATTATACTCCCGACTTTCTCATGAGTTGAATCCTTTCAGGCTATGCTGCTTGGCAGATGCTGACATGGCACGCTTCTACGCCAAAAGAATTGCGTTGGTTCGTGTTAGAGAGTAGTGCTCTACCTTAAACTCCTGCACGACTTAAGTCTCCTCAGGCTTTGTGTGGCCGTACGCAAGTCCTTAGCTTTCTTGTTCTTGCTCTTAGTGAGCAAGGGGTCATACGGTTGACAGCATCTTGGACGGCATCTAGTGCGGCATATGAGTAGCTGGGGGCACATGACAAGCAGCCGTCACCTCATGCGGATTCTAGTTGATAACAGGTTAGGTTAACGGCGTGGCTTTATCCAACCGACCGACAACCGTAGCGCCTTCAAATTTTGCATCAGTAACTCTTTTGAGGTCAAGAGAAGCGAAGAAGACCGCAGCTGCAGGCTACCCAACAAGCAGTTGACTGAGGCCATTCCTTTGACATGAAGAAGCGTAGAGCCACCGCTACTCAATACAGGGCGACTAAATGGCATGCTATCGCACGTCGACAGCATGGCGTACTGGTTACTGCTCAGGTAGTTACATTTCTCATGGTACTAGCAATCGCATACATAGCAGTGCACGTCCGTAAAATAGCTTGAGCAGCTCGTATGGCAGCACACAGCAAAAGCTTCATTAATCAATGCAGCCGAAAGCACCGTCGCGACAGCATTCAGCGATTCCGACATGACGCCTTCATAGACAGTGTGAAACATGAAGCAACACATAGTCGAGGAGCTGGTAGTTTCAGGACAGTCAAGAAAAACAGTTGCGGCTTAAAAAAGGGTGCACAATGGATTACAAATTTACAATATTATCCGAAGAGCAGCCAAAGACTGAGCACGAAGAAAGCTAGATGACGGTAGGTAAGTACCTAAGACATAATCCAGAGCAAACTGTAAACCAAAAGCATTCGGAGCAAGCGAAATCTGACGAAAGGTAAACATCTTGCGCAAGACGTGTAAACACCGCTACGCAACTGTGCTTTGTAAGTAATAGTTTTATAAAACCAGCACGCTAAACGTTTGAACTTTACCGCCAAGAAAGTTGAAACAGAAGTATCGGGGCTCTTGTTACTTACCGGTGAAAGACACGGGACGCCTGTTGGGGCTTGTAACATGCGTCCGGTCGAGGGTTCTGGGGCACTGTGTCCGGGGCGTGCGTGGGTGTTATTAGAGCAAATTAGCTGTAAGGCAAAGCAGATACGTCGTAAACGGCTGGAAAACCAACTAGCACATGTCTGAACTAGATGGATGGTTTGCTTGTGTCACATCTCATTGCTAGCGGGGCGGTACCGACAGGGTTGCCGACCGAAAACATAGTGCAAGAAGACTAAATAGAAGGCGTGAAAGCATACGACGACTGGCTAATACAACACCGAAAACAGGATTCGAAAGTAACTAGAGGAGGAAACGACACGCACAAGATAGGCTACGCTCTACGACAACTTGTTAGTTTGCTATGGATAAACTGGCGCGCTACTGTGAGAAGCCTGTATCGTCTTTAGAACCTGACTTGATCTAAATGTCGAAGCACGACTGAACTCTCTGCGCTTATACAGGTACATCTTGGAAGTTTCGTATGATCAGATAGTTCGAGTATCCTTGGAAGCTGCCGTATTTTGTATACATCATGCCATGACCCTCGGGGGCTTATGACGTTGTTCGGCCTATCTAGGCATTTCACTGCTATATGTTATTTCTTCTGCAACCACGAACCTTATACAATGTTACATTTACGCTTGCTTAATATGTGCCTTGGGGTCCTCCGTGCAACTGTTTTAAGCCACGGTAAAATACTCTTTCCTACTTTACACACATTGATTGGCAATGGTTAAAGCTTGCCAAGGCATCTACTATTCCATATACTGCTAGGTGCTTGTCGATAGTAATATCAAACAGACGTGCTTGATATTGATACCCCCTCCCTTTCTTGTAAACAAATTTCTTGCACGACCTTCTTCCTTTCATGGTTTAAGTTTGTCTCATGACTTAGTATTAAAACATTTAGGTTAAAAGTTCTCTCCTTCTTCTGGAGCCATCGATTTGTTCCTTAGATCAAATTTTAAGCCCCTACTGCTGGGCTCGACGTGAGCAAAAACTAGTTGGCTTTGGGACAAGGCGAATTTCGAGGAATTTTAACAAAAGCACAAACAGCCCTACTAAGTCCTCGTTCAACCATACGCAGAATAGAAAATAGTTCAATTCAGCCTGCAAGAACGACACTGACAACCGACCAACGAACGTTCGGCTGCTTGTACCGGTAAACGAACCAGAGCTCCGAGATGCTGACCTTTAGTCGTCTCTCTTTGCTTTTTCAAAAGAATGCTCATGCCAAAGTGCAATCTTTGTATTTTCATGCACTTAGTATCAAGACAACTGAAGTTGGATGGAATCGAGCCAATATCGGGAATGGATGGGGCCTGCACTTGTTTCAACTTGCTTTGAAGGCTGCTACAATTTTGCAGCGCGGTACATCGGAAAGTAACTTATTCCAGCTGCAAACCACGCTGTTCGTAAAAAGCTTGTCCCCGCTGTCTAATCTCCTCCACGCAAGTGATCTGAAATACCTAACTCAACCAACGCAGTAGGCTTGTTGACACTAAGGCCTTTCCTGACCTTAAACGTTTCTATCTAATCAACCTCCGGCTAAGCGGCTGCAAGGAAAACAACCCCATGCTCTTTGGACAATCATCACACTATTCCACGTCGGCTTCCAACTATCCTGATTGCCTATTTTTAACCTGTTCTATGCCCCAACTTCACCAAGATAAGACAAATAATTTTAGCACACCTTTAGGTGTGCCTTAAGCAATGCTTTGTACAATGACAGAAAACCTTCTGGATTGCCGTACTCAGAGCCACCCTGAGACAAATCAGCCGTTGTCGCGCTTTGGTTTCAGCACATCGGCCTTTCACCGAAAGCTTTAAACTGCTCCAGCTGACTCCTACAGCGTGCCTAGTTGGTGCATTGTAAAGAAAAAGACAGGATGGTTTCATCGCAAGCTCGGCGTTACTAGTGGCCGGTAGTTGGCATGTGCTGGCATTTAAGGGCAACTCCCATTACTTTGACTAGTTTCCTCACAATGAGTATATCATTGGTTAGGGTTTCTTGATTGCCCCTGCTTGGCAGATTTAAACCATCTGCAAAAATACGGCCGTGGTCTTCCAGAAGAGGGGCCAAATCGTTTATAACAATATGTAATGTAAGTGGACCTAGTACCAAGCTTCGGGGAACGCCATTTTAGGCGATGTCAACACGAAAATTCACGTACCTGGTACCAGCACAGAAGTTCCTCTTTCATAATCATATTACACCCAAGACAGGAAATTGTTATGCAAGTAAATCTATGTTTATTTCTCAAATGAAAAGCGATGATTTACCTCGTCCAAACCCAAAATAAGTCGCGACAGCACACTTCAACCAAAATCCCGTCATCAAATAATCAAGTACGCTCATCTAAAAGGCACAGCATACAAGTAAGGCACGCCTCCATTTTAATAAACCGGTGCGGATCCCCTCTAAATAGATTATGTGCTGATAAGTGTTCGCAAAGCCGGTTGCGTATAAGCTTGCCTAAGCACTGTAGCAGGATGCAGATTAAACTGGCAGCTCTATAGTTAAGCGTCTTCGATTTAGAACCCCCTTGTGGATGGAGTATTTGGGTGCCTGCTACCAGCCTCGTGGTAACGCATTCCTGAAGCGACAGGTTGAATTGTTTCATGACAGGATGTTGCCGCATGTTAGCTAGGGGCAGAGCTATTGTTGGACGTAGGTTATCAAGGCCGGCTGCTATGAAGGGGTTTAAGATAGCCATTCATGTGAAGGCCGCTTTTGTGGTCAGAACCGTGTCCTACATCACACGATTGCTTACACAGTGTGATTTCTATGGTGCAGCAACCTTCTATCCCTCTTATACAGATTCTGGAAGACCCACAGCAGCACTTCCTCCCTATTCCCGGCTTCTACAGCATGAATGCCATCCTCGATGGTGAACCAAATAAATTTCCCGCTTTGGGAAGCACTAGACAGGACAAAGCTACTGTAATACTTGGAGGTGCTTATGCATACAGGGCCAGAGTAAAGGCATATGAGTATTTAGCCTGCAGTTGCGGTTTGATAATCCTAAGCCGGCAGTTTGTGTACTGCAAATATCGTCGCAAACCCCTGGATTCATAAAATCTTGTCTACTTTTCTTAACGCCTCTTTAGTGCTCTATGGTTCAACCTCCACCACCGAGGCTTACAGACTTGTGTTACAGGACAAGGGGGACAAAATTGTTCCATACTTGCTCTAGACCACTGTTAAGCAGTAAGCATCTCCGTTCCAGAGGCAGACTCCATTGGACCTGAAGGGCCCTCTATTTCAATTCATTGTGGTCAATTTGCTTGACGCTTTAAGCGATCTGAGGCATGATTACACACTTTGGAGTGTTTAAGGGAAGCTGAGTACGCAATGCTCACTTCTACCTATAGAGGATTCCAGTTGCAGCTCTGTCAAAAGACAGGGTCTGTTGAGCACAACATCCAACGTGCAGGGGACACTCAGGTATGAATTAGGTTTGTTATCGACGTATTACTCATATGCGTCCACGTGCATTCAACCTATAAGCTCCTGGTTCAGGGTATGCACCCTGTTTCCAGTGCTCTGCCGATAAACATAAGGAAGCTTAAAATCACGAAAAATTGCAAACTTAGGCGCATATACCACCGCGAGCCTCAACGGTGCTCTGGCCTCTTGATCTTACTCTCGTGTGGAGGATGGGCTGTAGTAGACACATGCTACATTCTCCAATCCGCTTCACACCGTAAAGTAACAAGATACCAGTAGCAGGTTTGCTCTACCCAAGACCAACCTAGTCTTCCAATGATGATACTAGCATTTTGTAAGCAAGAGTGTTCCTCCGCCTTTTAGATGGGCAGGCCTATATGCTCGATAGACCAAAACATCTACCAGCAAGTAACTAAAAATATCGCTTAATGTAAGCTATGTCACAGCAACCACATCAACACACTCATATAGTCTTACTGACACCCCATGTTTATTTCGCACAATGCAGCCCTTCATATACCATTCGTTTAATCGTTCCTGCCGTGGTTGTTTTCCTTTTGCCCAACATCCGAGGAAGCAAACCGTTTTTCACCGCCAGTTTATCACCAGTTGCCCAATGAAAGTCTGGATCAAGCTAAACTATTGTAGGTAAACACGGGAAGACATTTTGGGTTTTACCCGACCGGATTTGTTGTGTAAACACGTGACAGTCTTCTTTCTCATTAACTTGGTAGGTCTAGCAACACCACCTTTCGAGTTTCATGCAAGCTTACCCTCGGGAGGTTCCGAGTGTTTGTCACATTTACCGATTTGGAAGACACAGGTATCAGCCATGGGCCCTGGTGAAGCTGGTACTATACGTGAGGTTTCAACCAACCTTGGGTGCTGTACCTGTAAGCGCGCATCAGCGCCCTCACTACTTGTCTCAGGTAATGAGCTGCGAGTGGCGCTACCAACCGGTGCAGCATATATGAATAAACAAATGGAGTACTCTCGAGTTTATCGGGACGAACCTAACCAGGCATGCGCAAAGGTTACAAGCAGGTGTGTTTCGCAAAAATACCTTACTATTTATGTAAACGGCAGTGACCGAAAATTGTACAGGCTATGGTAACTTGAGAAGGAATCATGAGGAATGTAGTCTTTAGTGGATGAGGTTGCTTTGGGTTCAATGTGCGTAGTGTAAACAGTCTAGGCCCTATAAATGTAGTGAGAATGGTCGGTGTATAGACAGAATATCTTATTTTTGCACGGGTCAAGGAAAACCTGAAAGGTGACGCTAGTCGGCTTGCCAGTATGTAGTTGTGGGCAGTGACTTTGTGCAAAAACAGTCACACCTGCTACGTCGCAATGATGTTAATCGGACATGTGTGGCTTGTTATAGGAAGACGGCTTGCTGAGTGGGTACTTACAACATCCTGAATTATTGCCGTAAATACGTTAGAACACTAACGTACGTTGGTAAAGCAGCTAGCCGTGTCACCGCCATTTGCATTATTCGCAGTCGAGTGTCTTAAATTTTCCAAGTTGGCTAACCTCATTGCTTGGTCAGGGCTGCCATAGTCATTGCCGCCGCTCTAAGATGAAAGAGTCACGAAGAGTCGTATATTTGAGTACACAGGTAAGTACAAGTTGCAAGATATCTGTTTTCATATAATGTAGACATTTCGGTAGTGTCCAGCTATCCACAATGAACAGCGGTAAGGTTGGTGGGGTGCATTTGCATGTTTTTGGTGTAAGCTTTGGTCTAGGTAGGTCCTTGTCAGTTATCGCTTCCTGTCCCAGACGAAAGCGTTGCTTCTCGGCCCAATCCCGGATCCCCATGACTTTCCGGATCTCGGCGATGAGTTATGTTGCTTAACACTAGTGTAGTTTGAGGACAAGGGACGATGGCCGCCGCTGTGATAAGGGTGCGTTTGGGACCGGTTTCATTTTATAAAAGTGGACCGCAATTTTGACTGACATTATCCTTATTGGCCGGCGAGGCGGGTTTTACAAATAATTGCTCGTTAGTAACTCCGGTTGAAATGACTTATAGAGGCGTAACTATTAAAGTAAATGCGTCCGGTGTGGTCTATGTAGTATGGTTGCTCGAGTGGATGACCATCTCGCTAGTAGAGCAATCAGCTTTGGCAGGCACTAGTGCAGCGTGAAGTTCCTATAAACAAGCAACTTTTGCCATGGGCGCAGAAACACCAAGCAAGCAACCAATCCATAATCAACAACCGTGTATAGCAGCTATCTGAACGAACGTTTCGCTGTCATACAACTATAATGACCGGTGAAATAAAGAACAATAAGCAACAGAGAAGGGGATACTTACCTGAAAAATTGATGCCCTAATTATGCAAACAGGGTCAAGACTCCCCACAGTTTGTGGAGGACCTACCGTCACAAGAAACTGGATATCGTGCAAAGACAATACGCAATTGGCGAGGCAGCTTCCTTGCAGCTTTCATTGTCCTGCGTCATAATCAACCATTACCCCTCAGCTAACTGGGCAGCAAACACGCCTTGAACAGGCAGTCCGATTAGGAGACGGCAGAAGACACGTCACCGGTGTCGGTGACGGGCAATGTCCTGTAAACTCTCGAGCCAAGCACAAGGCAGTTCACGCAAACGCCAGCTCGGAAGTCACCAGTGAATTCATTTCCCTCTACCAAGTCAAATTCTATACACCTCGAGCCTTGCGTTACCGTACATCTGACAGAATAATTAAGGTCCTCTTACGTAAGTGTTGACCCGACATAACCAGCACGTGCCTAAGCCAACACAGCGTACTCAGTGCTATCGGTTGTTCTAGGGAGCTAGCATGCTTATTTCAAGCCCGTACTTGCCTACGCATACCATCGTTGCCGACACGTTAATGTCACCCGACACTAGCAAGGTTTTCAGACAACGGCGACCAAAGACTTGAAACCGCCTCAGCGCTTCAGATCAAAAGAGCCGTTTCACTACCACGGAGTAAGACTTCCCTCACTGTGGCCTTCTATACATGTATTCCAAATGTAGTGGAATTTCTTACTCTCACCTAAAATGCCCAGATGCAGAACGACGGTTCTGGTTTTACAATGCGTGAGGTGACTTTAGCTTCTGTGCGCCCATCGTTGCTGGTGCAGCAGCCAAGTTAAGTGAATTGATCAACCACCACGAGTGCCTTGTTAACAAGGGTCAAAGGGTTATAAGGTGACTTGTGTTCCTGCAGCAACCTTTTGTACTTTGGTGCCATGCACATACCAAATAATGAAACTGCTTTAGACCGGCGCTGCAGGGTTGATTGCGCCACCGCAACACCGTCGGAAAGCAAAACTGGCTTCTCCGTGTAATCAAGACCAACACATCTGTTACCAGGCGGCACTTCAACATGTACATCGTGGGGGAAATCCTCCTGAAAGCATCCAGGACAAAGTTGAACAAGATGTGGAAATCGGACAATACTGACGAACGCCACTTGTGATCAGAAAGTCATTTGACAGACCAGCGTAGAACCTGACGCGGCCTGTATTGTTCGGGTGTAGAAGACGTAAGATGCTTGCAGGCTTTGTAGAATCGCGTTTTGCGCTTGTATTGCTAACAGAATGCATCGGACGACTGAACCAAACGCCCTATTGAATCGAGGAACACAGCCGTTGGTTGTCTGCGGTATGCGTACCTCTGGTCTACACACGCTGTAGCGTGCTAAAAGGTCTTTAGGCTGGTTTCTTGGCAGGAACCTCTCTACCCTTATTCTAATCGAAGGTGCATGTTTCACAGTGATTGGCGAACGAGAACTGAGGTTAGTAACTTTGTTACAATTGATGTTAGGTCAATACCCCTGCGGTTAGCCCTGGCTATACGATTGCCCTTCATTTTATATTGTCGCTATAAACGAAACGCTCTAGTTAGCCAGGACGCATGTTTCTTTTCAGATACATTCAGAAAGAGGCCGATACGTTGTAAAAGACCCCAACTATCCTTAGGTACTGCAGATGGAAGGGCATCCTGGCCAGCGGCACAAGAGCGAGCGAAGGCTGTGCTTGCTTTTTGGACTTTGGCCAACCACTGTGGCCCTAAACTAACCGTCCACGGCTCGTACAGCATCACCTGAGCAGGAAGAGGATTGGGAACATAGGGCCAGCTGAACTGATGTTTATATCGTTCAACCTAACGAGCAAAATGACGTTCCTTATTTTGTATCGGTGCAACCGCGCTGTCTCTGCTTGTCTCACTGACGCCTGGTTTGCTGAGACAAGTGGTGCAGTTAAGCGAAATGAGCTTGCGGTAATTGTCTCCTGCAACCACTCCTACCGTTGTTCGAGCCTTACTGGTCTACCAGGCTTCCTTGACAATGGGTATGATTCACTTAATTGCGCACCTAGTATCCCGACTGGCCATACTGTGCTTAGCGCCAACCGGGAGGTTCCTTCAGGATTCAAACTGGTCCACTGACCTCTCTTATATACAGGGACTGGTGTGGTGACGATTGAAAATGCCACAAGCAGATGCACCTGCGTCATATATGGCTGCCAGGATCCTAGTATACTAGTGCTGTGTCACCAGGGCGAGGCCGTAAAAGTTCGGCATGCATTACGTCTTGATAGGTTTGCATGACCGAAAGCTGTGACAATTTCTAAGTTGTCATTTGGAGATGCTTCATGGGCATCCCAGTAAAGCGCATGAGAAACGACAGCGTACTAAGACATGATCAAGGTCGATACACTTATTCCAGTAAGAGCGGCTTTCCAGGAAGTAACCAAGGCACTTTTAGCTTAAGGCAATGTAGTTAATTTGGGTCAGCCGCTGACCAAATACAAGAGTATTCCAAGTTGCACTTCAGCGCTCACTGTGTCTGGCAGCGGTGCTACTAAGAAACAACTGGTGCTACGTACACAGCTGCGGCGGTTGCTAGCAACTGTCAGTCGTTACTATTAAAGCCCATAATTATCACCAAGCAGAGCTTCTGAACAGCTCACATGTAATGCATGTGCGTTCCTATCCCCTGCAAGCACTATAATATCTGCACTAGTAGCACGGCTTAGTAGGGGGTTCAGTTCGCAAATAAAGTTGTCTTTGATAGCAATTGCACTGCAATCCATAGCAGCATAAGCGCAGCTTATAAACAAAAAAGGTTTGGTACTACTTCGTTAAGTAACTTTAGCTGATGTTGTCAAACGGGCTGCACACAAACTGCGGTTCACCTGAATCCAAGCAATTAACGATGACTCAGCCTCGGAGCTTATTACGATACTCACACCAGCTTAACCCGTGACTGCCGCATTTTTGCCTCTCGTTGCATGTATGAGTTAACGTAAGGATAATACTGGTGCAGTTAATTCAACAACCCACTTGACTCAGCCATAAGATTTGGACAAACACAAAAGTCAATGCCCTGTGCGTCCAAGGTGCGTGCGAGTGCAAACTGGTGACTAAATTCTCAGGATGTCAACGCTGCATGCCGCCATGGAAGCGAAAGAGCGTGGACTATAAGAGACCGTTGCCGGCAGGCATTCGGCGGGGTTGCAGGAAGGTGGCCGCAGATTTTCTACACCAGTATCACTGGTTTCTCTCAAGTAAGCTACGAATTCTAGAAGGAAGTTAAGTATTGAAAATCTGATGGAAGTAAGAGAAACAGGTAGTGATAGAGAGAAGTAAAACGCAGGCAGAAGCAGGTTTGCTAATGCGCCTAGCTGTATGCGGAGTGTAAGTCGACCAAGGACAAAGTGCGCTACGGCCCATGCAGGATGTAGTCGGCTTTTGGGTAAAGCGTCCTGGTTGTATATGGGCTCAGGTGCTGCCAGGTCGCCCAGACCGAAACAGCAGGACGACTAAGTTTGTTAAACAAAGCCTTCGGCGAGAAAGCCTGGCTGCATGGCAGTGGGGAAATGGCAATTATATGGCGTTAAAGAACTGGTTTCCATCCCATTTCTAACCCTCAAAGATGAGGAACACCATACTGAGTTTGTCTGACCTCTAACCATTAACAAAGCTTCTATGAATAACTATCAATGGGCCCGATAGCCTCATCTTGTATAGCTTAATGGGGCAGAAAGGTAAGCAACCCGTTGCAAGACGTTATAGTCTAGTCTCGTTGCGACGTTACGCCAACCAAACCGTTATTATTACCTTCCGCAGACTTCACCGCGGAACCTTAGCTCGCGAGCCAAGTGTGTCCCGTGCCACCAGATACCGGCCAATAGTCTAGCTCAGGAATAAGATAGCCTTGATGCGCAGTTGGTCACAGTATACAGAATTTCTAAACTCAACCAGAGTTGGTCTGGAAAATGCTTGTTGACGCAGCGAATCGGTGTCCCGGTAGCTACCAACACGATGCGCCCTTCTTTTGCCAACAGGCAATGGTACCCAGGCTATACAAATGATAGCGTGTGCTTCTTTCCTATTCAAGTCTCGTTGAGCCTTAGCCTCCTGCATCCCAGGCGCCTCACGCTTAAAGCTGAGGACGTATCTTTGCTTGCGCATGGAGAGTTCCGCACCAACAGCATAGCATTCTAACGAATAACTCCATTCGTCTACTTTTGCACGCGGTGCACCCATGTGCGAACGCTGGTCAATGCTCAATATTTCTGCTATCTAGAGCCTGCACAGATGCTTCGTGTCGGCAGCACTGCACCCCAATAAATTCAAGGGTAGGACCAGCAAACCAATTGCGTATTAGGTTGGCACATGTACCTGCTAAGCACACACCATTGAAACAAATCCACTTTAACTAGGAAGGCAGGGGGCACAGAGTAATCACACGCTGACCCAACTGTGAGCAGTTGCTGTGTTTTCATGTTAAAAATCTGCCATACTGCAATCCCTCCTTGACTGCAATAGCCCGACTGTGCTCAAAGCACTTAACGCTCATGTTTAAAGCAATGGTTATTTAAAAGCCTAAAATAAGGATAACAGATGCATTAAGGGCAATGCAAAGGAAGATCCAGGTGGGCAAAAATGCTATCGGAACAGGTATAGTCCCGTTCCGTTTAGGCGCAAACCGGCATTAGCGAAGACAACAACTACAAATTCAAAATGACAAAATGCTCTGGTTTGCTTGCTGGTAGCCAGATGGATCGCAGTGACGTCTAGTAGGATTTGTTTGTGATTAGAGTAGGATGAAAAAGATTTGAATTCAAAACAGCATGAAAAATTTGCGCAAGCTGATAAACAGTCACGGAAGTATTCTCTTCCGGTTCCAACTGGCTTTCATATTACTTCATAATATTGTAGATAGCAGAACTCAGTAAACCCTTGTCAGCTGCATCCACTCCATGCATTGGCTGGATGAACCGCGTCATTTCAGAAGTAAGTCTCCTAAAGTTACCTACTCACAGTCTGTGTGT
>OX104068.1:90466115-90482581 GCA_944474145.2 Dicrocoelium dendriticum | reverse complement strand
TCTTCCATGTGCGCACAATTGGGGCAACTGAGTGGCCAATTAATGTGCGATCAATTTAAAGTGCACTTCGGCGAATTGGATTCTGTTCCAAGGAGAAAAGGCACAACAACACCGCGAAGTTTTCACAAAAGAACAAGGAGTTCAATATCACCCGCAGGAACCAGAAACATGTCAAGGTGGGCGCCTGCGACCCAGTAGCTGTATATCAAACAACGCCAATGCATTTGTAACTGCTGACGATGAACATATACTTATATTTTACCTACTTCCGTGCAAGAGCATCGGATTTATGTAAGCATTGATCTGAACCCTTTAGGGTGCAGCCTCTAGCAAGTCTAGAAATATACCTATTTATTTATTTATTTATTTAATAAAAGTTAAAGCCTAACAGTTTTAGCCAACAGCCGAAACAAATGTAGCATTCGATAAGGTCGGTCATGAGTTATCCCAAGCTACCGTGCTTAGCCACTTGAGAATTGACTTTGACGCACCTCTCGTTCTCAGGACTGCTGCGGCACAAACGGCCGTTGGAGCCGTTTTACAACGGTTGATGAACTGTCAAGCTTAACCTACGTCCCCTTTCTCTACAAAGCGTCCGCCTACATAAACTCAATACAGCCCACTGGGTCGAGAACTTCTGACTACTTAGCTTGTCCGTGCGCACGCTTGACATTTATTTGAAAGAAGTACCTTCAGTTTTCTGAAGGATCACAAGCCGCTAGCCTTCACCTACCGCCTTTACTTCGCTGGAACTTTACCTCGTGGGACTCGTTCATTCGACGATGTATCGCAATTCTTGAGAGACACTTGTCACGTTGATGCCACCAAAAGCACATCTGCCAAATCAGTGTCGCGCATCAACCTCAGCCCTCTCTCATGCCAAGCTATTATCCTCGAGGAGATTGCAGCTTAATAAGGAGACGATGCTGAGTTTGCAGGCTTGACAACAGACACTTCATTAGAACTCTCAGCTGCCTATTTTTAATCATTAAAGTGAAGCCAGTTGCGTTTCATCGACTGTCAATCCGAAACCGTTCGTACAACAGCAGTACCGGAGATTTGTATTGCTATCTTCCATGGGCTTTCGCCCTGGCATTTGAGCCCCGTCAATTTAATCGATAACCGCTGTGTGTGGGAAAATATGCGTATGGACATTCACAGGTTGGAGAAACATTGCGCCACTTGTCAGGCTAGCAAGCTACCTCGGTAATATAACAAAGAATATCAATGGAAAAACCTACTTGCTTACAGCTTAAACCCAGCCAACTGGGCATAGGAAAGAACTTGGTAATCAACCGAACCACGGTAAGTTTCATGTACGAAAAAGGTGTTTGAAAATGCTAAACACGCAAAGAATGTCAACGAAGTTAACCGCAATCTGCGACGTGGTGAGTAAATAGGAGCATATTCAGACTAACGTACAACTTACATAACAATTAAGCATTATATAATATGGCAAAATAACCACCGGTCATTAAGAAACTCAGAACACAAGAACGCGGCTAATCGATTGAACGAAAGCGCATGCAACGTACTTACCAACGTTGCGCTGGTTCTGCTTACGTTCACATCAGAACGCTTCGTTGTAGACATTAGGATCAGGTGAAAGTGCAGGCTTTTAGACATGATAGCAAGTCCATTACGTCATAAATATACATATATATGTAGATACATGGTAGAGAAGGCGTCAGCAGTACGCAGATATTTCGTAAAGGCGACTCGCTGCAAGGTAACAAGCACCGGTTGCACGTAGGTTACGGATAAGTCTCTGGTCTCTCTGCTCCTGCGCAGGTACGAATCCGCGATTTCAGCTAACAAGACAGACGTATTATTACTAGGCTACGGACCAGCTATATAGTACGTTAATGATAGAATGCAAACAAATGACGACAGAATACCGATGCCTGTAAAATACCACTCAGAATGGCATGTCGATGGGAATGCTCGGACTCAAGTCTAACGCATCAGCAACACCGAAATGTATTTTATGATTTGAGAAAAAGCGCCACTGAATTTTAATTTATATAGAGGACGACAAAGATTGATTGAAGCGATTGCCCATCAACCGTAGAGAAGCTTGGTTCCTATCAATCGGTGCTCCAGAATCTCTCGACGCCTACCATATAAGTAGGTTCCAGTTGCAAGGCGCAGCTTGTAAGAAAGAACTAGGTGTGCTTGTATACTTGAACAGAAAATATTCCGCACACGTTGCCGACACTCGCTGCTGGCAACAAAGTACTCTAGGTCATACGAATACTATTCACAAAACGACGCCTGAGTTTCAAGCTACTTATTCCTCTGCACGTCCGTCCAATACTGGAAGGCAGATTGCCTGCTGTACAATCACGCACAATGTTTATGTTTTTCTTAATCAAGCAAGTTTGTACTGTGCTTTATCATCTCCCCTTTGCCTTAAGTGTATGAACGTGTGCCCTGGAATACCGTCGTCAGAGTGTGGATCAGCCATACACTAGACGAAGTTTAGGAGAAGAATTCCAAGCGAAAGCGCAACAGTAGTTCCTAATCGGCCTAGTAAACCAACGCAGTTTCAAAGTAGAAAATTCGTTAAACCGCGGAGGATCCACGTCCGCTCCTACATCAAATTTATCCACTCGGGTCGTGCTTAACGGAACGAGCAATCAAAATTGAGCTGTCAGTGCACAGATAATAGCAGGTCTCCAACTGCAGTTGGTAAGCCACGCGCTTAAAAATTGTGGAAGCTGCAGATTATGCTCCAGCTCTAAGATACCTTTAGGTGACTTAGTTCTGCAAGGACGCGGTTCATCCAGCCAATGCATGGAGTGGATGTAGCTGACAAGAGTTTACTGGCTTCTGCTATCTACATCATTATGAAATAATATGAAAGCCAGTTGGAACCGGAAGAAAATACTTCCGTGACTGTTTGTCAGCTTGTAAAATTTTCCATGCCGTTTTGAATTCAAATTATTGCATCCTACTCCAATCATAAACAAATCCTACTAGACGTCACTGCGTTCCACCTCGCTACATTTTACCCTGTTACAAGCAAGCAAACCAGGGCATTTTGTCACTTCGAGTTTGTAGTTGTTGTCTTTGCTAATGCCAGTTTGCGCCTAAATGGAACAGGACTATGCCTGTTCCGGTAGCATTTTCGCCCACCTGGATCTACCTTTGCAGTTCACTTAACGCATCTAGTATCCTTGGTTTATGCTTTTTAACTGTTCCCTCTCTTAAATAACCATGGCTTTAAACAGTAGCGATAAGTGCGTTGAGCACAGTCGTGCTATTGCAGTCAAGGAGGGATTTCATTGTGGCAGATGTTTGACTTGGTACCACAGCACTTGCTCACAGTTGGGTCAGAATGTGATTAATCTGTACGCCCGGCCTTCCAAGTTAAAGTGGATTTGTTTCCATTGTGTGTGTCTAGCAGCTATATGTGCTAACCTAACACTCGATTGGTTTGCTGGTCCTACCCTTGAATTTACTGGGGTGCAGTTTTGCAGACACAAAGTATCAGCGCGGTCTCCACATAACAGAAATATTGAGCATTGACCAACGTTCGCACATAGGTGCACCGCATGCGAAATAGACGAATTGAGTTATTCGTTAGAATGCTATGCTGTTGGTGCGGAACTCTCCATGAGCGAGCAAAGATACGTCCTTAGCTTTAAGCGTGTGGAGCCGGTGACGCACGAGGCTAATGCTCAACGAGATTTGAATAGGTGAGGAGCACACGATATCCTTTGTATAGCCAGTGTATCCTTGCATGTTGGTACCGGAAGGATGCATCGTGTTGGTAGTTAGCGGGACACCGGTTCGCTGCGTCAGTAAGCGTTTTCCAGACAATTCCGGTTCAGTTTAGGAATTCTGTACACTGTGACCAACTGCCAATCAAGGCTATCTTAGTTGTGAGCTAGACTATTGGCCGGTATCTGGTGGCACGGGACACACTTAGCTCACGAGCTGAGGTCCCGCGGTTAAGTCTGCGGAAGGTAATAATAACGGTTTTGTTGGCGCACCGTCGCAACGAGACTAGACCATAACGTCTTGAGACGGGTTGCGTACCTTTTTGACCCATCAAGCTACACAAAGTGAGGCGTTCGGGCCCGTTGATAACTACTCACAGTAGCTTTGTTAATGGTTAGAGGTCAGACAAGCTCAGTTTGGTGTTCCCATTGTTCGAGGGTTGGAAATGGGATGGCAACTATTTCTGTAACGCCATATCATTGCCATTTCCTCACTGCCATGAAGACAGACTTTGTCGCCGAAGGCTTTTTTTAACTACCCTAATCGTCCTGCTGTTTCCGTCTGGGCTTCCTGGCAGCACCTAAGCCCATATACAATCATGACGCTTTACCCACAATCCAAATACATCCTGCTTGGGCCGTCGCGCACTTTATCCTTGGTGGACTTCCCTGCTGCATACAGCTAGGCGCATAAGCAAACCTGCTTCTGCTTGTGTTTTACTTCTCTCTTTTACTGCCTGTTTCTCTTATTTCCATCAGATTTTCATTACTTACCTTCCTTTAGGATGATTAGCTTACTTGAGAGAAACAAGAGTGATACTGGCGTAGAAAAGCTGCAGCCACCTTCCTGCAACCCCGCCGAACGCCTGCCGGCGACAGTCTCTTATAGTCCACGCTGTTTCGCTTCCATGGCGGCGTGCAGCTTTGGCATCTTAAGAAAGTTGGTCATCAGTCTGCGCTCACACGCACCTTGGACACACAGGGCATTGACTTTTGCGTGTGTCCAAATCTTGTGGATGAGTCAAGTGGGTCGTTGAATTAACTGCACCAATATTATCCCTACGTTAACTCTTGTATGCGACGGGAGACAACAATGCAGCTCTCACGGGTCAAGCTGGTGTATCGTACTAAGCTCCGAGGCTAAGCCATCGGCAATTGCTTGGATTCAGGTGAACCGCAGTTTGTGTGCAGCCCGTTTGACAACACCAGCTAAAGTTGCTTAACGAAGTGGTACCAAACCCTTTGCATTTGGTGGTTCCACTTATGCACCCACTGATTGCAGTTAAATTGCTATCAAGGATACCGCTATTTGCGAACTGAACCCCCTACTACACCATGCTACTACTGCATATATTATAGTGCTTGCAGGGGATAAGAAAACACATGTATTGCTTGTGAGCTCTTCAGAAGCTCTGCTTGGTGATAATTGTGGGCTTAAATAGTAACGGACTGACAACTGCTAGCGGTCGACGCAGCTGTGTACGTAGCACCAGTTGTTTCTCAGTAGCACCGCTGCTAGACACAGTGAGCGCTGAAGTGTAACTTGGCATCCTCTTGTATTTGGTCAGCGACTGACCCAAATTAACCACATTGCCTTAAGCTAACCGTGCCTTGGTTACAGGCTGGACTGCCGCTCATACTGGAATAAGTGTAGCGACCTTGCTCATTTCTTAGTACGTTGTCGTTTCTCCTGCGCTTTACTGGGATGTCCACGAAGCATCTCCAATGGTAAATTAGAAATTGTCACAGCCTTCGGCAAAGCAAACCTATCATGACGTAATGCGTGCCGAACTTTTGCTGCCTCGCCCTGGTGACATAGCTTTAGTAAACTAGGATCCTGGCCGCCATATATGCCGCAGATGCATCTGCTTGTAGCATTTTCAATCGTCACCACACCAGTCCCTGTAAATACGAGAGGTCAGTGAACCAGTTGGAATCCTGCAGGACTCTCCCGATTGGCCCTAAACACAGTATGGCCAGTCGGGATACTAGGTGCGCAATTAAGTGAATCATACCCGCTGTCAAGGAAGCCTGGTAGACCAGTAAGGCTCAAGCAATGGCAGGAGCGGTTGCAGGAGACAATTATCGCCAGCTCTTTTAGCTAAGCCGCACCACTTACCTCAGCAAACCAGGCTTTAGTGAGACAAGCAGAGACAGCGCGGGAGCACCGATACACAAAAATAAACTTCATTTTGCTCTTTGGGTTGAACGATTTCAACATCAGTTCAGCTGGCCCTATGTTCCGAAACCTCTTCCTGCTCAAGTGATGCTGGACGAGCCGTGGACGGTTAGTTTAGGGTCTCAGTCTTTGGCCATGGTCCAAAACGCAAGCACAGCCTTCACACGCTCTGTTGCCGCTGGCCAGGATGCCATTCCATCTGCAGTACTTAAGAAGGAGTGGGGTCTTTTGCAAAGTACCGGCCCCTTTCTAAATGTATCTGAAATGAAGCACTTATCCCGGCCAACTAGAGCGTGTTGTTCACAGTGATATTATAAATTGAAGAGCAGTCGTATAGCCTGGGCTAACCACAGGGGCATTGGCCTACCTTCAGTTGTAACAAAATTACTAACCTCGGTTCTCGTTCGCCAATCACTGTGAAACAAGCACATTGTATTAGAGAAGGGCAGGCGGGTTCCTGCCAAGGACGCAACGGTAAAGACATTATATTCACGCTGCAGCGTGTGTGGACCAGAGCCACGCATATCACAGACAAACAACAGCCGTGTTCCTTGATTTCAATATAGAATTTACTTCAGTCGTTCGACCCATTCTGTTAAAAATACCCGCGCGAAAACGCGATGCTACAAAACCTGCAGGCATCTTACGTCTTCTATACCCGAAATATCCAGGCCGCGTCAGGGTCAACGCTGGCCTGTCGAATAGCATTCTGATCACAGTGGCGTTCGTCAGTAATGCCCGATTTCCCCATCTTGTTCAATTTTGTCCTGGATGCTTTAATGAAGTCTTCTCTCAAGATGTAGATGTTGAAGTGCAGCCTGGTAACAGATGTATTGGTCTTGATTATGCGAAGGATATAGTTTTGCTTTCCGACGGCGGTGCGGTGGCGCAAGCAACCCTGATTCCCCGGCCTAACGCGGTCCCATTATTTGGTTTGCGCATGGCACCAAAGTGCAAAAGGTTGCTGCAGGAACTCAAGTCACCTTATAGCCCTTTGACTCTTGCTAAGAAACCACTCTTGGTGGTTGATCGATTCACTCAACTTGGCGGCTGCTCCTGCAACGATGGGCGCACAGAACCTGAAGTCACTTCACGCATTATAAAAGCCAGAACCGTCGTTCTGCATCTGCGGCGTCTCAGGCGAGAGTAAGGAATTGCACTCTATTTGAAATACGTGTATACAAGGGCACAGTGAGGGACGTCTTGCTCCATGGTAGTGAAAATTGGCCTCTCGATCTGAAGCACTGAGGCAGTTTTAATTCTTTTAACACCGTTGTCTGCGAAACATTGCTAGTATCGGATGACACTAACGTGTCGGCAACGATGGTATGCCTAGGCAAATACGGGCTAGAGATAAGCGTGCTAACTCCCTAGAACAACAGATAACATTGAGTACGTTGTTCTGGGTTAGGCACGTGCTGGTTATGCCTGGTCCCCGCTTAGGTAATAGGACCTTATTTACTTTGTCAGGTGTACGGTAACGCAAGGCTCTAGGTGTACAGAATTTGTCTTAGTAGCGGGAAAGGAAGTCACTTGCGACCAAACGGGCTGAAGTCGGCCCGTCTCGCTTTCCGGGCTGGCGTTCGCGTAAACTGCCTTGTACTTGGCTCGAGAGTTTACATGCAATTGGCCGCCACCAATACCAGTGATGCGTCTGCTGCCGTCCCCTAGTTGGACTGCCTGTTCAAAGTGTGTTTGCTGCCCAGGTAGTTGCGGAATAATGGCTGATTATGACGCAGGGCAGTGAAAGCCGCAAGGAACCTGCCTCGCCGATGACGCATTGTCTTTGCACGATATCCAGTTGTTTGTGACGGTATGTTGTCTACAAACTGTGCAGGCACTTTGACCCTGCTTGCTTAATTAAGGCAAAAAGGTTTTCAGGTAAGTATCCCTTTCTCTGTTGCTTATTGTTCTTTATTTCACTGGTCATTAAAGTAACATGACAGCAAAGCGTTCGTTCAGACAGCTGATATACCAAGGTTGTTGAATGCGGATTGGCTGCGTGCTTGGTGTGTTTGCCCCATGGCAAAAGTTGCTTGTTTGTAGGATCTACAGGCTGCATTAGTGCCTACCATAGCCCATTGCTCTACAAGCGAGGCGGTCATCCACTCGAGCAACCATCATACATAGGCAGCACCGGAGGCATTTACTTCAATAGGTACTCCTCTACAAGTCATTTCACCCGGAGTTACCAACAAGAAATTATTTGTATAACCCGCGTCGCCAGCCGATAAGGACAAAGTCGGTCAACATCTCGGTAAGCTTTTATAAAATGAAGCCGGTCCCAACTGCACTCATATCACAGCGTCGGCCATCGGCTCTAGTCTTCAAACCACACTAGTGTCAAGCGGAATAACTCATGGCCGAGATGCGGAAATTCATGGGGATCAGTGATTGGGCCGAGAAGCGGCGTTTTCGTCTGGGACAGGACCTACCTGGACCAAAACGTACACCAAAAACATGCAACTACACGCACCAACATCACTGCTGTTCATTATGGATAGCTGGACACTTCCGAAACTTATACATTATATGAAAACAAATACTTTGAAACTTGTACATACCTGCATGCTCAAATACACGACTCTTCGTGACTCTTCCATCCTAGAACGGCGGCAATGACTATAGCAGCTCTGACCAAGCTATGAGGTTAGCCAACTTGGAAGATTGAAGTCACTCTACTGCGAATAATGCAAGGGAAGTTACACGGCTAGCTGCTTTGCCGACGTACTTTAGTGTTCTATAGGTTTACGGCAATGTTTCGGGGTGTTGAAAGTACGCACCCGGCAAGCGGTCTTCCTATAACAGACCATAAATATCCGATTAACAACATTGCGACTTAGCGGATGTGACACATTTTGCACAGTCTCTGCCCACAACTACATACTGGCAAGTCGATAAGCGTCACCTTTCAGGATTTCCTTCACCTGTACAAGAATAAGATACTCTCTCTCTACATCGACCGTTCTCACTACGTTTATAGTGACCAGACTGTTTACACTGCGCACGTCGACCCCAACGTATCCTCATCTACTAAAGACCAAATTCCTCATGATTACTTCTTAAATTACCACAGCCTGTACAATATCCGGTCACCGCCGTTTACATAAATAGCAAGGTTTTTGTTATGAAATATACCTGCATGTAACCTTTGCGCATGCCTGAGTAGGTTCGTCCCAATAAACCTGAGAGTACACTATTCATTAATTTATATATGCTGCACCGGATGGTAGCACGACTCGCAGCTAATTACCTGAGGCTATTAGTGAGGGCGCTGATGCGAGCTTAGAGATACAGCATCCAAGATTGTTTGAAGCCTCACGTATAGTACCAGCTTCACCAGAACCCATGGCTGCCACATGTGTCTTCCAAATCGGTAAATGTAACAAACACTCGGAACCTCCCGGGGGTCACCTTGCAGGAAACTCGAAAGTTAGTGTTGCTAGACCTACCAACTTAATGTGAAAGAAGACTGCTACGTGTTTACACTACAATTCAGGCCGGTTAAAACTCAAAATGGTTTCCCGTGTTGACCTACAACAGTTCATCTTGATCCAGACTTGCAGTGGGCAACTGGTGATAAACTGACGGCGAAAAACGGTTTGCCTCCTCGGATGTTGGACCAAAGGAGAACAATCACGCCAGGAAGGATTAAACGAATGGTATACGAATGGCTGCATTGTGGGAAACAAACATGGGGTGTCAGTAATACGTTATGAGCTTGTTGATGTGGTTGCTGTGACATAGCTTACACCAAGCAATATTATTATCTACTTGCCGGTAGATGTTTTAGTCTATCGAGCATATAGGCCTGCCAATCAAAAAGACGGAGGAACACTGTTGCTCCCAAAACGCTAGTATCATCATTATAAGGCTCCGTTTGTCTTGGGTAAAGCAAACCTGCTAGTGGTAGCTTGTTACTTCAGCGTGTGAAGCGGATTGGAGATGGTGGCATGGGTGAATGTAGCCCATCCTCTACACGAGAGTAAGTTCAAGTGGTTAGTGCACCGTTGAGGCTCGCGGTGGTTGCTGCGCCTAAGTTCGCAAATTTTCGTGATCTAAAGCTTCCATAGGTTTATCGGCAGGGCACTGGAAACAGTGTGCATACCCTGGAGCAGGAGTTGATGGGTTGAATGCACGAGGACGCTTTCGAGCAATACCTCGATACCAAACCTGTCATATCGAGGTGTCCCCTCCACGTTGGATGTTGTGCTCAACAAACAATGTCTTTTGACAGAACTGCAAATGGAATCCTCTATAGGTAGAAGTGGGCATTGCGTCCTCAGCTTCCCTTAAACACTACAAAGTGTGTAGTCATGCCTCGGCTTGCATGAAGCGTCAGTCAAATTGACCAAACTGAACTGAAATAGAGGGTCCTCTAGGTCAAATGGAGTCCGCCTCTGGAACGGAGGTGCTTACTGCTTAAAAGTAGTCTAGAGAAACTATTAAACAATTTTGTTCCCTTTGTCCTGTAACACAATTCTGTAAGCCTCAGTGGCGAAGGTTAAACGATAAAGCACTAAAGTGGCGTTAAGAAAAGTAGACAAGATTTCATGAATCCAAGGATTTGCGACGAGGTTTGCAATGCGCAAACGGACGGCTTAGGGTTATCAAACCGCAACGACACGCTAAATCTTCATATGCCTTTAATCTGGCCCCATATGCGAAAGCACCACCAAGTACTACGATAGATTTGTCTTGTCTAGGGTCTCCCTAAGCGGGAAATTTGGTTGGCTAACCATGGAGGATGGCAGTTAGGTGTTAGAAGCAGGGAATAGAGAGGAAGTGCTGCTGTGGGTCTTCCAGAGTCTGCATAAGAGGCATAGAAGATTGCTGCACCATCGCAACCACACTGTGTATGCAGTCATGTAATGCAGGACACGGTTCGGACTTCAATAGATGTCTTCACCGGAATGGCTATCTTGAACCCCTTCAAAGCAGCCGGCCTTAATAATCTGCATCCAACAATAGTTATGCCCTTAGCTAACATGCAGCAGCATCCTGTCATAAAACAATTCAACCTGTAGCTTCAGGAATGCAATTTGCCACGATGCTGGTAGCAGGCACCCATATACTTGATCCACAAGGGGTTTTTAATTTGAAAACTCTTAACTATAGACCTGCCAATTTAACCTGCGTCCTTCCCAAGTTCTTACGCAAGCTTATATGAAACCAGCTTTACACACACTTAGCAGCACATAATCTATTTAAAGGAGAACCGCACGGTTTTATTAAAATGATGGCGTACCTTATGTTTATGTTGTGCCTTTTAGATGAGCGTATTTGATGATTCGATGACGGGATTTTGGTTGGGGTGTGTGCCGCGACATTATGGTTTTCTACGCGGTAAATCACCTCTTTACAATTGAGAAATAAACATAGCTTTACTTGCATAAAAAGCTCCTGTCTTGGGTGTAAACTTCATTTGAAAGAAACTTTTGGGTTAGAACCAGGTATGTGAATTCTCTTGTTGACATCGCCTACAATGGCGTTCCCCCAGGATTGGTACCAGGTCCAGTAACATTACTTATCGTTATAAACGACTTGGCCCCTCTTCTGGAAGACCACGGCAGTATTTTTGCAGATGACTTAAATCTGTTCAGCAGAGGCCACCGAGCAACCCTGACCAAAGATATACTCGGTGTGAGGAAACTAGTCGAATAAATTGGTGTTGTCCTAAAATGCTAGCACATGCCAACTGCTGGCCACTAGTAAAACCGGGATTGCGGTTAAATCATCCTGTGTCTATTGCTTTACAGTGCACAAACTAGGCACGCTGTAGGAGTAGGCTGGAGCAGTTTACAGCTTTCGGTGCAATGCTGGTGTGCTGGAACCAAAGCGCGACAAGGGCTGATTTGTCGCAGGATGGCCCTGAGTACGCCAAGCCAGAAGGTTGTCTGTCATTCTACAAAGCATTGGTTATGGCACACCTAAAGGAGTGTTCAAGCTTAGTTGTCTTATCTTGGTGACCTTGGTGCATAGAAAAGATTAAAAACCGGCAATCAGGATGATTAGAGGCCGACGTGGAATTGTGTGAAGGTTGTCCAAAGAGCCTGGGGTTGTTTTCCTTGCAGCGGCTTAGCCGAAGGGTGAGTTGATAGAAAAGCTTTTAGGATCAGGAAAGGCCTTAATATCAACAAGCCTACTGCATTGGTTGAGCGTAGCCATTACGTAGCCATTGTTTGAAGAGCAAGCAACAGAGGGGTAGATTAGACAGTGGTGTCAAGCTTTTCAAGAACTGCGTGGTTTGTAGCTAGAATAAGTTATCTTCTGACTTAAGGCATCGCAAAATTGTAGCAGCCTTCAAAGCAGGTTGAAACAAGTGCTGGCTGCATCCGCTCCTGATATTATTGCGAGTTCATCAAAATTCAGTTGCTTTGATTCTAAGTACATGAAAATACAAAAGTTGCTCTTTGTCTTGATCATTCGTTTGCAGAAGCAAGGAGAGACGACCAACCGTCAAAATATCAGAGCACTGGTTCGCTCACCGGTACAAGCTGCCGAACGTTCCTTGGTCGGTTGCCAGTGTCGTCCTTGCATGTTGACGTGACTTTTTCCTATTCTGCATATAGCTGAAGGAATTAGTAGGGCTGTTTGAGCTTTTGGTAAACTCAACTCAAAATGCGCCCCAACCCATAGCCAACTAATTTTGCTCACGACGAGCCCAGCAGTGTCGGCTTAAAATGTGATCTATGGAACGAATCCATGGCTCCAGAAGAAGGAGCGAACTGTTATCCTAAATGCTTTAATACTAAGGAATGAGGCAAACTGAAAGAATGAAAGAAAGAAAGTTGAAGAAAATAGTTATTTGCAAGAAAGGGAGGGGGCAATATAAAAAACACTTGCTTGGTATTACTACCGACAGGCACCTAACAGTATGTGGAATAGTAGAAGCTTTGGCAAGCTTTAACGCTTGCCAATCAATGTGTGTAAGATAGGAAAGAGTATTTCACCGTGGCAAAAAACAGTTTCACGGGGGACCCCAAGGCACATATTAAGCAAGGGTAACTATAACACTGTATAAGGCTCGTGGTTGCAGAAGAAATAACATATAACAGTGAAATGCCTAGAGAGGCCGAACAAAGCCGTAAGACCCCGGGGGTCCTGATATAGTGTACACAAAATACGGCAGATTCCAAGGATACTCGAATTATGTGATCATACGAAACTTCCAAGGTGTACCTGTATAAGCGCAGAGGGTTAAGTCGTGCTTTGACATTTAGGCCAAGTCAGGTTCTAAGGACGAAACAGTCGTCTCACGTTAGAGCGCCAGTTTTTCCATAGCGAACTAACAAGTTGTCGTAGAGCGTAACCTATCTTGTGGGTGCCGTTTCCTCTTCTGGTTACCTTTGAATCCCCTTTTTTGGTGTTGTATTAGCCAATAGTTGTATGCGTTCACCCAGTCCATTTAGTTTTCTCACACTAGGTCTTCGGTCGGCAACTGTGACAGGACCGCCCAGCTAGCCATGAGATGTGACACAAGCATAAAATCCATCTAGTTCAGACACGTACTAGTTGGTTTTCCAGCCGCTTACGACTTATCTTCCTCGCCTTTTGGCTACTTTGCTCTAATAACACCCTCGCACGCCCCGGACGGAGTGCCCCAGAACCCTCGGCCGGACGCATATTACACTTCCTAACAGGTGTCCCGGGTCTTTCATCGGTAAGCAACGAAGCCCCGATACTTCTGTTTCCTCTTTCTTGACGGTAAAGTTCAAACTTTTAGCGTGCTGGTTTTATGAAACTTTTACTTACAAAGTAAAGTTGCGTAGCAGTGTTTACACATCTTGCGCAAGACCCTTGCCTTTCGTCAGATTTCGCTTGATCCGAATGCTTTTGGTTTACAGTATTCTCCGGATATTGCCTTGGGTACTTACCTACTGTCGTCTAGCTTTCTTCGTGCTCAGTCTTTGGCTGTTCTTCCGATAATATTGTAAATTCGTACAACGCTCTACGCCCTGTTTTAAGCCGCAACTGTTTTTCTTGGCTATCCTGAAACTAACAGCTCGTCGACTATGTGTTAATTCATGTTTCACACTGTCTATGAAGGCATCATGTCGGAATCACTGAATACCGCCGCTACTGTGTTTTCGGCCGCATTGATTGATGAAGCATTTCAAGTATGCTGGCGTATGAGCCACTCAAGCCCCTTTAAAACATGCACTGCTATGTATGCGATTGCTGGTACCAAGAGAACTGTAACAACTTGAGCTGTAACCAGTACGCAATGCTCTCGACAAGCGATAGCATGTTATTTAGTTGCCCTGTATTGCGTAGCCGTGGCTCTACGCTTCTTCATGTCACAGAGATGGCGTCAGACAACTGCTAGTTGGGTAGCCCGCAGCTGCGATCTTTTTCGGGTCTCTTGACCGCAAAACTGTTACTGATGCAAAACTTTGAAGGCGCTACGCGTGCCGGTCGGTTGGATAAAGCCACGCCTTTAACCTAACCTGTTATTAATTAGAATCCGAGCAAGGTGACGGTTGCTTGTCGTGCGCCCCCAGCTACCCAAATGCCGTACTAGACGCCGTCCAAGATCCTGCCAACCGTATGACCCCTTGCCCACTAAATGCAAGAGGAAGAAGGCTAAGGACTTCCGTAGGGCCACACAAATCCTGCAGTGACTAAAGCAATGCAGGAGTTTGAGGTAGAACACAAATCTCTAGCTCTAACCACCGCAGCTCTTTTGGCGTAGAAGCGGGCCATGTCAACATCTGACAAGCAGCATAGCCTGAAAGGATTCAACCCATGAGGAAGTCTGGGGTATACCACGATGCCTTCAACTGTACTACTCTGGCTCCTTTGGCGTAGGAACGCCCAGCGTCGCTGTCATACCGGTAGAAACATGGGTCGGGTCGAAGACTCGTAGGTTGCATGCATTTAGTCAAGGTGCTTCGTTTACAGATAGCAGCGCTATCCTTCATAACATTGCTGAGTCTGCGCTACCTCATCCTAAGAAAAACCGGCAAGGTGACCTCCAGTGAAGCAAGCTGTGCGTCAACAAGACGCATGCACCTGTTTTCATGGGTGTCACATTGAGAAAATTAAATACAATTAGGAACGTCCTTGTCGATGCGCCAAATCCGCGTTCTCAACTACTTCGTGCAGTCCACACAACCCCGCAGGAAGGCAAAGTGAGAATACGCCTTGCATTCAAACTCAGGTGCAGCAAACTCCGTTCAACTAATCATTCCGCTGGTAGGTCGACTGAAGTTAAAGCAATAGACGGGCGACTGTTGGGCAGGGTCTCGAAATTGTGGGTTCTCGGTTGGTCAACCAGAAGTTAAATTCTGCCCAATCAGAACCCCACCTGGTGGCATACGATCCAAGGCTCATCGTAACGACTTTATTCGGTTAATGCTTAAGAATTTGCGTTTCCTAAGAAACAAGGGCAACAAGGTGGGTCTCCTTATAGACAAAACGCATCCCGATATACTCGCTTTCACTGAAACGTGGTTGTCGCATGGCATCATGGTTATTGTTGCATGTTTACCATCCTACCTACTGCAAAGATGTGCGCGCTCTGTTAGCCACCATAGATGCGGCGCCGCTCTTTAAATATACTCTAAGCTAGATGAGTTGAGGAACTGTGGTTGCTGGTCACCTGAGCAGAAGTTTGAAGCCTTGCAGACCATGAGGTGTGTTGCATCAGAAGAAGTTAGAGTGATTGCAGTATAGTGTTGATGGCATAAAGGAAGTACAATTGCTCAGAACGGAAGCATTCGCACTAAGGACTCCGTTAATCGTTTCAACAGCGTTGAGCGTAGTATAGCCAAATAGGTCAAGTTTATGGTCTTGAAACACAACACCACCATCCCTATCGGGATATTTGCTTTAGGTTGCTTGGTATCAATCAACTATTTACGGTGTACGGCTGGACCTTAGTATTTCATGGTAAAGTAGAGTCGACCGTGACTGAGTTTCACCTGTATGTTTCTTGGATGGCGAGGACGGTCCAGTTGCGCTGTAAAGCCGATGGACATTAGCCATCAAGTCACTTTCTACTTTATATGTGCCAGGACAAGACGCATGGGTGAGTAAATAAAGAAATTAAATTAAATTGTATTCCCGAATATTTTGGGGCAAGCCCAACGGAGCGTGAGCAACATAGAACAAACAATGTCGTTTCGCTAAGTTCAGGATAGTGCAATTGCAGTAAAGAAAAAATGCAGCGTGATCTTATGAGAAGCAACCTAGTTAGTACTGTGATGATAATAACGAATAGAATATATTAAACAGGGGTATATAAATATGCATAAGCCTATGCTTCAGAATTAGTAGTAGGTGAGTAGGAAGGCTTGACAATGTGATGCAATGGGCCGCGACTTTATTTGGTGGCCAGCCACATCCGCCACGTCTCAGTGGTATTAAACGTACTTTTGTTGATTTTATAGGTGAACGCTTGTCAGGCGCAAACCCACCACATACTGGAACTCCATGCGTTGATTAGTGCTTGTTAGAAGAAAAGATGTATAACTTTCTGTAAGCATGTAAGTAAAGACTTGCAAAGCCGGGGAGCAAGAGGTCCAGCAGACGAAACTGGATTAGTCCGCTGCTTGAGA
>OX104068.1:90430757-90465681 GCA_944474145.2 Dicrocoelium dendriticum | reverse complement strand
ATAGGTATATTTCTAGACTTGCTAGAGGCTGCACCCTAAAGGGTTCAGATCAATGCTTACATAAATCCGATGCTCTTGCACGGAAGTAGGTAAAATATAAGTATATGTTCATCGTCAGTAGTTACAAATGCATTGGCGTTGTTTGATATACAGCTACTGGGTCGCAGGCGCCCACCTTGACATGTTTCTGGTTCCTGCGGGTGATATTGAACTCCTTGTTCTTTTGTGAAAACTTCGCGGAGGTGTAGTTGTGCCTTTTCTCCTTGGAACAGAATCCAATTCGCCGAAGTGCACTTTAAATTGATCGCACATTAATTGGCCACTCAGTTGCTCCAATTGTGCGCACATGGAAGAAACGAGTGAAGGGATTATAAGTCATACGAAAAGTTGAAAACAATTCCGATAAATGCGGACAAAAATAGAAACAATTTGTTAAGAGAGAAAATAAAGCTGCGTGTTTCAGTCGAAAAATACCAATTAACAAAAAATACAGCCCTACTTTTCATACGCTGATATTGCTCTCCGGCGCAAAATTTCAACCTGAGTTATTCTCAGATAAAAGAAAAAGCCTTTCTACAGTTAGAATACCGCTTAAAGTGGCACAAAATTACACTAGTCTGGACCAGCTTTAGCGCCTGAATACGTTGAACGTAAAAGCAACACAATACGTGCAATAGTTTGCGAGTTATTCGCAATTAAATGATGGTCTACGAATAAGGCCATTTTTATTTTTCGCTAAAAATGGCTTTCTGCTTTGCAAGCAGATAGCAGAAAAAAGAAAAGAAAATATAAAAAGTAGGGAAGCGGCGTATGTTCTAGATAGGCATAGCTATCCAGTAATGCTTTAATTAGCCCGTAATACGCTGCGACAACTACGGACTGCGCAGGTGGCCGAAAAGTAAACTTTGCAGGCATACATGACAAATATATGCAGATAAGGGATGATCTTGCGCGAAAACGCTAGAAATCCAGCAAGGAATATTATATCTACATGGGAATTCAGGGGAGTGTGTAATTAACTCACGGCTAGAGGGCCACAGCATACCATTTTCAGTGGATACTGAGCCACATAAACAACCAGTAAAATAGAGTTTAGCATTTTTTAAGCCTCTAAGCTTTTCTAAAGCTTACAACAAGCCCGCATGAGCCAGGTCTACCTGAGTAACCCAGGGGATCTTTCAGATCCGTTGACAGATTTCGGCCTACAAAAGACACACATTACTTAGCTAAACATCACAAGATTTATCCCTTAGAGCCGATTTTCTATATTCATGAGGCTCTGTCTCTAACGTCAGTGAGCTATAGGAGCCTGCCACCAATAATAAAGAAATAAGGATGGGAAATTTTAGTAAAATTTAGCTAATTGCATTTGGGCGTGAAATTCGCTTTGGTCTACATTGGTTGGGCTTTAACAACTCTACTTCTGGTGGTTGAGCTTGCTCATACTTGAGGTATTGTTGTGCCTCATGTGTAGATGCACACTATGGTGCAGCTCTTTGATGAATTTCGCTTTATTTCTCTCCATTTTTAAGTTCCGAAGATAGTGCCGGCGGTGTTCATCCAGTTGGCAATGTTAACTGGTACTCTAATGTCACACCGACTATTTCTTTTGTGATTTTCTTGGCAAGAGCTGTTCTAGCACCCTAAGCAAAGAGCGATAAGGTAAATCAGGAGTAGAATAGTAACAAAAACCAGTGGGAGCTGGTCGTTCACCCGCCATTACGCATAGCGCATGGTAGGCTTTGGAGCCAGCTAAAAGAGAAATGACACACGGACGGCCAAGATAAGAAAAGTGGTGATGGAAAGTTTCTGGTGCTCCAGCCAGCCAGTGTGACAGGGGCCTCTCTGTCATTGGTTAGCTTTCGTGCCAGTGAAATGAAATCTGGAAATGCGAGTGTTTTACGAGCAAAAGCAGTTAAAGAAGAGGATCTGGTTTTCTTTATGCCTGTCTACTAGTGTTGACAATAGCGAAAGGCACATGTATACCAGATAAAGCTAAGTATATGGGGCCAAGAGAGTATAAGTGGAGAGCAAAATGTCTGATTATTGGGTCTAGAACTTTTAAAGTGCGCTCATTGTCAACAATAAGAAAGATATATTTTTTATTTTGTGGCTTACCTACTGATAGTGTTTGGAAACTGCTGACTATAGTAACTAGTGCTCAGACTTAATGAAAAAGCTTCAATTAGGGCAACAACGCTAGAACCTGGCATTTCACATGAGGCTTAATGTTGTTAAAATGTTTTTAGTAGACGTGACTCATGGGTCACAAGTATAAGTATTCGCAAGAGACCTAGTGGTCTAGGTATTTGGAAAATACTAAGGGGTAAAGATGGAGACGAAGGAACCAAATTGTAGAAGAGAAGGGAGAAGTGAAGTAAAGTTTTTCCTTTCGGATTGCATCCCCATTGCTATGCAATATCCTACCTGGTCAGTGCTTACAGGCTTACGATGTTCCCATTCAATAGCACTAGGCTGCTTTACGTGCTGATCTGTTGAGCAGTAAGAACTGGGCGTCGAGAAGGAGCTTTCAAAGGGTTTGAGCTACAGATTAGCGTTTCCAGGTTGCCTTTGCGGTAGCGCCTACTAGTTCAAGACTTCCCATTTAACTAATTGTCGGTGGGAGCCAGTAAAGCGCTCAGCTACTACTGGGGTAGGCTGAATACCTTTTGTGGTCGGAGTAGCAGTCCTAACATCTGTAAGATGAGTGCAACTGATCGGGCCAAGATCTCTCACGTGGTGACAGGGACCGCAAAGTATGGGGAGGACCTGTGAGCCCAAGATGCTCCTGTCATGGGGCCTAGTTGAGCGCAATACAAAGTTGCGCTAGAGCTGACCTAAATGTGATCTATGCCCCATCGGGGCCGGTCTCAAAAAGGTTGTCATCTGAATCACAGATGTTGAAAAGGCGTTTTATGTTATCCAGGCACATAAACTTTCGTACCTCCTGCTTGAAAGTCTGTGGATTGTGAATCTCCCGCAGCTGTGAAGGTAATTTGTTCCAGATATTTACATAAGTGACAAGGAAGAAACGTGAACGTAGTTTCTTCCTCGCTGGCAGCGGGGCAACTGTGCAGTGCTTGTTTCGGAGGTTGAATTCTGATCCTCTTCTCAGTGTCAGGCTGGGGATATCACTGTGCACCGCTTGGTATATTAGCTTATGTAAGAAGCACAGGTTTAAGATAATGCGCCGCAGCCATAGAGGCTGGAGTTTGAGATGGTTACACCTCTGTAGGTAAGTAAGCGCTGGGCCTTGTGGGGCTACTATTTTGGTAAACCGCCGCTGAGCCTTTTCGAGCAATATGCGGTCTGATTTCCGCAAATTACTGAAGATAAAGGGGCAATATTCCAGCTGCGGACGAACATGACTGCGGTAAAGCTCCAACCGTGCTTCAGCCGAGTTAATGTGGCGGCCTATGTGGAAGACCATTCTGCGTGCTTTTGCTACCTGATACTGCACATTCTCTGAAAAGTTGAGGGTCATAGAATAGCGAATACCTAGGTCAGTAGCTAACGTTTTTAGTTGGATGGGCGTACCATTCAACATAAACGCACCATCCGATATGGAGCATTTGTGGGTTAGAATACTAGATTTATCAGCAGAGAATGTCATTTGCCAATTTTGACACCACGACTCTAAGGTCTTCAGGTCTTCACGGATCTCTTGTAGTGCGGATACTTTAGCGCTTGGTGGGAAGACATATACGACCTCTATATCGTCGGCAAAGAGGAATGGGCGACCATGGCGGAGCCCGAAGTCACCGGAAGCAAGCTGGAATTAAACCATGGTAATAACTGACCATCAAGAGGAAAGGACGCAAAAGTTTGAAGGACTGTGGTATGGGTAATCAAAATCACCTGCGTCTTTTCGGGAAGTGGGCTACTATCAGTGTTATCGCTTAAATAAACAAACAAGTAGTTAGTTCTTGATAGCAGCGAGACATGACTTAGCAGGCATGAACAAAGGTTTACAGACAAGGTTTCGCAATGAGCACATTGCGTTGCATGCACTGATGGGGCAGTTGCATGTGCGGAAAATATCAAAGGTGACGTGGCCATTGTCTGCCTCCATCTGGTGGTAGCGTAGTGTACCATCCGGAGGTTACGACCTTTTTCAGTGGCCAGTCACCTCCGCCATGCTGCAGTGCTGTTAAACTACTATGACTTTCTATAGGATGAAGGCTCGCCAAGCAAAAATTAACCGCGTCCTGGTACTTTGTCGCCCGTATTATATAAACATGGTCAAATTTGAACTGCAGGTCACTAAATACAGGCTAATGTGGGTACAACACGTGCAGTCATTTGGGTATAGGGTAAACAAGGTTAGACTTCCTGTATATTTGTCCCGATGATGGAAGAAACTTAGGTTGGATGGAGAGAAGTTATCCTGCATTTGACTGCTTTGGTTGATAGGTGGCAAAGTTGTGGGCTTTAGTCTAATATATGGGTGGTGGGGAGGGTAGAGCGACCACCATGTGAAGAGAGGGTTTGCAAAGTGAATGTAAGTTTGTCCGCGTTTGCATAGTTGGTGGCTGAAACAAGCCATTACTAGTCGCAGTCAGCAGTCCCCAAGTTTATTTGATAGTGTGAAGTTGGCTAGATCCGGAGACACCGATCGGCATGCGTCCGTTTGGTTCATTCTGATGAAATTGATTTGCTTCACGACTGTACTCTTCTAGTAGTGTACTTTAGTCAGTATGAAAGTTAGCAGTGCGTTCGTTGGAACTAATCTACCGGCGAGGGGAGTGGTGCCGAACGCCATGTTAGAATCCACTGGCTCGATGGTTAAAGTGTGAATGGCTGGTAGACGCCAGATATTTCCTTTCCGTTGTGGAGCTAATATATAGCAATGAACAAATTTTTTAGACTCCAGTGATATCCGGTACTATGTGTTACTCTAAATACATTGAATGCATTATCCGTTTTATTCTTTAGGGATGCAAGATGGCTGAGGATAGTCCGAATAAATCCAATTATTCCATATATTTTGAGCGCTGGCAACTGGGTTACGACCAAAATAGCCGGCAAAGTCAGGGCTTCCTCAAATAGCAGAGGAAGCGTAATGGACGCCCATAGTGTCGTCCATATGGACACGAGTTATTAAGTTCATATGTATAGATTGAATACAGCAACTGCTAATAGCATTCCATGCAGGGCTATTACAAGAGAATTAGCTATACGACGGTTACTCGGTTGGTGGAAGAGTATGACTACGTTGCGTGCAGCAGGCAGGAAGAAGGCGGTAGGTACGGATAAAACTTGTAGTAGGTGCGGAACCTACATATCAGGTGAAAAGAATATGGCTAGCAACACGCGCTTAGTGAAAAAGGTACGATAGACAATGGAAGCTAATAGGGGGGGACATAAGTGGGCAATAGAGCGAAATACTTGAGGTCCCATGCCCAAAAGTGCGGAGCCGCAGTGTCAAAGGTAAGTCGCTGCCGCCGCGCAGATAGTGGTGCCTACAAGGAAATAAAAGCCACAACTATGGACATATTAGAAGGATAGGATTAGTCAGGGGATAAAAGGCGGAGTGAGGCGTCTGTAGAGTGTTGTCGTGCTTAAAAGAAGATCACTTACCAGCCATGCCGAAACATGTCTGCTTAGGGATAAGGATATAAGTGCGTGACATGGCCAAACACATGCGGGCTTTCGCACAGAAGTGAAGACCTCATGTGTCAAAGCTAAGTCGTTGGTGCAGCGAAATACCTGGTGCGTATGAAAATGGAGAGCAAGACAATCGACACAGGATTGGCCAAAAGTACACTTTTCAAGTTTGCTTTCAAGCCATACTGAGCAAAGGAGTGAAAGGTAAAACGGAGATGTGTGTTATGTTCCTCAACTTTAAAACCCGACGTCATTGAGGTACTGGCAGGCGAAAACGAAACCTGGTCCTCTAAGGACTAGAGCAGTGAATCGCTGGAAGTCTTGCCAGCGTCTTGCACCCGGGGGCATACGGCGACTTCATAAACTCCGAAGAGTTGGCAATGGCAGTTTTTGGAATGTCGTCAGGAGCAACAGGAGCGTGATGGTATGCCTGAACTGACTCGATTGTGGAGAATACAGCTTTCTTAGGCAAGTTGCTAGAAAAGGTATGGATATGGGTACTCGGGTACCTACCTTGAACGGTGACCCGGTGGAGCGCCCGTTAGTCTCCGCATGGTCACCAATCGCTGGTCACCTTCGGAACCAAACGTAGGGAGAGACCTAGCAGCTTTTGGAAGGGCGTTTGGAGATTGTGCGGTGAAAGGCGTCTTGGGGTGGCAGGCACAGGATAAGCGGTTGTGACGTTATGGCGACAAATTTCGTGCTTCGGCTCCAGCATGCCGTCCTCTGCTGTAACCAGGAACGGAAATGTTACAGTACTGACGAACAGCGCGACGCTTAAGGCTAAGCACTTGAACCTTGCTGGGACTGACTGTAGAGCGTTGGCCGGAAACAGTTAATTAAGTAGCACCGTCACGTGGCTTTCCAGAAAGCAGGTCTACGACCAGTCCGAATTTAGTGAGCAAATCAAGACCAATGATGGGCTTTACATCTGCAGTGAAAAGCTAAAAGGGAAGGTGCGTCGTAATCCTCGGTTAAGGGTAAGTAGCACCTGGCCATATGTCACGATTTTGGGTTGGTTATCCACTGGTAACGTAATTCCGGCTGATTGCGGTGCGCATTTTTCCAGTACTCCAGATTTAATCCTTACCTCTGAATTAGGAACGATCAAATCGGTAGTTTGGTGGTTCAGTCAAAAACGTACAAGAGACGCCTGATGATTTGGGCAGGAACAGTCGTCGCCGTTACCGGCTGGCGTTATCGTTTTCTTGCCAATGACCGAAAGGATGTTAGATATTGTTCCCTGAATCGGCTTGAGTCCTTGAATGTTACCATCGTTTCGGCTGGGCCCAATAATCACCACTTACAGCCCAATCCAGGGTAATCGGTGGTCTCTCATCTGCCTTTTGACAGCTACTAGCCGACTGACGCATACCGACTGACGTTTAGCACCTCCCCTTATCTTTAATCTGCCATTGTTTTGATAGCTTCTATTCCTTAAATTTTTCTCTGAAGCCATTTCAATCCGATGATATGCTTATTTGTCTGAGCTACTTACCCAACTCTCATCTCAGCTGGTTTGCTGTTCTCTGTCAGTTGCGTCCTTCTCGCATTGCCTTACTTGTCTTTGCTGTTTCTTTACTTCGCTCAGACCATTAAAGCGTAAAACACTGGGTTACAGCAGATTCAACCCTGGTATAAGTTTAATCTTACCCCGGCTAAGGCATTTTTATACTACCTTTCAAAACCCTGCCATTCTGAGCCTACGCTAACCTGCACGATTACTCCGCTGTTGATCCCACGTCACCATGACTTTATGAAGCTATGCTTGTCGCCTTGGATAAGCTCAATAACGGTTGGTTCAGCATACCTTTCGCCTCCTTGACTGCCGTGTGACGCTTTACTAAACTTGTCTCAGACTTTACGTCCTGGATTTCTGCTTTCGTCCTCAAGTGTCCACCAGATCTGCTGGAAAACACGGTCTGAGTTCTGGTTAATCCAGTCTCGTCTGAGCTGCCTCGCCTGTTTTCTTATAACTGCTAGGTGACTAGAGTATACCGACCTCTTGTTTGCACTTCTACTGATCCTGTTGTCTTCCCTTGCTATGATTGTTTTCACCTCACTTTTCCCGTTAAGGGCATTTCAATATGATGATACGCTTGTTTGTTTGAGCCACTTTTCCCACGTTCATCTCAGCTGGCTTGCTTATTGTCTGCCAGGTGCGCGCTCTTCACGCATTGCCTCACTTTTGTTTGTTGGCTCCATGCCTCGCTTTGATCATTGAGACGTGAAAGCCCAGGTTACAGCAGTTTTAGCCTTGGTAAAACTTTCCCAATTGTAGAAAGGCTAATACTCTTCACATGACCTTTTAAAGTGCTGTCATCCTAAGCCAATGCGAACCTGCCTGAGTATTCTGCTCTTCATCCTGCCTCGTCCTGAACATATGAATCTATGCATGCTGTTTTGAAATGGCTCAGTAACAACTGATTCATCACCTATTTCGTTTCTTTGACCACCGTAGACTTTTCCAAAAGCCAGTCTCGGATTTTTTGTCTTGATCTCTGGTTTCGTCCTCAAATGTCCCCACACGTCTGCTGGGCAGCATAGTCTCTGCTTTCTGCGTAATCCCGTTTCGTCTGAGCTCACTCGCCAGCTTTCTGACAGCTGCTAATCGCCTGAGTCTTCGGATATCAACAGCTTTCCAACTGTCCCATCTGGCCTGTGGGACTGCGACTGTATGCATTTACAAAGGCAATCGTGGATCATAACAGACCACATACCCAATCACGATTTTCCTGGTCTACTAACACCGGTCAAACGGATCCGGATGCCCTTATCCAGAGGATTGAATCCGCTATGGCCTGCCAGCAAAAAGGTCTTAAAAACAAAGAATTACTGCAATACAGCTGCAACAAGCCATAACTCCCTAACCTGTGGACCCGCCTATGAAGCTTTAACTCACTTGCTTATAGTTTCTCAACATTCTTAGGCTGAACATTTAAAACAAAATATGACTTTGCCGGAATATCGGGTTGGTGTTTGGAGCTTTACCGTTTCAGAAAACGTTTAGCGCCCGCCTAGGTACTTCTCATGACACTGCGCTCAATATTACCACGAGCTACTCCTCGACTAGTGGCGTCACATGCCTTCAATACGTGTTCTTAGTTATCCTACATTTGTCCCATGGTATTTTTTATACTACGGCTACCAGCGTAGCCAATATTGTTGGCTCCAAACGGGTTCACAAGCGGCGCTTATTAAGTCCATGTTGACGGCACCGTAGCGCCATTAGTATCGCCGCTAACAAGAGAAATATTTTTGACTTCGCACGCCTTCATGAATGTAGTTTACGGTGCCCCTATAAGTCACTTGGCAGCTGCATCAGTATCACTGCTATGGATACAGCAGCTGTTGGCTTCAGGGAAGAACTTATTAAGTCTATCTTGTTTCCAAAACAGTATCATTAAAGTGACCACTGGTAAAGTAACTACTATGGATTATTAATTAATAGCGTATAGATCCCAAGCGGAAGTCATCATTGCTACGAGCGAAACCACTACCGTGGGCTAAATTGGTGCTTCCTTGATGCAAGGTGTACACGCGTCACGCGGGATTCCTTTGCTGCGTTACTGCATTCAGGCTTGACATCTTTTCCGCTGCGCAATCATCGAACTACGACATGCAGCGTAACACGGATGGCTGTACCAATTCCAAACATTCACCTCATCATAGAAAGCTTTTTGTGCACTTTAGACACAAAATGAGCAAGCACTAAGGAATGGTTTATTGCAAATTGTGTCACAAACACACGTGAACACCATATGCACAGATTTAACGCAAGGTTGAATTACAGGTTCAAGAAGTGCCACGGTTGTGCACGTCCAAGTAGCCCGGGTGGATATTTCGCAACATATTTGTCCAGGTGATGATAATCAGGAAATAAAAATGACTTTGTGTTTGGTGATAAACACCTATGCACGTAGCTGGACAGTGCCACGCCGCACCCTGTGACGAGGATGCATATGGACGAGTGCAACATAGAACAGCCCAAGAGCACAAGTGTGGACATTGTGGTCAGAAAATGTTACTTGAAGCACCTGCATGAAAAAAGATGGTGTCCATTTCTGCCACTTCTTAACGCTGCTGTCTGCTAATATGCGGACAAGCGGAAGATGTACTTTACACCAAAAGCCGTGGCATGCGTAACGGCGCGTGTCGGAGCTGAAACAGAACTGACGCAATGGTGTATACAAGTTGCTAGTGGTCCCCCATATAAGCAAAATACATAGGTACCACAAAGCCATGTTAAAGGGATACACAATACTTAATGTTTAAAAAATTGTGCAATCGAAGTATAGAAGCAGGATGCATTAACGGTACATGATGTTCAAACCACGCATTAACCTTCCCCACCTTGCTTATTATGGTGTAAATCACCCTTAACCCGTAAAGAGTGAACACTAAAAAGTTTGGTGACTCAGGAAAAGAGTAGCAGCACGTACTACGATACAGGATTGTAAGGTGTATACAGACACCTAACATGAAGCTGCGCAGTAACCGTGGTGAAAAGACAACACCATCCACGGCTCTCTATTGGTATACGCTGGGAGTCACTGGGAAGGAATGGACGAAGGGTTGCTTCTCCGCTGGCTAACGAAAAGCTATATAACTGGAGGCTAGTCACTTACGGACTGGGAATATGTTGTTAAAATCAATGGATAAGGTAGGTGGATGGACGGTGGCGCTATGGAGCCATTGAATATGTCGGTGTACTCCAACTTAGTGTCGGCGGTCACGGGAATGTTAACATTACTTTTACCAGTGAATGATACACAAAGGGCAATAGCTCAAGCAACCTTGAATCATTATGGCACAGCGAAACCTTGGACCGTGGCCAGACACATATGGTATCGCGCTACATGTAGGAAGAGCGGACAATTCCTGTAGGTAAGACTGAGAAAAAAACCATGGCTCCTGATTGGTGGTGGCAGTGTGGCATCATTGAGCAAAGAATCCGGGCGGCGCACATCTGCTGTCGGTCTAAAAGATAATTAAATACATGCTGTGCATTTACCTGCTGTGATGCGGCCGGCGTGCCCATTGGATCATTGTAGGTGGACGCTATTTAGGATCCAACTGACGCAGTAACCCGCACTCTGCCGTTCGATGCTAACGAGAAGTTTTGATAAAACACGGTGGAAATCAGTGTTTGAACAACCACAAACGAAAGAACCTGACTTTCGTCGAATAGTAAAAGAAGTGAAACACAACCGAAAGCCCTTAGAGCTAGGATCAATAGAAGGCGCTAGATCGACGTTCAGAAGAACAAGGACACTAACAGTAACTGTCTTGTGCTCTTTGTCGTCTCAGCGCTGACAACACTGACGGTTAGCTATGACTCAAAGGACCAGCTGACACCCGGTAACCTTGAGGCACTTACACCAGATAACTTGGCTTATTACTTTATGCTTCTTTCCTATTCATGGATTGATGCACTATATAACGCCAAATTGTCAGTAAAATCACTAAAAGCGTTACCACCAAAGTGTCCGTCGCCTTTGCCTTTTGACTGTAAAGCAACACCTCCGGACCACCTGACAGACGCGCTGCCTAAAGTCGAAAACGTCGAAAATGAGCTAAACTAAGTGAAAGCCGTGTTGCAACATATCAACCACCGGTTTGTAAAAATTATATCACTAGCGCGGCTATCGTATCTACATAAATCTGACAAAGTGCAAGCTCCTAACGCAGCTGGTGAACTGCTCAACACTCGTGCCAAGGAAGTAAACGAACGAGTCATCCGCGTACGAAATGCCATAATATTTAATGTGCGTACTAATATACCACTTGAAAAAGTGACATTCTCACTTCTAAGTGTGCTCAAAATGAACTTGGATTGCTGCTCATATAGCCGCCTCCGATAAACGAGAAAACCGATTTTGCCCCATCGTCCTCAAGTTCAGCTGCCAAGATCATGCCGAACGCTTTCTAGACCACAAATACATTATAAGACAGAAAGCGAATCTCGGACCCATACTGATTAAACGGAACATGACGTCACTGCAAATGACGCTCAGGTCAAATGGGCGAACCCCAATAAGTAGAATGTGGGCGATGCCATAACTATGTAAATGTCGCCCAACTTTTCATCCGCCATGTCTAACTACAACTTAGCTATGCTCCGGGACCCTCCCAAGCAGCCACTCAGGCGAAAAGTTATGGATTGCCCGCAGTAACCGCTGTAACTACCGTTGCCACTGCAATTACCAATAGTACCACGTATACGACACGTATACGGCATGCAATCAACCAGTATGCACCTGAACGCAACCCGCACAGCGAGCTCATCAATGGCTTCCGACGTTGACACGGACTTGTCACAGACAATTGGACCTTATCGTCATAGAGGTACCGCAGGTGAAGGTCAAGCAAAAGGTACGGCCACCTCGAATGCAACTATGGATAGTACAGCATGTAGCGAAAAGTCCATCATCGTGTCTGATATACATGACAAGTGTACTGTACTCTATAGCCTGAGCTTTGTATCATTATATACTCCGTTTTCCAGTATTGTTAAAGATCTCGCGCAGCCTGACACTGACAAGGTACATAAGCCCAAATATCCAACCCCAAGTTGTCTGACATCTATGTCTCCTCCGCTCCCTTCAAAACCACAAATGTATAGCAATTAATCAATGCCCAAACGCACCAAAACGGCCAAGCTAACACCCCAAGGTTACCAGACAAAACATGCCTCCAGACTACTCGTTTTGGTCAAAGTTTAGTACAGTGACAGCCAAGGTCGATCAACTCCTTCTTAAGAATTACCTCAACCACGAGTAAATGGACTGCACCCAAACTCCCTACACTGCCGGCGGATCCGCAACGCCACACTGGCAAAACCCAAAGTGATACGTCGACCAAACTAAGCACGAGAATACAGGCAAAGCAACTCGTCCAAAACAAGTTGGCCTCCCCACTCTCGGTACGAAGCGAAGCAAATTACAGCGTCAGCCAGGACTGAGCGGTCACCACCTAAGAAGCACTTACTCAGAACCTCGAACCTCGTGATGCTTAACCAGACCGCGTATACACATCACTACACTACCGCCCGAACGGCATTTCTGCAGGGGCAAAGCCCAAGTAGAAATGCCGTCCAGACTAACTATACAAATATAGCCAACACAACACTTCAAGACAAAACTGGGCTTACACTCCCTCGGTATGAAGCGAAGTCTCTTACTGCGGCACCCAGCACTGAGCAGCCACAACTTAAGAATTACCTCCTCAGAGTCCCAAGCCCCGCCGTGCCTCTTCAGACCCCACACAACAAAATCCGATTCACTGTTGACCGAAAAACAACATCACCCGGGCGATACCCACATGAACACAAGGAAAGGATGCATTTCGCACATGCCGCGCTCCCCCATCCAACTAGTCCACGAGGCCGGTTAACACTCCGTCAATAACACTCCATGATGCCATGAATCATGCCGACACCTTCCGCGGTCCCTATTTTATGGCACACTGCAAGTTGCCGGCCACCTCTACAAGCTGGCGAAGGTCAAGCAGCAGCTCTCTACCACCGGACTCGATTCCTAGCTATGTCACAACTGATTCCAACCAACCACTTCTAGGCAATCAGACGGCTTCTCTAAACACTAACCTTACGACGGACTTCGGGTTAGATCTCTCGGCTCATATACATCATCAGTTACCTCCTACTTCCAGCCCTCGGACTAGCTGCTCCATACAAACCCAACCACTCTCATTAAGTTCCACTGACGTAACCGGCATGCACCTCAACGCGTACCTTCAAACCGATCCCTTACCACACTCGGGATGGCCTGTTCTGCTGCTGGAAGGTTCCCTTAATTTCAGTAATCCAACCAATAACTATCCACCAAGTGGTGCTCCAACACACCCTACTGCACCCACTTCTAAGCTTCTAGTAAGCTGGAGATCCATATTATGCTTCTCATCAAAGCCAGGTCTATTAATCAAAAGAATCACCTCCTGTATCCGCTTGTTGCTTTGTCCAAAGCATAGCTGGTCCTAGGCACAGAGACTAGTCACACTGCCAGTTCACTTGACTCACCCATCCAAATTCCCGGCTACTCTTCATTCTGTAGTGGACACGATAATCGACGGGACGGAGAATGCCTCATCTACGTCAGCGAAGCCTCTCACGCATCTTCCCTCCACGTCCAAACTATAGGTCACCCGAAGGACTCTATGTGGATTCAAGTTGACGGCGAACCCCTTAACTTTCTCCTCGTCTGTGCCTACGTCCGAACACATATCTCAACAGCTGAAATTAACAAATTGGTCGAGCTCTTCACCGAACTTTCTTTGTTACCTGCAGGGATTAAGATAATCGGTGGTGCTTTTAATATGCGGCACAGTGAATGGTCTACCCAATCTTCACCTCCCAAATATAGAGCGCTTGTGGACCGTATTTTGTATACGACTGGACTCAAGATGTTAACGCATCTACCAGGAAATCTAGTGTCCTTGACTTAATATTTACTAAAGGCATCAACCACGCAGCTAAACCATCAAGTTTATTGGCTACCGCATACCCCATCTGGTATTAAAGCTCTGCCAGACAAAATCCAAGTACTGAGGAACGACCCCGCCCCGAGTTCCTTCAAAAAGTTACGTCGTTTCCATGGCCTGGGAATCTATTATAGACACTTTATTCCTAACTGCGCAGGCACTGTTCAACAAATGACTGACTTTCTCCTCGGTAAACAACACTATTTACCTTTTGCCGCCCACATTTTGGAGAAGCTCCAAGACGCTACCTTCAACCTAGCGCTTCTAGACCACCCCACCACATCAGCACCACTTCCCCGACAACCGACGCATCCGACACTGCCGTCGGTGCAGTTCTTTGACAACTCAATGTTTTTTCTCCAAACATTTACAGCATGCCGAAGCGTATTACAGCACCTTCGATAGGGAACTGTTAGCCATCTATCAAGGTACCAGACATTTCCGTCACTATATCGAAGTCCGCATCTTAACGTCTTCGCTGACCACAAGCCAGTGATATGCGCAATCAATGACGCAATAGACAAGTAGGCTGTGGGGGAAACTAGACACCTAGACTACGTTTGTCAGTTTACGGCAGACGCCCGATATGTCTCTGGTGCTCTCGATCTCGAAGCGGATGCGCTTTCACGCCTTCAGCAGATCAGCTTGTCGCCTGGCACCAACCTTGACCTAGCCGCCATGGCTGCTGTTCAACAGGCTGCCCTTGACATCGACAAGCCAAGGCGCAACACCACTTTGAAACTGTGCGAAGTTTCACTAGCTTCATCTGAGGGGACCATTCTTTGTGACGCCTCAAAAACTTCTCCCCGACCCGTAGTTCCTTACTTTGATGCACCGACTAGTCTTCAGCGCTTTATGCAAACTGTCTAATCCCGGCATTCTGCTTCACAGAAGCTCGTAACCGAACGCTTTGTATGGCCCAACGTCAATCGCGACGTTCGCAATTGGGCCCATACATGCTCATAGTGTCAGCGGGTCAAAGTATACAGGCAGAGTAAAGACCCGCTTGGCGTCTTTCCCGCTCCTGACTCTCGTTTTGCACACGATCATGTCAACCTAGTCGGACCTTTGTCCTCATTCAAATGCTAAATTTACCCCCTCCCCTGTGTCGATCGATCCACTGGTTGGCCAGAAGCGCTTCTGAAAGCCAACTGCTCATCTAAGACAGTCACGCAAGCTTTCCTAGAACGCTAGGTAGCTCAATTTGATCGCCCAAGCATAGTCATCATCGACAGTAGAGCACACTTTGACGGATCCTTCAGCAAACTTCTCAACGTTCTTGGTTGATAACACAGCCGAAACACCGCATACTACCTCGCAGCTAATGGGATAATAGAAAGGTTTCACCGACAACTCAAAGCAGAACTCTGTGTCTTATTTATCACATCCTGGCATGAAGCATTTCCGCCAGTTTGCTTAGGCATAAGCAGCACGATTAAACCAGAGTTGCACGCCTCTCCATCGTCTTTAGCGTTTGGATGCACACAACGCTTACCTATAAATAAATAAATAAATATTTTATTCTCGACTATGCGAGGCACGCCAATTGAGGCATGATCAGGTATGTACAGCTGTACAGACATTTTATGGGAACTGTAGTGACAGGAGAAAATGGTTCACATGTCCATGCTTAGAACTGTGTAACAGTGAACATGCAAAACAACGATTTGGTTGTAGTGTGATCGGGATCCATTTGTTTGGACATAATCGCTCTGCCACAAATCGCAGTCATGCCTCGACTAATAATGGATTGAGAAGCCTGAGTGATCCGTAGGAAGATAATTGAAGAGCAAGATATCCAGTATGATGAGTCTAATTGAACTGCCAGTGTGAAGTTATGGGCTGTGACTTTATTCGGTGGCCAGTCACATTCGCCACGTTGCAGTGTTGTTAAACGGACATTTGTGGCTTTTTATAGGGAGAACGCTTGCCAGGCGAAAACCCACCTCGTCTTGAAACACTGCCGCCAATCCATTGAATGGCAGGTTGTAACTAGCCATGTTTCTTGTTGAACGTTTTTTCGCTCCGTTATTCGCAGTCAAGTTGCATCCCATTTTTCTGCTGACTGATGCCTTATGCGAGTGGCCATTGCGTGCCTGGGTCCTCTCCTGTGCCAGATCGGTAGGTCAGGAACTAAGCATTCATTCTGGATAGGATGTGTTGATCGTCTGCAGAACCACGTGAAGTTTTGAAGAATATACGTTGAAATATGTTGAAGTCTTGGAGGATAGGATAGGTTCCGAAGAAAGAATCACAGATCCCCGGGGTATGTAGTGAACTTGATTAGAAATATGGGAAACCACGACCATTTGAGCGGTCAGAGCGGATTGAAGAGCTTAGAATGACCGATTGTTCAAGCTTTGTATTGGCAGGAGAATGTGCCTTCCGTAGTCGAAAGTCCTCCAGTCAAGAGATGTGTGGAAGAGGTATTGTTAGGTAAATTGAACTCAGTGGTTCATGCCGCGGAAGAATTGTATCAGTGCAAGATATTGAATGATTTGTCCGGTTAGTAAGTTGTAAACTCCGCCATTCCATCGCTTTTAACCAGCACAACGTTACCAAACAATTTATATATTTATACATTAACACAGTCCGGTGCAAGTTCCTTGGCAGTTTGCTCGGTCCGTTTTTCTTTTCTCTCTTGTACAAAAGGATAACAATATCTGCCCAGAACACCTTTGAGGACATACCTGCGACGCTCACTTGGACAAGGGATCAACAAAGAACAATCAAATCATCCGCACTTCGCAATCCTGAGACACAAAAGAACCCAGTAAATTAAACGAAGCGATACAAGTCACCTGAATCGTCCAACTTCAACAGCTCCAACTACTTGCCGTCGACGCCAAAGGAGACAACTACACAGCCAAAGGAAACAAATTGGCGAACCATGAATGAGAATAACTGCGAGGATAATCGGACAGATGCAAACATAATAATGTCACATTACTACTCTGCAGTGTGGTGGTTGGCCTTCTCCTGACAAGTGTTTTCCCTACAACAGCTACAAATATCTATTTAACAGCACTGCGACGTGACGGATATGACTCGCAACTTATTAAGGTCCCTGCCCCAACCGCTCTTTGGCAAGTTGATCGATACCACATTTTACAGCTCCTGTGCTCCTATCGGCTCTCGTACGACTATGCCTACATATTTGTTTTGGGACATGCTGCTATTCTTATAATATTTTTGCAGAGCTTTCCTCATGCTTCATTCATCTGACCCGCAATGTGTACACAACCTCATCGGACTAAGTCCTCATCAACGTGCTCCACCTTATTGATCCGAGGCCTACCTCCACAGCTCGCAATCTGTAAACATAGACTTCATACAATTTTTTGGCAAAGTCTGTCCATACTACTGACTCCGTCCCGCTCTTGCGCTTGCTAAACATGCTGTCATGTAAAATGTTGCAATATGTTGATCATGCCAAAATGCATGCCTCACTTTGTCCAGAATAAAGAATTGATTTATTTATTTAAACTTCCTCCGGCGGTATAGCTATTTGTATTGGGATGCTGTGTGGTCCCGAGACAACACGTGTCAAGGTGGCGCATGCCTTGTACTGGTGTAGAAGTCTCGCGGATTGTGTCTGCGGGATTATCGCAGATGAAACAGCTGACCTGGATACCGGAGGCTGCGTTCACAGGACACCACGTGCAACATGTGGAGCTATTTCCAGATGGTGGACCTCTTTACTTGTAGCAGGCCGACCACACCGAACCTAACGTTGACGCCTCCCGAACCAGCGAAGGAGCACCGAACTAATAAGCGTTGGTAGTTCCAACAAAGCGGAGTAGTCCCTCTGTCTATCTATTTCCCGGTTTAGAGCCATAAGTATACTGGATATAATCGTTTTGGACCGGAAGACTAAGGAGCCGATAAACATGAAGTATGGTACTGCCACCTAAATTGTGTCGAAAAATTATGCTCCAAGCACCGAGGTGCCGCAGATGCAGTATGTGCGATGCACAAATGCAGAATAATAATGACAATAAAAGGCAGGATGGTTAGCTTGGATTCAAGCAAATATAAAGAATAAAAGGAAGCAAGAAGTACAGTAAACTCCTTCGCATGGAACGCAACTAACTACCGGATGCAAGAAATGGAATTCAAGAAAACCACTGACTGCGCCAAGTCTTATGCTGTCGTTAGCCATAGATAAATAAATAAACGGTTCTTTTTTGAATTTTTGAGGCAAACCAAACCAAACATGATCAAAATTAACAGGCAGTTATGTTTTGCAGCTGACAAGTTGCTGTGTGTGTTATCGGCATTAACCGAATGTTGCGGAGATTGGGGAAGTATTCATGAAAAATAAAGTCGTCAATGGATGCTGATACTTTGGGCTCACTGTGCGTAGTGCAAGTAGTCAAGGCACAATGAACGTATGGAAAACGGTGTATGTTTACAGAGAATATCTTATTCCTGTGCTTGTTAAGAAAAGATTGAACTTGGACTCTAGTCAACTTGCCAATATTTACTTGGTGCAGTGACTTTATTCAGTAGCCGCTCACATCCGCCACTTCGCATTATTGTTAAACGGACATTTGTAGCTTTATATAAGGAAAACGCTTACCAGGCGAAGGCGCACCACGTCCTGGAACATTAACGCAAAATCCTGTGAACCATTAATGTTAAACTGATAACGCAGCTTTCCGACCACTTTCACACTCCGTTATTCACAATCAAATGACTTCCAAGTTCCCCTGTTGGCAGGTCAGGTGCCTTGGTCAGGGCTGCCCAAAGCGCTGTGCCCGGTCGAGGATGAAAGTCACGAGGCGTCGTCTGGTTGAGTGTCTAGGTGAGCAAAATTTTAAAGTTCCTTTGTCGACTGTTCAGAACATATATACGTTCCGGAAGTATGAAGACACGTGTCCAGCTGTCGACACTGGACAATGGTTGTGGTAGTGAATGCAGTTAAATTCGTTGGCTATTAGATCCATGCTCCGTGTAGGTCCTTCTCGGTTCTTCTTTCTGTCACGGGCGAAAAGGTTGTTCCCCAGTCCAATCCCAGGTGCTCAAGCAGTGCCGGACTTCTTAAACAATGAAAGGTAGGGAACAATATTTTCATGTCTGCATGCAACCTCATGGACTGCCCAGCCCGTGGTGCCCAGCAAATTGGAACAGCCACGGTGTATAATGCACGTCAAAGAAACCGGTCCATGGGCATACAGAGGACATGGGCAAGTCAAAATCCATGAGGCCGACTCGGTGAAATATTCTGTGAGGAACAAGGGGCATGTTGTCCACAAACAACTGGCGGACCTCCGCATTGCTTAGCAGGTGTTTCAAGCACGTGAGCAATATTCCGCAGACCCTAGTAGTCAAAACCGGCAAACCATTTAAGTCCTCACTATTAACTGCCCAGGCCCCTTATCCACACAGGAGGACCAGTCTTACCGCAACAGCATACACACAACATTTCACACAAGGCCTTCTAACAATTGTGTTGTTTCTGAAAAGCTGCACGGGCCTTGCTGAAACAGGAATAAATCTGCTCATTTACGTGACCACCACAGTTGGCACGAATGACCATGTAAGTGAAACCCTCCACTACCTACGAAAGCCTTTCAAGGGGTGTTGGCTTCCTTAATCAATTCATCATTTTCTTGCCACCCCGCAAGAACAGTACAAATGCCATCCTGTCCCAAAGGAGGCACAAGGAAAAATTATGCATACAGCATTCCAAATACGGCCATAGAGAAGCCGGATTGTACAGAAAATATAAGAGATCATAATCCACAATGACTTCCGGATCCTCTTCAACATGCCGTATCCTTTAACAGCAGTTGCCACCCCACTCCTACGATAGGCGAGGATGCATAGCATCCACCCAGCAGTTTTATTGGGATTGCTTACCAGCAACAGCCGGAGCAATTGAGCTACAGATAAGATGACGTGAAAATACGACCGCGCGAAGTTTGAAACTGTTCGTTTTAGACATTTTGTTGGTTATTCTGACGTTTTGCTACTATTCAGTATAGTAGTTAGACTACTTGTCTTGTCATACTATCTTGTTTCTAAGGAGAATTAACGTGGGCGACAGTTTTTGAGTAAACGCTGAGAACAGAGCCTGACTTATCATTCTCCCGTCAGATCCAAGTAAGACAATGCGAGCAAGGCAGTCTGTGCACATACATGCTAACAAATTGGCTAAACCAACTAAGCCACAACTTGCCAATACTGACGCAGCCCCAACTTCTGACTGCAGGTTAATCCTATCAGATGCACTGATAGAAGCACATGATAAAATCAATTTTCTTAAGCTTGAATTGAACGCACTCAAAAGTAACATCTCTGAACTGAACGATAACTTAGTGAAAATGAGGCCACTAGCTCAGTTCTCGGGAGAACACAAACCAATGCTGTGAATGAACTCAAACTAGCAGGGGAGCTACTTACACACATTGCAAATAAAGTTTCCAAAAGAGTTCTTCGTACAAATAACGTATGATCTTCAATGTCTTCGACGAAACCCAATTAGCGAAGGTGAAGCACTCGCTCACCAATCTCTGTAACATGACTCCTGACTCCTTCGAAAATAAACGTCTATGAAAAACATCCAAAGGTAAATCGTGCCCTATACTTATCGCTTTTAGAGACAAAGTACTATCCAAGACTTTAATGAAAACCGATTCGTTATGCGAGGGTCAGCCTATTTGGGGCCTATCCTGATCAAGCTGGACAAAACGCCTCTGCAAAGAGCATTTGCATCAACCAATAAACGTCCGCCTAAGCGAATGGCGGAAGGTTCCCCACCGCGACTGGACTTGGTACCTCACTCCCAGTAGGTCCCGATCTGTCGCAGCAGTACGTGGACCCAAATGTGGCAAAGGCCTACAGCATTGAACTAACTTCGTCCAACACAGTGAAGTCACTAGTCCTATCTGTGGTGTACTATTAAGCCGCTTTCGGGAAAGATGAGGCTGATGTAGGTGAATCGAAAGATTCCGACATGTGTAACACTGGTACCGAACCTCTGGCAGAAGTTATTGGCAACACATCCAACGAACCTATTACAAGTACCCCACTGACTACTAAGGAACCCTTGTGCAACCGCCCAAAACGAAGGCGCATCAAAATGCATGCTACGTGCAATTCCTACCTGCTAAGACATCAACCCAGTGAACGTCCCAAAGAACACAGGCAACCCCCACCCTCCGTGCTAACTAACAAGTGTTCGTCTCAGAATATACAAATGGCACCTTTAACGGCAATATCTAACAAGTATGTACCACTGTGGGAGACCACGCCAACGAACAAAAACGTGCGGTCCCAAGAAAGACCTACCTGCTTCCAACTCTAACTGTTAGCCCTATAAAAGCCAATATCCTCAGCCACAGCCAGAACATGCGCGACTCTGGCCCCGCACCCAGTAGCGCTAACATGAGCAACACCAATGCCCCACTTCACCTCCTCCAGCCAAGCCAGTCTCTCCACCCGAGACTGTCCAATATAACACGGTCGGCTAGTGAATCCACACCCTACTCGCTACTGCCGCCACTTCCGCGGTGCTACCAAGCTGACTGTAACTCTAAGCACTTGTAGGTACCCCGCTACAAACCTGCTTCCTATAGAACACTCCGCGAATTAACGAAACACCCCATACCATCTTTGCCTGCAAAGATTAATCACCCGCGCCCTACAAGCCCGATGATTACTAAACTACCTAACACGTCAGTATGCATCCCCGGTCCCGTTTTATGGAATATGGCGGGTTACGACTGTTATACAAGGCTGTTTCTACCATTTTTACAGGCTCTTAAACATCCCACAGATGCCAATGAGCAATCGATACCAACCCTTCCAACACCTCATGTAGTTGCCGGCTTATTAAATCTAACGATCAGAGCCACCCAGCAATTTATCATGCTCTCTTCAGCAAATGCGCGATCTATCAAACATAAAAGGTATCATATAGTCCCCTCACACTTCTCTCCTCTCCACAGATGGTCTCTAGTACGGAAACGTGGCCTCCACCTCTAACGTCTGATTCGCCCCTACTCATTCCTAGCTGCAGGGTATTTAGCAGTGGCTGTGCTAATAACCGTGGCGGAGGTTGCCTCATTTATGCCCATTAAAATTTCGATGCTTCTGCCTGTGATATCCTTAATATTGGAAATGCTGAAGATTCCTTCTGGATTCAGTCACACACAAACAAGCACTTTTATGGCACATATCGGATTTTTGACATTTAATGATCACGCGTTGTTTTGTCAAAATGATCATGCCTGTAAAGTTTTGCCTCGCCTTGTCGAGAACAAAAGTTTTATTTATTTATTTTATTTATTTACGATGACCTTCTTGGCCTCAATCTGCTTATTGGCTGCGTCTATAACCCCCCACATTCAACTAAGGCACAAGTAGACGAACTTGTTGAGCTCTTTACCCATGTGTCTGAACTCCCCTTCAGACATATGATAGAAGGCGAAGATTTCAACATGACAAACATCCAATGGCCCAAACAGACAGCACCTGCCCAATACTCGTCATTCCTGTACACGGTCACAGCAAATGAGTGGGTTCAACTCGTAAAGGAACCAACTAGACTGTCCAATATTCTTGACCTCTTATTTACACGGGGCCTCGCACATGCGTATGCTAGTTTACAAGTTAGTATCCCAGCTATCGACGACAAAGTGCTACGACTGTCGTTCAGCCTAGCAAACCTAAAGATAGCTACGACCAAACGAGCTCCCATGTCCAGACCAATGCAACAGTTTGACTGGAACAGCTTTCAACACTTCTAAGGTCTCAAGCAGTTAGCTCCCCTCAATAGTTTGCACAACGAACTGAGAAGACGAATATTGGCAGATGCTAGCATTTCGTATTATCTCGTCGGTACCAATGCAATGACAGGGAAGTTCTTTTATATAACTTACAGGGTACAGTCAAGCCAATCTAATTTATGGTTGTAGTCATTGTTGTTGAGATTAGGTTCACGGCAACCGCAGGTTGGCAACTGATTGCTTTTGCACACACAAGAATGGTCCCATTCGGCTTATCGCGGCGGCCTCAGCAGATAATAAAAGGCGTGCATTAGCAGGATGTAACAAGATCCGGAACGCCCATAAGTTATTGACCTGGTGACGTGTCGCCAAATTGTGTCTGCCTGTGGATGGCGCTGGCGGCTTACGCGAGCACATATCATCGGAGTTGGGTTGAGTAACTTCGTGCTGAACCCAGTTTGGTAAAAGCTCCTTCACTCTGGAATCTAAAACCCGTTCGGTCCTGCCGATGTAACTGATACCGAAGTCACACACGAATTGGTAGACACAACCTGATTTGGTGTCGACGGGTTCGTCTTCCTTTACTGAAGGTAAAGGCAACTTTTGAGTTCTGTTAATACTTACCGCCTTCTTCTAAGGTCGACGAATTGGGACTGCTTCTTCCTGACCACTGGTATCGGCGCTGCCTTACTCGCGTCAACTCTTCTTGGAAGCAGATATTCCTTGTTGGCTCCATGAGCATGGAAGGAAGCACTCCTTTACTCTTCAGCTTCATTTTCCTAGAAATTCAGTCTCTATGGTCTACGCTCGCTTGTCGGCTTACTCATTGAAACTGTAGGTATCTAGTAGTGATCAAACGTCTTAACGATGTGGCTACACCAGCCACTGATGCATGCTTTTCTAGAGCCAATGCCTCTGCTTAGCGGCAACTAGTCGCTATAGGCTCCATCCAGCGCTGCGGATATCCGGAGCTTGCTATGAGTCGCTCCTTCCTTACAACGTTTATTCTCTTGGATTGTTTGCGTCACAGTGCAGCTGGTTTGTTGACCTATGCTGCGCCTTTGTTGGTTTCTATAGTAACGGAAAGCCTAATCCAAATTTCACTGCCGGCCACTGAACTCTCTCCTAGAACGCTTATCTGGCCTTCCCCTTGCATTGTTCAACTCTTCTTGGCAGCAGCTAGTCGTCGTTGGCTTCCTGCATCCTTGTGTATATTTGTAGCCTGGAAGAAGCCACTCCTTTACTCTCCAGCATTCTTTTGCCTGGAACGACTGTCTCTATAATCTTCGCTCTATTGTTGATTTACTCATTGAAGCTGTAGGTATCCAGTAGTGGCCAAACGTCTTAATGATGTGGCTAAACCAGCCACTGATGCATCCTTTTCTAGAGCCAATACTTCTGCTTAGCAGCAGCTAGTCGCTATAGGCTCCATCCAACCCTGCGGATATCCGGAGCGCGCTAGGAGTCGCTTCTACCTTACAATGTTTATTCAATTTAATTGTTTACGTCACAGCTCAGCCGGTTTGTTGACCTATTCTTTGCCACCGTACGATCCACTGGTAACTGAAGGCTTAATCCGAATTCCATTGCTGGCGACTCATCTCTCTCCTAGCGCGCCAGAAGCCGTCGTTCGTCTTACTTGCGGCAACTCTTCGTACCAGCAGATAGGCATGGTTTGCCACATGAAGCTTTGAAGTAGCCCCTTCTTTACCCTCCTACCTTTATTTTCCTGGAATCTTTGTCTCTCTAATCTTTGTTCGCATATTGCTTTACTCATTGAAATTGTAGGTATCCAGTAATGGTCAAACGTCTTAATGTTGTGACTACACTAGCCACTGATACATCCTTTCCCAGATCAACTATCTCTGCTTAGCTGCAGCTAGTCGCTGCAGGCTCTATTCAACTCTGCGTTTACCCGGAGCTTGCTAAGTGTCACTCGTTACCTAGAACGTTTATTCTCTTGGTGTATTTTGATCACAGCTCAGCTGGTTTGTTGACATATCCTTTGACACTGTAGTTGTTCATTAGTAACTAGAATGCTTAACCTAACAAGCACTTTTGGTCACTGAAACCGGGTCTATTAGCGCCATTTCTCGATAGTCTTAAATTCAACCCTTAGTCTTCCGTTAATATCCATTTACTCCTAACCTGCTTCCAGTATGCTCGGCTTCATATTTCATATGGTCAGCGGCATCCGGTTTCGGATTTGCCTGTCACTGTGGCAAGCCACAGGACGCCTGCGCCTACAGAGGGACCATTTGGGGCTTGCGCTGCACCACTCACAGCTCCATCCACACACCCCATATCCAGTGTAAACCCGAAGGAATAAGACTGGGAGGCATGTGGATGGGAGCCACGTTTCATCAACGGAGCCGGTCCACACTCCTGCACAGGCAAACACAAGCACACTGTATTTGGGAAGCAATAGCACACAAGGCGGTGGCTGGACCGTAGTCCGCTCCACACTGAGTGCATGGAACCCTACTTCGAACCCAGCACGTCCACAAGGACCGTGCTCCCCGTCCCCTTCAGCGACAACCAACTGTCTCCTGGAGACAGTATGAACGAGGTAGTAGGTAATAGACAGGTGGTTAATGGTTGCAAAAAGCCTTGTTTAGGCTCCTGTGCTCACGGATCACTACCTGGCGAAATTACCCCCAACTTGTGTTTTGACGGATTTTTGCGCGCCACAGCGCCATAATGTCCCTGAGTCTGACTATTACCTGACAGTATGCTCACTCATACGGACAACATCTTTTCTTTTATAACTTTCATTAAAACGAAATGTTTTAACATTCCACAGAAGCTATGCTTGTATGCATATTTGATCACCCCTTTACAGGTGTGTCTCGTTTTACCGAGAATATACTATTTATTTATTTATTTATCAAAATGCACACCAAGTGCAACCACAACTATGATAGCAAACAACAGCCAATCGCTTGAAGGATAGCAAAATAATCGAGTAATGCATAAGGAAATGGTGACATAAATCTTCAATTAATGAGCATATGAAAAAGGATGTTTACAAACGGATCCTAAAATAGTTCACGAGGTCAGAAAGTTTACTTTACGGAAATGACACGAACACGAAAATGTTATCGAACTTAGCTTAACTTGGCTTAAGCGAGGCGCGCAAGCTAAAGGAGAAAGTACAGGTGGACATTTATGTGAGAAAGGAATGCATTAGAGCAAAATTGAAAACCCACTACCTGAAATAAAGAAACATAACATGCAAGCACGCGGTTAGTAAAGCAAATGCAGCGTACCTGCAAACGTTGCGCCGGTTCTGCCTACGTTCCCTGCAAGACACGTCGTCGCTTCGGTACTGGTCCCGTGGCGTCGCTAATGGCGCACTCGGCCTATCTGACTCAAGCAATCGCGACCGCATGAGGTACAGCACCATGCACTCAATGTCGATGGAGCCCAACCCATCGTTGCTTGAGGCTTCCGCACTTGCTGCTTCTTCTCTGCATGCATAAGCTCTTTCTCCTGCACTTCGGCAAATCCCATCGTGATCAGATCGCGCCAAGCAGGACGATCAACCGCCCTCGATTCCCATGACCTGCTATCAAGATTAGAAGGTAAGGCGCATTTTGATCATATCCTGGTAACGTAACTTTGGTTTCCCCATATTCCGCCTTTCAATACTCAGCTAACCGGATAAGAGTTGTTTCGGTTTTCGCGTTGAATCCATACGCCACACATGATCGAGCCACCTCAGGTGTCTCAGCAAAAGTATGCAATCCACTGCATACATCCCACTTTGTAGCAACGCTTCCGTGTCAGCAAATCTGCCACCCCAACTGATGCGCAAAGTACGTCGCAAACACTGCTGCTGGAACCGCTCAAGATATCGCACATCCCGGCGGTACATCTTTCACGTTTCACTGCCCTTATGGGAGAAAGGACAGCACCATGGATTTGTACACAATAAGCTTTGTGCCAATGGTAAGCTGATGGTTGTTCCACTCTCGATACTCTAGCTTCCCGAATGCCGCTGCTGCCTTCAACAGGCAAATACGCTGATCAACGTGTAACTGCTGATCAGTCGACATCAAACTCCTAAGGTAGCTGAAGCGGCGGTTGGTTTCTAATATTTCAGCACCAATGCTGATTCGCGGCAATAATGAACATTGCACCTCCGGTGAAGGCTGAAAGAGACAGACAGTTTTTCTTAGGTTGATGGTGAGCCCGAATTTAGCCGCTGTCGAAGCCAGCACCCTAGTCATATGCTGCGATCCATCCGCGCTGGCTGAAAACAACGCACAGTCGTCAGCAAACAGCAACGTACGGATAGTTGTCTCACAGACTAGTGTTCCCGCACCGAAATGACGGATGTTCAGCAACCCACCATCAATGCGGTGCTCCCCACGAACACTGCAAGCACAAGCGGCATCAAAAGCACAAGACAACATTGCATGAAGATATTTATTAAACAGGGCAGGGGCTGAGCCACGGCCTTACTTCACACCAGAGACAACTGAAAAGTCATCCGAGGTCTCTCCACTCAGCTACACCCTCGCTTGCATACCACTGCGCAGACATTCAATTAAACGTACAAACTTAAGCGGGCGACCAAACTTACCCAACACCAGCCACGATAACTCGCGGTTCACCGCACCAAATGCCTCGGTCTTATCTTCATATACCCATGTACGTAATAGTTATTACGTGGCTTAAATAATCCTCATCCCTTGGAGTATATATAAATATAGCCACATTGTCGCTGTATCTTTTGGTTTCCGATAACAACCAATTGTGGCTACATACCCATCTTCTGGTCTCAGGTTAAGTTCTAAAGCCGTTAGCTAATACCTTATGAATTTCTTACCGCAACCCTTCTCTTCATGCTCATGTACATGAAAGTATTTTACCCATTAGGCCATGCCTTCTGCGTAATTAAAATACATTTTCAGCGTAATATCTGTTACACCTTGTACACCAGTTGTCTCAAGTTAATGTCCTTAAAATAGGATTTCCCAATGGTTGGTACATTTACCCTCCTTTTTGGTCTTCTCTCGGCCTGTTCTCTTCTTTCCCTTTTCTCCTAGGTCGGGAACATCTGAGGGATCCTGTAATGTTCTAAGGAGCTGCCTCCGTCTGGGGGGGACGAACTAACCGACAAGGACTTAGCTGGACCATGGCTTCACTTCCATACTAACCATCTGCTCCCAACAACTCAACCACAGAAGTCCAGTGAGGGTAGCTGGACACGAATCCTTTGCTCCCCGGCTAACATACATAATCGGAGAAGGTGAGACCCCATACTCTGGAAATTCTACTTACCTGCGAAATCATACGTTCTCCTCGACTGACCTCAACGTCCATGTCGCAAGCTGCCTTTGACATTCGTCTGGCCAACTGTAGAGTCACTCGACTGCGAATAAATGAAGGAACTTATGCTTTATAACTAGCTTTGCTGGTTGCACATGACCGATCACAGAAATCGACGACAGTGTATCAGGACGTGGTAGGTTTTTACCTTGAAATCTTTCTCCCTATAAAAAGCCACAAAAATCCATTTATCAGCACTGTGACGAGGCGGAAGTGACTCGCCGCTGAATAACGTCGCTGCCCACTGTTAAACACTGGAATTTCGCCAATTTACTTTTCGATATTATTCTAGCAAGTAAGACAGAGTTACTCTTTCTTCACATGCCGTTCCCACTCTAACTACTGTGCAATTTTTATTTACTCAAAGCACACTTGAAACCATTTTACTGGCACTCCACTGTTGACTTTGCACCTCATGGGTGCTTCGAATGTTTCTGAAATTTGTGCAACTTTGGCCACAGCTAATTACGTGCGTTGTACCGCAGTCGTTGCGCTACATAAATGCTCGTAACTTTTGATCAGACCTGCGATGGTATGGCTTGATGAACTGGAGAATAAAATATTTATTTATTTATTTGAGAAACACCCTCAGGAACCGTTGTCTGCAGGCTGGTAACCGAATGAAAAGCATAGTCGTAAACTGTGCTAGCAGCAGAAACGGCAGGGGACAACGATGCCTTGCTGGACGAGGTTACGCTGCATTAGCTTTTTGACATAAGCGGCAAAGGATTTCGCATTACCCGTGGCTGGACGAGAAGTTAACCACTTTGCAGTCAAAGCTATCGCAAATGCCGCATGCAGACATTTCGAGCATCGTGGCATCGCTTGTGGGTGCACGCTGAAGGAGCATTTAGACTACCCTGCACTGTGGTTCACTGGTTTGCCTGCCTCAGCGATCCATTGAGCGTGGCTAGGTGCATCTGCAGAGCCACGCGTATGAGATTAGTCAAAAGTTAGAGGCCAGAAAATCTCAGCCAACTTGCACTCCATGTTAGGGGTTGGAATAAAGGTAGCTCAATATTTCTTAAAACGGACTCCTTGTAGTCCATTGCCGAACCCGCTGCCTTATGGTCAGGAGTTTCAAACAAAAGTTTGGGTATGAAACCCTAATTTTTCTGCTGTTTACGCCCAGGCAACCTGACAGTAGCATGCGCACGAAATACAGTACTACTTTCCGCAAAAGTCACAGGTTGCTCTGGCCGCCGCAGAGGATAATCAACGGTGCCCAAGCTGTTCTAATGAACCTGGTGGACAGGGGGTGTGCATGCTACTTCGCAAAACTTCCGGACTTGTTCTTCTTTCCCTTATGATGTTTTACCCCTAATAAATAAATATATAGACTATGCTCGTGGTTATCTAATGTATCGTCAATTTCCAACTGCAGGTTTATCCCCGTTTTAAGCCCCAGTCTTGGCCTAACTTAATTTTGCTTAGATGGGTGTTTATCTGCTGGTTTCAGCACACCTGCCGAGCCAGAGCATCACCGTTGCCCTACGGGAAACCACAAGACTAACCAGGTGGTCAAGCCCAATTCATCGGCTTCTTTTTTGGATCTCCAAATCCCATGACTGATTAGCAAGCCACAACCTACCAACTTTACAGATCCGCCTAAAGGCGGCACTTGCTAGAATATTAGAGACCCTCTCTATCGATACCTGCTACCTGTCGGAAACCTGCCTAGAAGAACCGAGCTTTGTCCTGACACTCCAAACCACTTAACGAGGGACCAGCAGTTTCTCTGCATTGCTCCTAGCTGAAGACCATGCGGCTACGAGTACCGGTCAAAATGGCGTTTATATTGCCTGACTACCTGTACTAAAGGCGCTCTGGCTGATTGCACTCTAATCAGTAGACAGATGTGCGCGGCTAGACTGGTCGCTTCTTGCAAATCTGTGAAGTCGCGTAGGGTTATTAAGTATCTGTTTGTCATTACTGCCTACGTCCGACAAGCTGTAGGAAGGAAAGCCAGCATATCAAATTTAGCCTCGTTTGAAGCCGCCAAGCTATCTGCTTGGGGGCCTAGGTTTTGCTCCCTGTGGGGAGATTATTGGTCATGCGACTAACAGCATACTTAAATGACTGAGCAGTGCGGTCGTTAGCACTGAGAAAACAGCACAGGTGCCAAGGATGTTGTAGGCCTTCGCTTAAAGAGCGCCCTGTTTCTTGCAACGTTAAGCGAAACAGTCCCCCTGGTACTTTGACTTCTGAGTTGTAAGCAATGTGCATGACAAAGAAGGAATTTAACAAAATAAGGTCCAATGGAGACCGTTTTTGCCCTATCTTGGAGTTATTGGGTGGAGCAAGTAACGGGAGCAGATGAGCTTACAAGGCCAGAGAGAGACTTCCAGCAAGAAAACAATTTAAAAGAGCACCGCAGGAGAACTTTTGCAAGTCCAGGTCGGGGTGATTAAAGTCCTTTGTTGCTAGGTACCTATTCGTAGTATGTTTACGGATAAGGTCTATTAGACCACTCTCAATGCTATGGATGCTTCTATCAAACAACACAAATTTAAGTTTCACGGACGCAACAGAAAAGGAAACGGTGAACACGGAAAGCATGTGTCGTAAAGACAGTAAGATTTGCGTTGACATACACAGTAACGCCACCTAGGCTACATTGGCCGTAAGCCATGCGCTTTCAAGTTAATTTTGTGGTCAAAAGTAGTCACCACTTTCCGTTCGTAAAACGACTTCACGGTTGCCAGCTAAAATCACTTCACATCCATCACCAAGTCCGTAATGATGTGTAATAATTCCGCAAGAGCAGGTTCGAGATACCAACGGACGTAACAAGCTAAAACGGATTACAATGTGAACGCGCAAATGGTAACTCGAGTGGGTTAGTAAAGACGTTAGCACTTCCCATACAACGGCACAACCACGCAACAGCGACGCTTCGATGAGCGGAAAGCAGAACGATTGAGCAGAAGCGCTAAGATTTATCGGCCAAGAGGCAGTCCAAGTTAATAAACCCGTTAACCCAAATAAACGTGCAGCAAGTCCGAGTAAGTCTCACGGGGAATCCATAAATTCGATGACGCATCTTCATGTGTTCCACTGATACACGCAAAACTGAAAGTAACCGAGCACAATATGATTATCTTAGTCCATCCTCCACGCGACATGGGGACAAGGAGCTTCGTGAGTTACTAGGAAAACGGCAATTACGGCACCAAAGTTTCTGGGCCTCGATGACCTAAACCTTTCCCAAGCTGATTGGCAGCTTGCGGAAAACAGAGCGGGTAATCTGGAGAAGGAAATAGTGGATTGGATGCATGAAAATGCGTTCCAGAAATAGGCCAGTGTTCCAACAAGGGGTCGCAGCGGAAGCACGCCTTCAACCCCTGATATAGTGATCGCTGGACATGGTTAATTGCTTGACCTACGCGTGGAGCCACCCCTAAGTAAGAGTGCTCATTGATTTTGCCCTTTTTCTGCACACACCGCGGCTTGCAGTGCACCATTGAACGGGAAGGGATTTAAACCGTGTTAAGTTTACGAAGCTGCGGGGTTGAGTCTATCAACTCACTTGGATCCCTGAACAGAGCCAGGCTACTTTGGAACAGAGCTGCCTTTTATTCAAAAGGGCGCTTGTGTAGTTACTGAACAAATTTGCTCCTCTACGCCACAGGAGATACCTCGGAGAACCCCAATGGGGGAGGAGAAAGATTGACAAAGCGATAAAGATGCGCAATGCTGGGTGAAGAACTATCAAGCAGCTGGGGGCTTCCGACGTTGGCTGCAATGCAAATGGTGCCGAGACGTAGCTATTAAGTTGTAGCGGGCGGCGAGGTCCTCATATAGACTCAGTTTGGCCAAATTCGCTAAAACAAATTCTAATGGTTATTACAGTTAGGCACAGTCATAGGCTTCTTTAAAAGCGTTGGTCGGCTGTCAAACCATGGAGGACGGCAGTCAGGCTATAGACGGCGTTGATAAAGTAGAAGCGCTGCAATGTGTCTACCATAAGCTGCATCGGAAGGATAGTGGGTCAGCCTCGCCAGCAAAGCCACGCTGTTCAAGTAGCTATATAATGATGGAAATTAAGCTCAATTTGCCAGAGGTCTTCACAGTGCTGACAAGTTTGAACTGTTATAAATCAGCTGGTCCTGACAGCGTACATCCAACCATAGTTAAGCTGCTGACTGTTGTCCTTCAGCATTCTGTTGCGGAGTAATTTAATTAGTCTCTTCAAGAATGCAGGCTGCCACGTGATTGGAAGGAGCCGGCCTTTGTTGCCATCCACAAGGGTGGTTCCAAGGCGGAGCCTCTTTACTATAGACCTGTTAGTTTTCCAGCGTCGTGCTGAAGCGATAGCAAAGGCTTATAAAAAATAGTACCCGTGCGCACTTGCCTGAGCACAAACTAATTAGAGGGGAACAGCATGGCTTTCGTAAAAGGAAGTCGTGTCTTACCAATTTATTGTGCTTTTTAGACGAGATTACCCGACGCACTGATAGTGGGATGTCGGTGAAGGTGTGTTATGTATTCTTCGGTAAAGTCTTTGACTCAGTGAATCCTAACTTTTTTCATTGAGAAGCTGACATCGTTTGGATTGCATCCTCAACTAGTACTGTGGCTCTTTGAACGCTTTCGTGGGAAGAACTTCAGAGGCAGGGTTGGGAAAGAGCGTGTTATTGCAAGTCAGGCCTACAGCAGTGTCCCCAAGGTTCGGAATTGGGTCCCTTGTTGTTGCTTATATTTATAAATGACCAGGCGCCCCTTATCGTGAATCCTTGCTATGTCTTCGAGGATGACTTAAAAATAGTCAGTAGGGGAAGCCGTGCGACATTGGCTAAGGACATAACCACTCTGGTGTATTAGCCTAGCCGGTGAGATCTACCTCTGAATGCCAATAAATGTCAACTATTGGCCAATAGTGGTAGCGGACGTATAGTGCAGTCACCTGCGTAATCACTATCATTGCGATCTACTAATGAAGCCCAAGATGTAGGTGCCATCAAGTGAGCCTTTTTAAGCCTTCGGCGCAGTGTCGCTCCGCTGCCCATAATGCGCGACAATAGTTATTTCGTCTTAGGAGAGGGCTGGGTAACACTAAAGCAGAAGTATTCTTGCCGTTAGATAAATCAGTGGCTAGGTCACATCTGGAGTATTGTGTTCAGGCCTGGGCACCGTACCTCCGTAGTGAACACACGTGTACAGTAAATATCCAGAAAATTTAGACTAGTATGATCGAAGCTCAATGCGGGAATTAGTACGAAGATCGGCTGACTAACTTGGGATTATTTTCCTTGGAACTGCTTACCTTGAGAGGGAAGTTGATAGAGAGGTTTAAGATACTTAGGGTGCTAAGTACTTAGAGTACTTAGCTATAACAGACCGCCTTCGCGGGCAGCGCCTGAAGAACAAACTAACACAGAGCACGTATGGACATGAGGGCAAAAATTTTGCTAACCGAGTAGTTAACATCTGGAATAAACTTCCTTCCGAGTTAGTGGAATCTGAGGCTGGATAAACCTTCCAAAGGGGCTTAGATGAGGGTTGGACTTTCCTTTATCCAGGGGTAGTGTAATCGCAATGGAATAAGTTGTTTGTTTTGATGCTGACACGTGAAAGTGCAAAGATTGTTCTTGTTCTTGCTTCGTTCCTTTGCGGAAGCAAGAAGGCAACCCAACGTCGAAGTACCAGGGGCCGCTTCACTTACCGGCACAAGAAGCTGGACGCTCGTTAGTCAAAGATCTCTATCGACCCTTCTACCTGCCCTGACCTGACCCGATTAGTTTAAATAATACAGTACAGTTTCGGTTGCCTACCAGGGTAGTGCGCAGTTCATCTACCCCTAGAGGCGTCCAAATTATACAACAATTGACGAAATAAATGCTGATATTATTTTCTGCAGCTTTGTTACCACATGAAAGTTATTTTAAAGATGTAAGGAACTTTGATTTGGGCAATCATTGCTTTGAGGTTGCTGACGGACGTTCCGTTAACATATAAGCGGGAGACGTAATCAACTTATAGCCCAGTGCTAGCTTGCCGGACTGCCAGCGGTGCGACGGGGGTTCGAAGCCTTGGTGTGCTCAACGTACAACTTCACTCCGACAGTACATATATTAACGTAGTAAAGATACAGAGATTGCGATGACTAATGCAACAGGTGGACACCTGAATTTTATACTGTAAATTTTTTACTTTTTCATCTCTACAGAAGAGCTTTTCTGCATTCCAAGGTCATATATGCAACTTATTCTTGGTTTGGACGGAACACCAAGGCACACGTTTGCGATTCATCGTTTTCCAGGTTAATCCGTGTGCCAGTTTTCCTTTAGTTCATGCTCGTAAGACATTGACGAGCTGCTACATTGCTTATGGAAGCTCATACGGAATAATCACATAATGTCTCGCGTCATCTTGTTTATGTAGCATGGTTTGATGTATATCGGTCTCTTAAAGCATAAAATTGCTCATACACCGTGTCGTTAAGAGCAAGTCCGTGGTAGAACAGTAATGCATAAATGCCCCCTGTATTTTGCTCTATCGCGCATTCCAAACGTCGCGGGGTAAAGCTTGAGAGCGTCCGAGTAATCGAAAACAGCTGAGCGTAATTTGGCGGAGGTACTGTTTGCTGTACTGGATGCTAAGGAGGAATTTTATGAAATACGTCGATAAGGCTTGATAAGGATTCAGTGAATGTCAAGGTCACCCTGACAGGTTGGTTCGTTTCGCTCTCGACTGGTTGCATCTTTGTGGGAGTTATACATCTGGTGCAGTCTACCATCTGCCCA
>OX104068.1:90409911-90430657 GCA_944474145.2 Dicrocoelium dendriticum | reverse complement strand
ACATAAGCTACGGAGACCTAAACTACTGCCTTCGAAAATGTCGAGGCCTACGAAACGTTTGTATTTATCCCTGCTTCACTGTTCGGAAAGATAAACACGATCAAAAGCATTTGTTAACGAAATTTCTTCTCCATGCATGAGCATGGATGTTATGTACAATTTTATCTGATCCCACGCAGGAACAGCATCTAGCGCTTGTCTAGAAATATACCTATATTTATATTTATATTTATATTTATAATGAAAATGACGGTACATCACGTTACCATATATGGAAGGGTGCCTGTTTCAGTGTGCAGGTGTTGTTTCGGTTGCGCTGCAAGGGCTTCACATGATATTGTTGTGTTCCGCGCTACTGTTCGCCAATATTATAAGGCATTTGTTGAATTCAAAGAAGCTTGGAGGCGATTTTAAGTTAGGACGGTGAGAAGTTTTTACAAATACGACGTATTTACCACTGTGTCGTATAAGAAGAGGTCAGGTCAATAGCTACCCTAGAGGATGAGTTACAAATGGGTACAATATTGTTGTGTCCATGGCAATAGGAAAAGAGAAGTTAGCAGTCAGTAAGTGTGAACATTGTGTTATGTGTACTTCATGTTGCATTGGTATGTCAGCCTCAGATGTAAAGCGAGCATAGACATCAGTGCGAAGAGCATTTACTATGAGATAGGCTCACATTTTTCGGTGCATCTTCATAACTTTTACTTAGGGAAGCCAAGGTTGTGCGTTATTATCCGGCGCTTGACTCCTAAGGTGAGGCGGCGGGTGTTAACTTTGATGCCGTTCTTCGGAAATACCGCAGAACTGGGAGGCTGTGTTAGAAAGGTATAACAAACGACTGAATGGACAAGACCTCGTTTCTATCCGCCATCGCTTTGGTGGGATATTTAAGTGGAACAATGTAAACGCGGTTGCGGATTCTTTAAGTAAGAATGGCGCTGTGTTTGTAAAAGGGGATGGCTCGCAGGTGCGATTCCTATTTTTCTTTCCTGCATCGATGACTCCGGTAGTGTCGAAATACGGGGATGTGCTTCTTGTAGATGCCACGCATCTGGTGAACTACGGTGGTAACATTCGTTGGCACTGCATGGTAATTGACCGTTTCGGCGTAGGTCGCTGTGTGTTTTACTCTTTGATGCCAAACTAGACGGCAGGCAGTTACCTGGAGGTTGCTCGGGGATGTCAGAAATGTTGTCCACCACTCAATCAGCGAAGACAATAGTCATGGATAGGTGCCTGGGACCAATAAAGGCATGTAACTCGGTATATCCAAGGACCATGGTAGTATTATGCCGATTCCATTTTCTGCGGGTCATTTCACGCTAAAGCCAGTCGCTATCAAAAGTGAAGAAAGTGGACGGAGTTTTGCAGAAGCAGTGGATGCACAGTTTGGTCTACACAAAGGGATTCACCACAGACAGAATGGAGAACGAGAATAAACATCTCAAGTGTGGCTTAAGCGAAAGGACATCGCTTTTGCAACGTTTTGAGGCAGTTGTTCGGAGAGCATGCGAGGAAGCATCGCGTTGGACCACGTCGGTAGCCAAATTGCGTATGTCGAAAGCACACGCCGTTCCGGGAACTGGGCAGGTGGATAGTTGGTTATTTGTCTGTCTTGTGCTGCTGGCATATTTATGCGACACATTTCTTCCGAGAAGGCCACGTCAATACGACCTAACGGCACTGGGTAAGATGTATTAGGTAAGGGCAACCGCAGGCACACCGTTGTGATGGGTAATGAAACGAGCTGCCATTGCTCGTTCGTAAGTCAGTGGGATATGCCATGCGCACACATTGTGCGAGTTGCTGGCATGTTAACCGCCGACATAACCCAGCTTATGCAAAGTAAACTTTGGTCAGTGCAAGAGCATCACCTTCCAATCCCTGATTGCGAAACGTTCTCTGGGGAAATGCAACCGATGTTCTCTACATATACCTCCTCTCAGGTGGTGTTAACGCTAGAGGAGAAGTTGTCCCGTGCCAACCGGCTGTTCGGTGTTATAACCGTTGCCATGACCAGCCTGGGTAAAAGTACATTTCTTGGGGTTGAGCAGTTCTACCGAAGCAGCCTGAACACGTTGCTACGTAGGCAGCGATTCATGTCAGTTGGAAACCGCCTTCCTGACAACCTCGACCAGGCTGACAACATACCACAACGTCCCCATCCCAAGGCAACAAAAAGGAAGCAGTCGCTGTCGCCTAGGGTGATGTAAACCAAGCAGCTGTCGACAGAAACGCACTCGTCGTACTTCCGACGCATCCCGACTGTCGTTCCTGCAGTGTACAAAACTGCGAATAAACGCGCCAAAGCAGAAAATATGCAACCCGTAAACAAGAACAAAAGCACGTACATTATTTGCGACACCGAAGATGGACCCGGAACAAGCGGAGACGTCGTGCACTAGGTTATATGCTGCAAATGCAACAGATAGCTTCATTAGGTATGTGCGGCGCACAACGGAGACGAGGATTACTATAAATGCATCTTTTGTATGTGCGTTAACACATGCTAACCGAATTTCTTCGTGCACGCTCTTGAGAACAATAAACAGGCCCTTTTTAAGGCCACTCTCTGGTGGTGCAACGGCATGCGTCCTACCGGATAACTCACGCGAATTGATGGTTGTTGGGTACCGCTTGGAACATACTACATTGCAGCCCAGAGGGTGGCTCTACGAACGACCATTATGCCTTAAGGTTTATTTGTTTGACAACAGAACCCCATTCGGAGTGGCAGTCCATATACACCGTATGCCAAGCCTATGCCCCTAAATGTGACTGCCAAGTTAGCATGGCGTGAAACAGATATTGGTAAGTCATTTTCGTTCCGTAATGTGTATGCAGACATTACTCCGTTTTCACCTGGTATATACATGTCGTTCCATGGCCTCTCGCAGGTGTGCGCAAGAAACACCTATAATTGCATCGTTCAACAGGTACGCTCAGCATTTATTTCATACCCATCCGACATTGCATGAAATATAGCCCGGACTTCAGTGATCTACTGTGTTGACGCGACAAACCAATACTGTCTTCAATATAAGCGTGAGCACTCTGCATGGGTCTCAGCAACACCCACTGCATAACATTCACCCTTACCCTGATATCACACTGACGCTGTATTGCTGTGACACATTCTGTGGAACCGGCAACTTCTTTTATTTAGTAACCGCCAGCTTAAGTGATCAGTCATTCAGCTCTATTGCGTATGGTACCACCCCATTAACATCTTAAGTGGAGTCGGGAAAACGTAATACTTACCGGCCGCCAGCTTATTTTTGTAATCAGTCAGCTCTATTCCATATGGTAGCAATACTGTGACATCTGCTGTGCAGCCAGCAACAACTACTCCTTAACGGCGGCCAGCTTATGTGAGTAGTCAGTTAGCTCTACGGCATAGAGTAGCATCGCTATGACATCTTACTTGAAACCGGTAACATTTATTAATTACCGGCGTCCAGCTCATGTAAGCAGTCCATCAGCTCCATTGCATATGTTAGCCTTGTTGTGACACATTCTGTGGAGTCGGCAACATCCTTTATTTAGTAACGGACAGCTTCAGTGAGCAATCAGTGGGCTCTATTGTATATGGTAGCATCCCTTGGACATCCTAGGTGGAGTCTGGAGCACCTAATACTTATCGGCCGCCGGTTTATTTGAGTAGTCGGTCACCTCCATTGCATATGGTAGCATTGCTGTGACATCCTCTGTGGAGCCAGCAACCGTTAACACTGAAGAGCGGCCAGCTTATGTGAGTAGTCAGTTAGCTCTGCTGAAGATGGTACCACCGCTTTGACACGTTCTGTGGAGAAGGCAACATGTAATAATTACCGGCTGCCAGCGTATGTGAGCAGCCCGTTAGCTCCATTGAAAATGGTAGCATTTCTGTGACATCTTCTGTGGAGCCAATAACATTTACTAATTAACTGCGGAAAGTTTATGTGAGGAGTCAGTTAGCTCTGTTGCACATTGCAGCATTGCTCTAAGACAATAAATGGAGCCGGGGACATATTTTAATTACTGACCACCAGCTCATTTTAGTAGTCCATTTTATGTAATACGTATACTGAACCATGTTTTCGTCTCGTTGGCTCTTTGTCGTCAGACGATAACCATCATAAAGACTTTGATTACTTGTCCACCTAGAATCAGATTCAGATTCAAATAAACTGGAACGATAGGAAAATCCCTTGAGTGTTTCTTCTTGAGCACATTGTTGAGCCAGTAAATGTTAAGGTGCTAAGTCTTGATAGATCTAAAACGCAACACCCCAAACACACCCTGATCAGCCAAGTACTGCCCACGTTCCCTACGCTAGCAGTCCACGCTGTGTAGGTTACGTGAAGTAAGAAAGAAGTAGAAAGTAAATGGAAGCTAAATGGGAATGAAAGTCATTAAAAGGAAGCATAACACCAAGGGGTGAAGAGAATGATAGACTAAGAACTGAAAGTTTGAAGATGGATATGGTCAGGAGAAGGGAAAGGTTTCGTGTTGCCGCCCAAGAGCGTCTAACTGACGCTCAAAACCCGTACCCGTAGGTTAACTGACTACACTTTTGGGAGCGAGTTCCAGCGCTCGATAACCCTGCGCGATAACCCAGTTTCCGCCCTGATCCGATCAGAACGCGGCTTGTGTAGCTTCATGGGAGGACCGCGAAGAAAAGCCAACCTAGCCGGGCTAAATAGCCAGCTCAAGTCCGGTTCAACATTCCTTGTTAAAATGCGGTAACTAAGGATTAGGTCTCCTGGAAGCCGTCGGTAGTGCATTGAATACATACTCAAGCTAAATAGACGCTCGGGGTACGATTGCCCCCATAAACCCCTTGACCAATTTGGTACCTACCCTCATAACCCCGTCGTGCTCCAGTTTGTCCCGTGTCGGTTTCTCTCTAACTACTCGTTTGTGACAGACTTCAGCGATGCAGGATTTGCAGACTCAGCTATAGTTTTGCCCTACCTCTAGAGCATGCCAGGTTTTTCGCTCTATATTGTTCTAGCCTTTATCTTACCTTCATTTTAAGTATCTATCCCAATGCGCTGACCACTCCAGTCTCGCTTGATCGGCCCCTGCTTTCCGAATTCCCTGAGAAGTGTGAGACGTTATCTTTCCTGTTTCGGCTGTCCTAATGGACTGCTTACTTCCTCGAAAGCCTCGATGACTTCTCCACTCTTTCCAAAAAGCCTTTCTCAACCATAAGCTGTCTTTTCCTTAACTCGGTCTCTGATTGCTATTCAACTGGATGGCCATCTCTGAGTTTGCCCTAATCTATTCTTTTCTGACCGTTTTGTGCTTTCTGACTGCATCCATACTACTGATACGTATACGGTCTAAGTGCTGCATACTCAAAACATTGCTTCCCCCGAAAACTTTGCTGAACTTGCTCGTGCTTTATTATCACAACTTATTTGATTCCAAACCTGAATCCACAACATTCGTCTTCCCTACTTAATTAAACGACTTAATCGCAATACACTAACGAATCCAAACCCTTCGGATCGGCCACTCGCTACCTTATATCGCGCAATCCTCTGAGGCGTCGCTGTTCACGGTACGGTTAGTCTAAATTTTTATGGAACACATGTGCATGACATATTTAGTTAATAATGATACATATAACGCGAGGTTCATTAGTGAAAGCACTGTTTGCGATTGGTCTTTTTCTCTGAGCTCCGGATGCATCGCTGGGGTCGGTTTATGTGGCTGTCTTTGTTCGCTTTCTTTTTCTCCGAGATTTCCACAGAACCGATGACCAGAACTCGAGGATACGTCCACTGCCATGACCTCAATACTTCAACGAAGCACAATATCGCCTTATCTGGAAATGAATGAATAATTATTACGCTGCCGCGTTACTTACCGGATGGACAAAACATTTACCCATAATCTAGGCTAGACGCCACTATATCGAGGTCTGAACAAATTGGTTCAGCTTGCCTCTTCTTCTAATAACTTATTCGGAGTTCACTAGCTAACATTTAATGTCAATTCGGACGTTTCATCTAACCGGAGGGCAGATTTTCCTGCCTGTGCTATGCACCCAATTTGAAAGTATACCAACAAAATACTTTCGCACACAATACTTCCACTGTGGCAAGAACAAATGAGTTCGGCCTTTTACACTACTAAAATTCTTTTCACTTACCACAGCTGGAGCGGCCCGCACTACTTTTACCATTTACATGGTCGTGGATGCTAGTGTTCACAACCAACAGAACAAATAAATAAATAAATATTTTATTCTCGACCACGCGAGACACGCCCATGGGGGCATGATCAGGTATGTGCAACTGTACAGACATATTATGGTAACTGTAACAGTGACAGTAGCAAATTAGACATATAAATGAATAGTTTGTTCTCAAATTCCTTAAGACACACCAAATCAGGCGTGATCAAGGTTTCAATGTAGTTGTGTATCACGACGGTACTTCGGGTTCACTCGTGTGTAGTTGAAACGGTCAAGGCACTATAAGTGCAATGTAACATGGCTTGTAGACCGGTGGGTAACATTCTTGCATGTGTCGAGAAGAGTTGAAATATGAGTCTAGTCGACTTGCCAGTAGGTAGTTGTGGGCAGTGACTTTATTCAGTGGCGAGTCACATCCGCCACGTCGCAGTATCGTGAAGCAGACCATTGTGGCTTTTTATAGGGAGAACACTTGCCAGGCGAAAACCCACCACGTCCTGCAACGCTGAAGTAAAGCATTTTGAGCATTAATGTATGACTGGCAAAGCCGTTTGACGACTGCTTTCGTATTTCGTAATTCGCAGGCAAATGGCTCCTAATTTCCTCTGTTAGTTGGACAGGTAGTTTTATCTGGGCCGCCTTGATTGATGAGGCCGGTTGAGGAGGGGAACATCGCGAATAATCTTCTTATTGTGTGTCCAGGTGAGCAAAAGATTAAATTTTCTGCCGTCTGGATTTTTCAGACGCATAATGTATGGAAATATGAGGATGTGTCCAGTTCTCCATACTGGACATGGATTTTGGTGATTGAAGTTGGGTCCTTTTGATGTTCAACTATGGTCCATGTAGGTCCTAGTCGGTGGTTATGTCCGTCTTGGGCGGAAATTGTTCCTCCGTCCAATACCGGATCTCAAAGAAGTGCCGGACCTCGGAGAAAAGGGAAAGTGAGGGACAAGTGAGAGAAGACTGCAAAAACAGTCATGGTGTTGAGCATTGTTAAAGACTTATGTTACAGCATTTGGACCTGAACAAAAGCATGTACATTGTGCAACAAAAAGGATACTAAAAGCGCCTTTTGCATATCCTATAGTATCAGCCGTATATGTGTATTGCTAACGCCTGCGTAGAAACAAGAGCATTGTGCCAGTGATTAATCCACGATGTATTGGTTTGGTATGAGCCAAAAGTTGCGTGTGGAAGAGCAAAGAGGGTTAGAATATTGGTGGTGATTGCAAGGTGGATGGACAGCATGTAGCTTTCGTAATACGATTTGGAGCGCAGAGTAAGTGAAAATAAATATGTTGCCGCGAGAGAGATCTAAAGGTCAGTTTGCGGTAAGGCAGAGGAATGATTGAATGCAGATATTCTAAAGGAATAAAGGTTGTTGAGGTAAGGAGTGGCTCCTAACGAGCACCGTGTAATCGCATGTGGGGAGCCTATGACTACTTGCTACTTCTAAACAGAAGTGCCGAATTTGAGACGACCGGCGGATGGTGGCGCCAGGAGGGACTATGAGTGGCCAGAGGTAGCCATTCCAATCAGACGCTTAGTAACTAGTGTATGCCCATAGGGTGACTGAGTGCATCAACAAGCTAGCAGAGGTAAGTAATACAGACATTCCAGGAGAATGTATGATGGAGAGGCAAGAGGTGTATCCTAACAAGCTCAGGATCTGCGCAGATAGGACATGGAGCATACGGCGAATTGCTGCAGAAGTGAGGAAGGTAAGAAGAGCGACAGATAGCGGCGCTGGGATTGAGAGGATGCGTGGCCAGTAAAGACATACGGATTAGGCCTACCAATTGCCAGTGGATACCTACAGTGACCGAAGGAGTCAGCAGCCAGCGAAGGTATGTGATGCAAACAATTCAAGAGAGTAAGTGTTAAAGAGATATGGAGCGACTCCTGGCGCAAAGAAAATTTCTTGCTATAGTAGCTCGCTACAGCTGAAAAGTGGTGACGAAGAAGTGATAGTGGTACTAGGAGAGAGAGCGGATCGACGGCAGGCAATGGCATAGGTGTGAAGCCTACTAGTGGAAACCTAAAGTGTCCCAGAATAAGTCAAAAGACAGCAAATGGGTGTGACGCAGACAGTCCAAAAGGATGAAGGTTGGAAATTATTGTGAGTGGCTCACAGCAATCTCTGGGGATGCGCAGAGAGGATTGTAACCTAAGGCCACTGGTTGCTACTAAATAGAGGTGCTGAGGTTGAGGATCGATGGATAATGGCACTATGAAGAACAGTCGGTGGTCACATGTAACCATTCCATTGAGCAGTTTGTTCGTTAGTGGATTTCTCTAGTGTCACAGACTACATCAGCAATCCATCGAAGGTAAGTGATGTAGACATTTGTAAAGATTACGAGATGGGGAAGCAAGGAATGTCTTCTTGTAGGCCGGGATATGCTCAAAGGTGTATGGAGCCTACAACGAATCACTGTGGAAAACGTGATAAAGATAAGAGGAACGAAGGGTGATGGTGCGAAGAGAGAGAACCAGTGGACAGCACCTGAAATCGCACTAGGCCTTCCAGTTATTATTGGATAGGTACGATGTCAGCAAAGTTAACAAACAAGTGAGGGCACGTGATGCAAACAATTCAAGCAAGTAAGTGTTGGAGAGGTAGTGAGTGGCTCCTAGCGCATTCATTGACGCACTGCAGGATTTCCGGTTCATTATTCAGGACAACTTGCAGCTTCTTTGGGCCTGAACGATTGCGTTTGGCTATTCTCTTTCCGCTACTATTTGGTTCAACTACTTATTACTGGATACCCCTCAATGACATTACGCGGTTCTACCGACGACAAATACAAAACATGCCAGCAGGTTCGATTGATAGTTTACCAACCGAACGGGCCGTGCCATTCCGTCAGGAATTGGCAGGATTCATGCATGATACAGTCCAGCGCACATCATGCATCAGCCAGCGAAAATTATGGGTGTAGCCTAACTGCGACTAACGGAACCAATAATCGGTCAATATGAAGCATTGTCAATGGCAGATTGTCATTCGAATGCATCGATGGCCGTGTTCCAAGACGTGATTGGTTTTCGCCTGGCAAGCGTTCTCCATATACAAAGCCACAAATGTCCGTTTAACGACAATGCGACGTGGCAGAGGTGACGGGCCACTGTATAAAGTCACAGCCAATAAGCTTACACTGACAAGCTGACATTGACCAGATGCTACCAGGATGGATATGCCCCGACACTTTCTTATCTGCATATTTCGTCGCTCAGTCTATTGCTGCACATTCACCTTTGTTCTTCACGGTAAACTCACATGAACCCAGCGTATCGTGTAATCGCGATTGAGCGCTTTCTCCACCAGCTCATTTCTAATTGCACCGTTCTAGTTCTTGATTTATTCCTGCCAGAATTGTTACTGCACTTTATGGCAGGTCGACTGTGCCCACACAAACGTGCCCGAACTCACGACAATGGGCTTTCTTCATGCTTATTTCTGTACTATTTGTACATTTTCAAATAGGTCCGTATGAACAATCTCCGATTGTCACTGGTACAGTTGACATAACATGTCTGTATAATTGCAGTTATTTGATCATGCCCTCTCGGGCATGCCTCGCGTAGCCGAGAATAAAATTTTATTTATTTATTTAACAAGGCAGGGCAGGCAAGCCTGGACGCAGTGTTGCAGATGGGGCCCAACGGAAATTGTGAACGGCTAGATAAATATGTCAGCAGTTAAGATTCCGAAAGAACGGCGCATTAACCACAACATTCCAAAACCCCTACTTGCGGCCTTCTTCCAGTTGTCACCAGAATGTAACGACGATGAATGGACGACGCCTAGGTCTACCTGGTTGGAAACAAGTGGGAGTTCGACCCCACTGTGCACGTATCTCGAAGGCGGGAAAGTTTCTCCTATACGAAGGACGTAACAATTGGCCTGGTTTATGGGCAGTAGCCATAAGGTCGCCCAGTCCCAGAGTCTGTCCAGTGCAGCTGTATGGCATTAGAGCCCCCAAGAAAAATTACAACATTCCATAGCTTAAGGTCATCAACAAACAGTAGGGATGATACCACAAGCCCACCTGGGAGATCATTTTCTTAGATGGAGAACAGCATCGGTCAATGGAGAGAGCCCGGTGGGACACTGCCAAGGACCGCTTGCCTAAAGGATAAGCTGTGACCCAAATGTACACACTGCTCTCTTCCCTGCAAGAATGCCGGCACCAAGTGAAGGGCAAGGCCAGATAAGCCGCATGAGCTCAGCTACTGTGATAGCCTCAAGTGGGTACCTTATCAAAAGCTTACGAGAAGTAGACGAAAAACACATCCACTACGTCGTCATTGTCCACTGCCACGGTCCAATCTTCACGAGCAACCAACAAATTCGGCAGACACGAAAACCGATCCGGAACCCATGTTGTATACTACTGAGTTGCTTAACTCCATTCAGGTGGCTTTCCAACGGATCTCTCACCAGCTTTTCAAGCAGTTTGACTACGACACTCGTCAGACTGACTGGCCTATAATTGGCTGACAGACTCCTATCACCATTTTTGAAGATAGGACAGATGACAGCCTCCTTCCATTCGGAAGGTAATGTACAGCCGTCAAGTGACTTCTGAAACACCGTAGTCAAAGGTCCACTTACTTCCACCACCAACTCACGCAGAAGTTTCGGGTAAACTGAATCAGTTCCAGCTACTTTAGAAGGGTTCAGTTTTTGCAGCAGCCTATGGACTTGTGTTTCCCACACGGTAAACTCAGCTAAATAAGAACCCTCAGGTACTCTGGGGACAAGTTCAACGCCAGTAAACGCGGCCTCACGTACAAAAGCCCCTGCATAATGCTCCCAAAGTACACCAGCCTTATCTGAGTCCGCATACTCACGTGTTCCATCGGCCCGCATCAAAGTTGGCATTACCGAAGTTGAACCACAGCGTCTCTTAACATAAGTGAAGAACTTCTTCGGATTTTACGATGCTCCATCGGCCAATTCCTTTTCGTACACCAGCCGAGCTTTCATTAATTGTGTTAACACCTATTTCTAGCCTCGCGGTATAAATCTTAGGTGCTAGTTAATGGAGCTGCACGGTAGGTCCTCCAGCGCTTAGTACGCTTCTGCAGCAGGTACTTGCCAGTGGTATCGATCCACGGCGGCCTCGCCCGTGTCTCCTTTCTCCTCGCAAGCGGGATGTAGGGAGTAGACACTTCCGTGAGATAAGATATAAATTCATCCCAGGCCGCCCTTACCGATCAACCACGGAGGTTTCGCAACGCATCCCAGCAGCCTTGATACGCATTGCCTGACAGTTAGCACGCCATATGTTTGTAAATGACTTAGCAATGCTCTGGTGACGCCTAGCCAGAGTACACCTGAAGGATAAACAAACATGCTCACCAGCACCTAAGGGAGAGCTGTAAGTGATGTCACCTACGAAGCCTGGTGACTTGGCAAACACTAGGTCCAAAATAGACGGTAGTTTGGCGTCCATGTACCGAGTGGAGAGGTCCACGTACTGATGCAACGGTAATTGTAGCGTAAGCTCAAGTAGATCTGCCCCGAAAGTACCTTCTGCCGAGTTGCAAGAGAGATCTGCCCAGCAAACTTCTGGTAGATTGTAACCCACACTATCAATCACCTGGTTGCGAATCGGAGGTCAATAAAGTCAAGCCCCTCTTTGGACGAACTCCTAGGGCTTTTATACACAAGTACGACTGTAAGTTGAGCTGAGGAAGCGCTAATCACTACCGACAGAGCTTCGAAAGTTTTATCTGCCAACTGAAACATGTAGGTACGTGAAACGTTAAGTTCACACCTAAAGTAAAGCCCAACGCCCCCGCCTTTTCGGCAAACGAAGCGAGCACATCTAAATAGTGCGTAGCCAGATAGATGTACGTCACCGTCCGTGATGTCCCGAGACAGCCGCGTTTCTGTGAATGCAAGTATATTGGGCTGTGACCCATCTACAAGCAGACCTATCTCGCACATCTTATTCCTCAGGCTCCGCACATTGCTTAGCACTAACTGAAGGTATTCGTAACGTCCAGCCCTGCGTCGGACGCTGCTAGTACTGACACTCGTAGGGCAGATACAGACCGCCGGATGACCACCCGCAAACCCACCAACCGGAGACCTATGTCACCGGCCGCTCGCCTGGTTTTGAGGTCCTTAATGGCTTCTTTTAGCTTCAGCCTATCCGCTAATGGGAGGTCTGGCTGAACACTAATATTAGTACCCTTCAATTTGAAGGCAAACCGCAACAGCGCGTTGCGTTCCTGCGGGGTAGATAGGACTACCCGAAGTAAGCGCGGTCGAGGGTTTGGGGCGTTAACTGGGACGTTACCCAATCTAGTCAGTTTCCTGACAGTAACACCGGGAAACCCAGGCGAAAGAAGTTTCGTTAAGCAACCTTAAACCACTGTAGGTCGTCCAAAGTACGTTCGGCAGGAAGTGCGGCGGTGGATTCCACTGCGTTACGGAATATCACGCTGCTATCCATGAAAGAATCACCTCGACTGGGCGCATATACCCCACGGGTGTTAGAATTTACATGAACGGCAACCGGCTTAGCCGCATGCAATGAGACTGGGCGCAAGTTATCAGACGAAATTGAAGCAACTGTAGCGTATACCTTACGCTCTAGCTTGTCTGTCCAGTCATTCTTGACGCTTTTCCAACCTGCCTGAAGAGTACGGGCAACTCTGTTCCGATTTTTTTTCGTCCTGCAGGCGAAGAAGCCCGTGGCTCAATGTTCACGCCCACCTCCACGATCTCTACCCCGGAAAGACAGCATGGTATGTATGGAGCAGGCACCGCAGTTTGAGTAGCACGCGATGGGTACATCTGAGGTTTTTCCCTCCATGCCTACACAATCTTAGGTGAAACTGAAGGAATTCCATCACCAGGTGGTGTTTCCCGCTCAGGCGGTTGCATATTGTGCAACTCCACACCTCTCGGTTTGGGTGCGGAGGGTATGCGCATTTTTTGCCCTCTTTTCTGGTCCAGGAGCCAGTGACTCCCCCTCCATTTGTAGAGGGTCAACAATGCCGTCCGAGGCATATGAGTCATTTATCTCAATGTATACCGGAGCGTCTGGTAAGATGAAAGACCCATAAAGGGATGGACGGCCAGCGTGGGGACAGTCCGCTACAGAGTCTTCCTTTGCAATACTCAGGCACTTCATACTCAAATCCACTTTCGAGTTGAGCGAGGCAAGCCCGACTAACGCCTTCTTAACCACTGTAAACAAGGACGCCACTGCCTTAACTTCAGCACAGATAATAGCCGGGCACTTCGCTTTCTGGGTGCAGCAATCAGCACATCTAAACAGGCGGTTTTCACTGGATGATAGCATAGTGTATTGATTCGCTCGGAGGTTGGTGCAACCTTCATGATAACAGCGAAAGCAAACATCACACTGCATACCACCAGCTGAATCCGTAACTGGTCTCGAACAGGCAGAATTGCCGCAAACTTCATTGGACTCATCAATAGAGGACCCAAAGATTTCATCCACCTCCGATTTTATCAATACGGCCATGTTTAATATGGAAAACAGAGCAGAATATAAAAACACATACAAGCGTAAAACGACCACAAAATGGCAAAACAGGGTGTGAAACGGGATTAAGAAGGGGAACAACCGTAAAAATTGCCAGTAAGCGTCAAGAAGACGCTTTATCCAGTACCACTTTAATCGATCCAAGGTATCTTGGATGAGAGGAAAATTGACAACAGTCAATTTTTGCTTCAAGTGTTTATTCAAACACAGTTTTCCACAATTTTTCAACGCGCAGAACTCACAGTATACAAGTTCAAGTTCATGTTCAAGCAGGACTGGAACGACAGGATGATCCCGTGAGTGTTCCTTCTTCAGCGGGTCGTTGAACCTGGAGTAGTCGAAATTTGAAATACTGATGGACCTAAAACAAAGACCGCATCACACCCTGTCCAACCAAGTAATGCCTACGTATCCTGCCCTAGCAGTCCCTGCTACGCTGGTTACGGAAAGTAAGAAAGAGAAGAAGGTAAACACAGAAGGCAAAAGAGAAATTGGAATGAGCTAAGCAAGTGGAATACCAAGATATTTGAGTCATTAAAAAAGGAACTAAAAAGTGAAGGTGAGTCAGCTGAGAAAAAGTAAAAGTTTGCCGTTGGCACCCAAGCGAACCGGGCTGGCGAGCAAAACCCTTAACCGTAGGTTCCCTAACCACGTGATCTGGAAGCGAATTCAAGCGATCAATAACTCGGCGCGATAGACGAGTTTCCGTCCTAATCCTAGGAGACCGTGGTTTATGCAGTTTCAGTGGGTGACCGCGGAGACTAGGTAACATATTGGGACTAGATAGCTCTGACAAGTCCGGGCCAATCTTACCCGTCAAAATACGATAAGTGAGAATCAGGTCCCCTCTTATCCTTCGGTAGTGCATGGAGTACATCCCCAAACTGAGCAAGCATTCAGGATACGTCTGTCACCGTAGACCCTGCACTAACCAAATGCCCACTCGTAACACCCTCTCCAAGTACATTTTGTCTCGGTTAAGACATGGTGGATAAGCCTGAATACAATATTCCAGGTGGGGTCGGCCGAATGCCGAAAATAGCTCCACAAAAACTTGGCCGTTAAGATTCCGAAAGAGCGGCGGTTAAACCACATCATACGAAACCCTCGACAAGCAGCCTTCTTCCAGTCGTCGCCGGAATGAAGTGCTGATAAATGTACGAAGCCTAAATCAACCTGCTGAGTGACAACAGGGATTTCACCACCGCCGACAACATATCGGGTGGAAGGATTAGCAGCTCCGATTCGGAGAACAAAGCGCGTGGCCCTATTTATGGACATCAGACATAAGGTAGACCATTCACAGAGCCCATCCAAGGCATGCTGAATTGCCTAATGACCCCCAGGATATGCACAATATTCCAGAGCTTAAGGTCGTCAACAAACATTAGTGATGCCACCCCTAGCTCTCTCGGCAAGGCATTTATTTACATCGCGAAAAACAATGACCCTAATACCTAGTCATGCGGAACGCCAATAAGGAGAGCTTGCTTGAGCGAAAGGCTGCACTTCACCCGTACACACTGTTCCCTTCCCGCAAGGAAGGCAGACACACATTGAAGGGCGCGACCAGATATACCGTAAGATCTCAACTTTAGTGATAGCCGAGGAGCTAGAACAGTGTCAAAAGCTTTCGAAAAATCTACGCATAGCACGTCTACAGCATGGCCACAGCCTACCGCTTCGACCCAGCTTTCAAGAGCTACAAGTAAATTAGTCTGACATGAAAATCCTTTGCGGAATCCGTGTTGGGCAAGACTGAGAAGGTTGAATCGATTCAGGTGGTTCCCCACTGAATTCCTTATAAGCTGCTCTAACAACTTGACTACTACACTTGTCAAACTGACAGGCCGGTAGTTCGCGGCTAATGCGCTGTCGCCACCCTTAAAAATCGGACTGATGATTGCCTGCTTCCATTCCGAAGGTAGGATGCAGCTGTACAGCGATATTGAAAACTAGCATGTAAGAGGACCACTCAGCTCAGTGCCAAATTCAGGCAACAGCTTCAGATGAATTGAATCAGGACCAGAACCTTTAGAGGGATTAGTGCGTTGCAGTAGCTCGAAGACCTGAGTTTCCGCTATGTTAAGCTTAGCTAAGAAAGAATCCTCTGAAACTCTTGAAACCACTTCAACCTGTGGTAAAGAGATCTCCCGAGCAAAGATCCCGGTATACTGATCACTACGTTTACAAGCTTTGTCATAGTCAGTTTACGCATGTGACCCGTCTGCTCGCAGTACCGCTGGTATAGACAGATTTGCCTCGCTGCGTCCCCTAACGTAAGCAAAAATCTTCTTGGGATTAGCTGCGGCCTTGTCCGCTAAACCCTGCTCTTACTGAAGACGAGCAGTTCTGAGATGTTGCTTACAGTTATTTCTAATCTCTCGATAACTATCATAGGTGCTAGCTGACGGGGCTGCTTGGTAAGTTCACCAGCATCTAGGCCGTTTCTTGAGTAGGTATTGCCTGTGGTATCTATCCAGGGAGGCTGTGCCCTTAACCATCTTTTACTAATGAGTGGAATATAGGGAGTGGAAACCGCGGTAAGGTATGCCTTAAATTTTTAACAGGCTAACTGGACAGAGTCAGCCATCGAGAGCTCATAGTTCAGAAATGAAGCCTTAGCTCGCATTGCACTAAAGTCTGCCCGCCAAATATTCGGAAATAATTCCACAGCGGTCTCTTGGTGCCTTGAAAGAGCACATCGAAAGGATATGCGTACGTGATCGCTGGACTCTAAAGGTTTACGATATGAAACCTCAGTCAGGAAGTCCAGGGACTTAGCGTAAACCAAACCTAAAGTAGATGGTATTTGGTTGTCTACATACCTAGTGGGGAAGGCCACGAACTGGTGCGAAGGCACTTGGAAAGTCAGTTTTAGAAAGCCTGCATCGAACCTTACTGATGCCGAACTGCAAGAAGGGTTGTCCCAACAGACTTCCGGGAGGTTGAAATCCCTTAGAACTAAACAATTATTCGCAGACCGATTGCGAATGAAGTCAAGTATCCCCTGGAGGAACTTCCAGGACTTCTGTGTATCACTATAACTGTAAAATGGGTAGAGGAAATGCACAAAACCGCCGATAGGGCTTCAACTGTCTGGTCCGACGACTGGAATGTGCAGGTCCCCAACACAGCTAAGTTACAGCTCACCTACAGTACAACGCCTACGTTTTGGCGACTACCGGAACGAGCAGTTCTAAGCAGCGCGTAGGCAGATAAACATACCTCACCGTCCGTGATATCCGGAGACCCCCACGTTTCAGTGAACGCAAGTATGTCAGGAAGAGATTTGTTTACAAGTAGACCCAACTCGTACCCCTTGTTCCTTAGGCTACGCACGTTGCCTAGTACTACCTCAAGGAAGTCGGCACGATCATCCCTGGTTCGTGCGCCATCAGGATGGGTTCTGATAACGCGGAAAATAACTTCCGGCTGAGCAGCTGAATACCCACCAGACGTGGGCCATGCTCACCAGCCGCCTATCTAGTTTTGAGGTCTTTGATAGCCCCTTTAACTTCAATCTATCTGCCAGTGGTAGGTCCCGCTAAATGCTGGCACCGCTACCCTAATGTTTAAATGCAAACCGCTGTATTGATTTGCGTTTTTCGAGGTAGAAAGGGCCACGCGAAGTAGTCGGGGTCGTGGACTTATCGTAGCGATAAGGACGTTCCCCAACCTGGTCAGCTTTCTGACAGTGACACCGGGGAAGTTAGCTGGAAGCGACTTGTTAACACACAGTATCAGCGACTTGATGTCATCCAAGATGCGTTCCCTTGGGAGAGCGGCGGCAGATTCAGTGAAGTTACGTAATATAACGCTACTATCCATGAAAGAGACGACAAGACGAGGAGTGTTTACCCCACGTGCCTTGGGGTCGGCACCTATACCAGATGTTTTCACCAATGCCGGTGGAATTGTCCTTGTCTTCACAAACGACACCGAAGCAACAGTAGTGTAGGTTCTCCGCACTATTGCCGGCGTCTTACCAGTTCCTGGGTCGTCAAGCCCCTTCGATGTTTTACGAGCAGATCTAGTCCGCTTCTTCTTTTGGTTCACTGGAGCCGGAGCCGTTGACCTTGTATCGCATTGAGCAGTTACCGGCACTCCGTCACAACGGGCTGGTTCACTGGAAGCTGAAACTGTCAGCATCTTCGGAAGGTTCTGGGTACAATCGTCAGACGACTGTACGAATGTCAGACTGAATTTTTTCGATGTTATGGCAACAAATTCTCCGGGTTTAGCAGAGGGCTTTTGGTATTTCCGCACCCTATTTTTCTTCACTTTGATCGGCTCATGAGGATAGCCAGCAATGCTACCTGGATTGACAAGTAGGATGCGCGACTTCATGACCGAGTGACAGACTCCAGCGGATGGATCGTCAGCAATGTTTCCGTCTATTGCAGTGGCTTCAATCGAATCCATCTTCGTATCGAGCGGCGCAATAGAGGCGAGTTTAGCTATCGCCAACTCAACATCTGCCAACCTTGAAGTCAGCGCTGAAAGTTTAGCACCGGTGATAGCCGGGCGCGTCGAGCTTTGAGCGCAGCATTCAGCACAGCTAAAAAGAAAGTGCACGCTCGATGATAGCATTTTGTACTGGTCAGTTTGGAGGCCGTTACAGATTTCGTGATACCAACGGCAGCAGACGTCGCACTGCATACCGCCAGATACATCTGTTGCTGGCTCTAAACGGTTAACCTGTCCGCAAGCTGCAGTAGACTCATCAAACGAGGACCCCATGGGTCCCTACGTCCCGGTGTTTAGCGAGATAGCCATGTTCATGTGTAGTCGAGAATAAATATTTATTAGTCGAGAATATTTATTTATTTATTTATTTAAAACATAGTAGAATTACAACACGTATACGATAGAAAAACGAACGCAGGAAAAAGGCAAAAACAGGGTGCAAAACGGAATTAAAACTGGGAACAACCGGAAAAATTACCAGTAAGCGCCAAAGACGCTTTGGCCAGTACCACTTTAATCCACCCAAGACATCTTTGATCACAGAAAATTTGACGAGAGTAAAATTTCGCTTCAAATGTTTATTCAAACACCGTTTTCACTGTTATTTCAGCTGAAAATCTCGATCAGTCTTGCCTACTCCAAACACATCTTGTCTTCCAGGGGTACAGGTCGTGGAGGCAGGCATGGACGTTGAGCCACGGGCTTCTTCGCCTGCAGGACGAAAGAGATATCGGAACAGAACTGCCCGTACTCTTCAGGCAGGTTCGAAAAGCGTCAAGAATGACGGGACAAACAAGCTGGAGCCTAAGTCGTACGCTACGGTTGCTCAACCTCGTCTGATAACTTGCGCCCAGTCTCGTTTCCCGCGGCTAAGCCGGTTGCGGTTCATGTAAATTCCAAAACCCGTGGGGTAAATACACGCCGTCGAGGTGATTCTTTCATGGATAGCAGCGTGATATTCCGTAACGCAGTGGAATCCACTGCCTGCACTTCCTGCTGAACTTACATTGGACGACCTACAGTGGTTTAAGATGTGCGTAACGAAGCTTCTTCAGCCTGGGTTTCCCGGTGTTACAGTTAGGAAACTGACCAGAATGTGTAACATCCCAGTTAACGTCCCAAACCCTCGACCGCGCTTACTCGGGTAGCCCTATCCACCCCGGAGGGACGCAACGCGCTGTTGCGGTTTGCCTTCAAATTGAAGGGTACTAATGTTAGCGTTCAGCCAGACCTCCCATTAGCGGATAGGCTGAAGCTAAGGAAGCCATTAAGGACCTCAACACCAGGCGAGCGGCTGGTGAACAAGATCTCTGGTTGGTGGGTTTTTCGGGTGGTCAGCCGGCGATCAGTTTTCCGCCCTGCCAGTGAGAGTACTGGTAGCGCACGACCCAGGGCCGGACATTACGACTACCTTCAAATAGTGCTAAGCAATGTGCGGAGCCCAAGGAATAAGATGTGCGAGATAGGTCTGTTTGTAGATAGGTCTCATCCCGATATACTTGCATTAACTGAAACCTGGCTGTCTCGGGACATCACGGATGGTGAAGTACATCTGTCTGGCTACGCACTATTTAGATGTGATCGCTTCGTTGGCCGACAAGGCGGGGGCGTTGCGCTTTACGTTAGGTGTGAACTTGACGTTTCACGTACCTACATGTTTCAGTCGGCAGATAAAACTGTCGAGGCGCTGTCGGTAGTGATTAGCACTTCCTCAGCTCAACTTAGTTGTACTTGTGTATAGAAGCCCTGGGAGTGCGTCCAAAGAGGTGCTTGACTTTATTCGCTCCCAATCCGCAAACAGGTGTTTGATACTGGGGGATTTCAATCTACCAGAAGTTTGCTGGGCAGATCTTTCTTGCAACTCGGCAGAAGGTACTTTCGGGGCAGATCTACTTGAGCTTACGCTACAAGTACCGTTGCGTCAGTTCGTGGACCTCCCCACTAGGTACATGGACGCCCAACTCCCGTCTATTTTGGATCTAGTGTTTGCCAAGTCACTAGACTTCGTAGGTGACATCACTTACAGCTCTCCCTTAGGTGCTAGTGATCATGTTTGTTTATCGTTCAGGTGTACTCTGACCAGGCGATCACCAGAGCATTGCTAAGCCATTTCCAAACATATGGCGTGCTAACTATCAGGCAATGCCTATCAAGGCTTCTGGGATGCGTTGCGAAATCTCGGTGGTTGATACGGTTCAGGCGGCCTGGGGATAAATTTAAATCTTATCTCAAGGAAGTGTCTACTCCCTACTTCCCGCTTGCGAGGAGAAAGGAGACACGAGCGCGGCCGCCGTGGATAGATATCAGAAGCGTTCTAGGTGCTGGAGGACCTACCGTGCGGCTCCATCAACTAGCACCTATGATAGATACCGCGAGGCTAGAAATAGGTGTAAATAACACTTAAGGAAAGCTCGGCTGGTGTACGAAAAGGAATTGGCTGATGGAGCTTCGGAAAATCCGAAGAGTTCTTCGCTTATGTTAAGAGACGCTGTGGTTCAACTTCGGTAATCCCAACTTTGATGAGGGCCGATGGAACTCGTGCGTATGCGGC
>OX104068.1:90354712-90409812 GCA_944474145.2 Dicrocoelium dendriticum | reverse complement strand
GACCGTGATGTGATTCGTGTGTATTGATTTGGCTCTTCTGGGTTTCAAATCGCTCCCGCGAACTCCATCCTGGTTCAACGACACATTAAAGAAGGAACACACATGGGAATTTTCCTACCGCTCCTGTCTAAATTGAAATTGCAAAATATTGATTCAACCTTCCCGCTTCTAAGGATCTGCCCATTTTTCCGTAGCCAACAGCAAATTTGCAGCGCATGAACGCCCTCTTCAGAGACCATGTTGAGCATGAGAGAAAAACTCCAACTCATCGAGATGAAGGCGAAGGGCCCGTTTCAGAATCCGTTCCTTGACTTTGCACAAAATCGAAGTCAGGCAGATAGCACGATAGCTGGCTGGATTCTGTGAGTTCCCTCTTTTGTAAATAGGTTTAATGATTCTCACCTTCCAGGCAGTTGGAAGCCGCCCGAGCTCAAAGAAATGACGGTAGACTTGACGGACAGCAGCAGCAATGTGCCCAGCCACAGTCTTAAGGAACAAGGGATGTAAACCATCAGGACCAGACGAGCAATACTTGCCTAGGTCAAAAAAAGTTTCCTTACAACGTCAGCGTTAACCTTTACGTGCTCACACTGAAAAGGAGGAGTGAGTCCAACGCTGTCGGTGGATGGCTTTTCGGACGATTAGACAGAGGATTGTTGCCGGGCCAAAAGGTTAGCTTTCTCAAAGTTTTCGTAAACAAGGTCCAAATGCTCACAGGGAGACAAAGCAGGGACACCACTGCCAGCTTTGGTGCCTCGCTTGAGGTATGAGAAGAGCGTCTTGGAGGTAGTGCTAGAAAGTGCAGCTATTGACAGCTCGTATTTGTGACGTTTCGCGTTTTTTCATGTTGCAAGCATTCTTGACTGCTTTGTAGCAGGAGTAGTCAAGCACAAATCGTGTGAGGCTGAAACAACCCCAGAGTTTACGTCTTCTTTTCATCATTGCTCTCAATATGTGACCGATCCAAGGTGGGCCTGGAGAAGGGTCTTCTTTTGGAGAACCAGGGGACCTGTTCAACAATCAACGTCAGCTTGGAGTACGAATGATTCCACTTTTCGTCAACATTAAGGTATTCAGGGATACTCCAATTGCGGCCATTTTCCGACGAAATGTATCGGCACGCCAGAAATTCCGACAGTCGGCTAGTTGCCTACGAACAGCGAAGCGACGTGTCCACTGTACTGAGACGTTACAGTGATCATTGCTGCCAATGGGCTGTAGAACTGAAAGGTTCGTGATGTCTGTTTGTGCTGGGGAGAGCACGAGATCTAGGATATGCAGCGTCTGATCTGGAGGAATGCGAGCTGGTGTAGTGGCATGTTGAAGCAAATTTCAACGAAGAATGGTCTCGAGTAGGTTGGCCTCGAAGGATTCTGAAGGTCGGTCACAAAGAAGCAGGTTCCAGTCAACAGAAAGAGCACTGAAATCCCCAACAATAAGGCAACCCTTTCCTACACCATGCCCTCTGATCCAGTTCATCGAGCTAGCTCGGATCCTGAAGACGCTCTGTAGGCGACAACAAATGTGAGAGAATTACGTCCATCATGAACACGACACCAGAGTGAATCGAACTAATCGTCGGTCACTGATCGCTTTAGCTACATATACTTTGATATCAGTCTCCCAATAGACCAGTACTCCACCGCCGGACCTTCCTCCTTGTCGGATCGGGAGAGGTGGTAACCGGAGATAGACACCTCTGAATCCGTGGTGTCTCTGGATAGCCAATTTGCAATGAACGCCATCAGGTCTGGACGGGTCTCTAAGGCCATCGACTGAATCCCATCCAATTTATTCCTTAGACTGCGCACATTGGCAGTTAACACGCAGTTAGAATCCTGGGACGCCTTGCAAAAGCAACGGTGAGTATCCTCGAATGTTTTCCAGATTTTTGATCCAGTTCCATTTCTCTTGCATGACAATGTACCACATTCACACTTACATCAATGTCTGCTCACGTCTATACCGGCATTACTACGAGCGGATGGGACCTATGGGCATACCGACTATAAAAAGGCTTGTATACTTAGCGAAAAGTATACTGGTGTCTTTTCTCGTGACGTCTCTTTACCTCAGGTTGAGCTGGTCACAAAAGTCGCGGAGAACTCTTGCCTAACTAAAATCAGCCTAACGCAGACACAAGTGTTCGGGCTATTCAAGGGCTAAATCCTTCCAAAGCTTTTGGCCCCGATTCCATTCATCCGAAGCTGATGCATGAATCGGCCGCTTTACTAAGTGGCCCTCTCACATGTGCATTTGCAATATTGCTTGACAGCTGTGCCTTACCTTCGGAATGGAAGGAGGCAATCATCTGTCCGATTTTTAAAGGCGGTAACAGAGCGCTGCCTGTGAAATACCGGCCTGTCAGAATGACGAGCGTAGTAGTTAAGTTGTTTAAAAGTTGGTCAAGGATTCGGTGGACATTGACCTGAATACTGTATTTTGGAGCAAGAAGAAAATAATTATGTACAATTCCATCGGGTGATAATCAAAAACATTAAAAAAAATAAACACGTCCGGTGGTTATCCTGAGATGGTTCAGCAACTCCTTTTGTAGCACACAAAATGCTTGTTCACACAGCGAGTCACAAGTGAGTGATATCGTTGTCAAGTGGCAACCGTTCTCTGGAACGTATGTTAGAGAAGTGTAAATCCAACAAAGATTTGAATTTCTGCACAGATTCGGCCTCGACGACGTGTTCTGGCATACTGTTCCAGGCGTGCACAACCCTCCGCTCGAAACACAGGGGGTGTGGGATTTTCTTCAGATCAGGTACCACGTGTGGTGCATGGTACTCGCAAGTGGAGTAACGACCTCAGCATGGGGAAATGACCGAGATGTAAAATACGGTAGGTCATGATAAGATATACTCGAACACAGCGATATGACAAGGTGTAGAGCCCAAGTTTCATGCACCGGTTTTCATACGATAAGCCTCTCAAGCTGGTTATCAACTTGGTGGCGACGTGTTGTACTCGTTCGATCTTTTGCGCTTCGCCGCGTGTGATCGGACAGTATGCAGGCGAGCCGTACTCTAGCATTGGTCTGACGATGGAAGAGAAGAGGCGAGTGGCGACGTCCTCAGACCAAGTGCAGAAGCTGCGTTTCAGCGCCCAGAGCATGCGCAGTCCGTTTCGATACAGTTTGTTGGTGTTGTCGACGGACTTCAATTCGCAGCGTGAGAGTACACCTAGGTCTTTCACGGAAGGTGTGGGATGCGGTGGTTGGCCGTCTAGGGTGTACGTTTGTCCGTGAACAGCCTTCCCAAGATTCATGAATAGGGACCGGTAGGTGGACTTCAGCAGACCATACTGCGAGGCGGTCGAGGTCTTGTTGGAGAATGTCACAGTCATCGAGAGTATTAATTTCTCAGTAAAGGATTTTCGTGTGACAAAGTTATTTGTTGCCTATGATAGCTGGGCTGTGGCAATAGACAATGATCACGCTATCTACTTGCTTTTCATTGCCTTGTCGTAATCCTTGGTTCCACATCAATGCCTTTCATTAAAGTGGAGATAATATGGGATATTTGGAGCCGCCCTTAAATGAAAGGTCTGCTTTCCTAGAGGGAAGAGAACAGCGTATACGAGTGGTGCGCAGCCTCTTGCTTAGACAAGCTGTTCTTAGTTGCGTTCCGCAGGGCTTGCTTCTAGCGCCGTTGCTTTTCGCAAGTTATGTCAAGTCCCTATCCCAGGAGCTTGAACTACCTTCGCTATTGTTTGCTGAGGACCACAAGCTCTGGAATATTGTGGATATCCCTGGGAGCACTGAGGCAATTCAGAGTGGCTTGGATAGGCACTGGGATTTGTCAACCTAGTCGGCCGGTGGCCGAGTGGTCTGCGCGTTTGGTTTGCAACCATAGGGTCACCGGTTCGAATCCGCTTAGGGGTGGGCGTACTCGCGGTATACTCAGACCGTGCGTGACATGGTGGTCAGGCGGCGGCGAAGCGCCGTCATGGCGTACAGCTGACACATTATTATTATTATTATTATTATTATTATTATTATTAATTAATGGTCAACCTTATGGTTGATGCCTAAAAATCAGGCGAAATGTTCTGTCATCCGCATTGGGGGTGCTGTTCCCCCACGCGCTATGTAGTTGGTGGAAGTGAAAGCCGTTTTCACTCAGCAGGTAGCTCTAGGTGTCGTCCACACCTCAGTGCTTCACTCTGGGGACAATTGAAGGAAGGCTGCTTGTAGAGACTTTCGTATGATGGGGTTTATTGGGCACTGCTTTGGTGTTCTAACGGCCGCTACCTTTGTGGATCTCCGCTCAGCTTTTGTGCGATCCCACTTAGCATACTGTATCCAGGCTTGCCACCTTGTCTTGTAAGGGACAAAAGGGAATTGGAGAGGGCTTTGCGAACGGGTACAAAGTTAGTGCAGGGATTACGGGGGCAAACGTATCCCGAACGTTTGCTTAGTTTGGTATGTACTCAATACACTTCCGCCGAATTAGATGAGACTTGAGCCCCACTTACCTTATTCCGACGGGTATGATCGGTCCACACTTGTCCTGGCTATTTAGTCCCTCTAAGCCACCTAGTCACCCAGGTCACCCGTTGAAGCTGCACAAACTGCATTCTGACCGGCTATGGATGGAAACTTGCGTGTCGCGTCGGGTCATTGAACGTTGGAACTCGCTTCCGAGAGTCTACGGTCGAGGGGTTTGAGCGTCAGTTAGATACTCTTGGCTGGGAGTACCAAACCTTCTCCTAACCGACTTGTATCTTCAACTTTCCTTCCGTTTTTTACTTTCTTCTCACACTTTATTAGTAGTATTATCTAGCTGACATTCGTCCTCTTATTTTCTTAGTTTACCCTTCAGTTTCGGTCAGGTTTCCAGAACGGTATAGGCTTCCACCTAACGAGCGTCCTGCTTCTTGCACCGACAAGCAACCAAGGGCCCCCGGTACTTCGACTTCCAGTTGCATCTCTTGCATCTGCAAAGAGAACGAAGCAAAAAGGAACAATCTTGTACATTTATCCTTCATGAGTTCTCTGCAACAACCATCAATAACTTTACAATGTTTCTGAGAATGTTATAACCAAGATCTTTCTAGACTACACTAGAAGGCCTCAACCGTTGTACAGTTCATCAACGAAGGGGAAGCTTGTTCCAACTGCAGACAACTCGGTTTGCGAAGTATTTCCCCCTTATGTCTAGTCGCGATGCCTGAGCTTAAGATAGTGACCGCTCGGATGATCTGATGTAGCTTGCCCAAACAGGTCTGTAGGCTTGATGCCACTAAGGCCTTTCATAATCCGCAACAGCTCTATTAGATAACCTCTCAATCTATGCCTTTCCATGGAAAACAATACCACGCTCTTTAGAAGTTCATCATACGGCTTTTCACTTTGACCCTCAATCATTCTAATCGCCAGCCTCTGTACTTTCTACATACCAATAACATCCTTCCAGAGATACGGCGCCCACGCTTGGACACATTATTCTAAGTGGGGGTCGTATAGCCGCTTTATATAATACGAGCCATACCTCCGACCTAGTGTTACATAAAGTTCTCCTGAGGCGGAAGGGCTCCTGTCGCGCATTATTGGCAGCATGCTGACATTGTGCTGAGGGTTTGAATGTATTCGTAATAAGGACCACTAGGTCCCGTGCTTTATCAACTGGCTGCAATGTCAGGGGTCCAGTAGCAGTCGGCACTATAATTCTATCATTGAAGGAAGTCAGCAGCTGGCATTTACTGGCGTTAAGGTGCAAATCCCATACGACAGACCACTCTGGTACAGTGCAGAGATCCTTGGACCACTTGTCCCCGTTACCCCCGCTAACCAGTTTCAGGTCATCAGTAAAGATGTAATAGGGGCCAACACGTAGAGGTGGCGTCATTTATAAATATGAGGAGTATCGGGACCTAAAAGAGCCCTGGGGAACTCCACTGTGAGCGGTGCCTGTACTTGAGACGGCACCACCGATTCACATGGAAAGTTCGTTCTAAACGAAAAGCCGATATTCAAGTCAACAATTGAGGATGAATTCCAAGCCAGACCAGCTTCTTTATTAGGAAACGGTGGTTTACCGAAGCAAGGACCTTGCGGAAGTCAAGATATCGAACCTCTACTAAAATATCATTAACAAGACAAGGTGTTACTTCATCCATGATGCACAACAAGTTGGTAAGACATGATCTATTAGACAAAGCCGTGTTGTTCCACCCCTATCAAGTTAGGAGCGACGAAGTACTCGCAAATGCGGCTTTTGATAAGCTTCTCCAAACCTTTAAGTAACACGCTTGTGAGACTGACAGTCCTATATTTGACGGGTAAAGATTTGGAACCTCTCTTATGTTTCGCCACTACAGATGCCTCTTTCCAGTCATGTGGTAATCTGCCTTCTCGAAGTGAAGTGTTGGGGAGCTCCAAGCCCGGGTGCTGGAGTATGTCAGCGTGTGGTTTGACAATCGCAAAATGCTCATTGTCTGGTCCCGCCGATTTGCTGAGGTCTAAGTTAGCAAGTACACTACAAACCTGATACTGTACATTCTAAAATTACCAACACCTCACAAAGAGTTTTAGACTGAACGTAATTGTAATACAACCTGGTCTTCGCTTTCGCATTCTGAGCAAATCGAAGCTCAAAGAAATCGCTTTTCTTTGCTATTTGACTGCTGTATTCCTGCATCTTTTGTAATGCACCCAGTGTCTAAATCTTTCAGATGCCTGAAACTTCTTCCAAGAATCGTTCCATCAGTTAATAGCTCGACCTATTCTTCGGCACCATCAACTCGGCTTGGCACCATGTCTTTTCGGCCTCAATGGAGCAAGCTCATCTAATAACTGGACAAGCCCATTTTCAATCAATCTTTACCGATGCTCTAAGGTGGACCGTACTGCTTCGGGAAACCAGTCTAACCGCAGCGCTCGATGTCGTAACTGAGTGAGGTCAATGCGGCCCAGGTTCCTCACAAGTCGGCGTTTGGTAGGAGTCCCTTTTGAATGTAACGAGAAAGTAAGTACCCAGTGGTCACTCTTACTGATTTGAGCCTCAGCATGTACCTTTGATAAGTGACCATACCTGGTAATCACAACGTGCAGTGTTAAAGGAGTACAACCAATCCGCTTTTTTCGTCGGAAAGTTAACATGCTGGATATAAGCATTCTCATTCACCCATTCTACCAGGTCTCGCCCCAGTCTTTATCGCGTTCGTTACATGGACCCAACCTGCATTCGGAATATTTAAGTCACCGATGACCACAAGGTTCGGTACTGTTACCACTCCTTGTTTGAGCCGCCTACTAAGCTCCTTATCTTCCACTTGCGTAGAGAACCAGCTGAGATACACGCAAATACTTATTTCCAATCGCCTCTCATACCCCAGAAAGCTTGACACGACTTGGATACTATGTGCTGACATGGAGAAGGTGATTCTCAATTCGAGTAGTGGATCTTGATAAGCAAAAGCACATCCTCACCTGCCTGAAGGCCAGGTCTGTCCACTTTCTTGCTTCACATAAACCGTCCTGGCAGAGATTGCTCTGCAGGAAAATGTGGGCGGTACTTGGTGGGACGATGAGTGATGCGGTTTATATTTTAGGCTTTTCAACATTTTAAGCAGACCTATTGATTCACAATCCAACGAAAAGCAAAAAAGGAACATTCACGGGATTATACTATCATTCCGGTCCCAACTGAACTTGAAGCTATATGCACCTTAAACAATCTGCGTAGCCATTTTACTTGAACGCTTAAACTCTGATACAGCCAAGCTACTGAATGTAGCGAAATCCATTCAGTTGTGGCTGTACACAGGAGGCCATGGAATTGCGAGACGTGTTGCGGAGCAGCCGCCGTTCACCTACCAGGTATTCCCTGCAAAACAAATCCGATTCATTTCATATCCTATTTTAAGTAGCGGCTATAGCCGCTACATCGATGAGACTTTCTTCGTTGTAGGCTTTGCCGAGCGAGCATAACTGTTACTATTGGCTCTAGACACCTGTCTATCGCCGATAGAATTACAGCTGTGAACGAATATTCCGGTCTTCCAGTTTTTTGATGTTAGTCTAAGCAGATACTTATATGTTGCATTCCATCAGTGTACTGCAAAGGTACCTTGACAGGATAGCACATTAATTTTCTGTTCTGTGAATTACAATAGAGCACTGGGTCGCGACTCTTTGGCGGGGGCTCGCCAGATATTCTCTGAGGACATGACGGAGTGAGTTAGATCGCGCCTCCACGACATCACATGCAAAGGATATCCTAAGAGGTTCCTAGCACTACAAACGCTAATGCGAAAACCAGGAAAGAACAGATGCTCGGCGTTTCCAAGCAGAAACTGTTCTTGACGCTACTATACAAACGCAACCAAAGTTACAGATTCTTTGCCGTCTCCGTCAATCCATAAAAAGGTATTATTACTCTACTGACTTTACTCTTTTTGACAAAGTTAAGACCTTGCTGTTTAAATCCTATCTGGACACGCAACACTCTAGAGTTACACGTTTCACTACACCTCCGATAGTGAGTACGTCAGCCGAACTGAGCGGAGAGTGTCCACAAGCTTTTTAGGGCATATTTCGTGAAAAGTAGTCGCGAATGGTCCAAAGCTGCTTAGTAGTTCGACTGACCGACCCACACTTGACTGTATCATATGTGTATGTGGGCAGTTCAATTGGCATGCTGATGTCAGAAAATGCTCTTTGCCAAGGCGGGTCTCTCGCTCCATGAGCTTATTCCGTTATGCCAATTGAGATGGCTTAGTCACATCCTGCGCATGTTTGGCACGCGAATACCACGCCGTGCTTTCTTTGTGCATTTAGGGCTGCAATCGAAGGAGCAGCGTGAGGCCAAGTCGACCACCAGTTGACAAAGCATCCAATGGTTAACATCCTGTCCTTCAACTGCTGCTCCGGTACGCCTTCCCGGTTGAGGACGGAGAGATGAGGAATGCCGATGCTTGTCAGCACACGAAACAAATGCTAGAAACCGGTTACACTGGAAGCAATGCACATACTTCTGCATGATTTCGAAGGCACTAAGTAAATGTGACAAAATAATGGAAAAATGTGTGGAGAGGACAGAAGGTATTCATATAGCGTGATCGTCTGGTCGCTATATTGTCAGGTTCGTCCCGCCCAAAGGATGAGTCGTGAAAAGATGAATATAAGGACGAGATATACGGTTATTGTCGAAACGTAAAATCCAGCTAACCGAAAGCACCCTACAAATGGTTCTAGATAGGGGAAAGGTCTAGTCACCGGTCGATACACAGCAGCGCTCCTCGTGGCAGAAAAACCGGAAGCGCGCGAATGAGATTCGTCTGTGTGACGCATACATTCGCAGTCTTCGGGCGAACAGGCAAGCTTTCTTAGTTGTCTGTTTACAGAATGATATTATATTTTAATAATAATTTTCACTGACGAACAGGACAATCTCCAGGTCACTACACAGCCCATCCTAAAAGGGAACCGTGGGTGGCCCTTCGAACTACTTGAGGGTCGTCCATCGCGGGTCTGCCTTCCGCGATACCAGGCGGTGACCACTGATGCAGCTGCTGGGGGAGAACCAGGCGATCTGACTCTAGCAGGCTCCCACCCACGTCCTCCCTTAAGGTGCCGATAACATAAAAAGGGGATAAAGTTCGTAATTTTTATTCGTCGCAATCAGCCGACAATTCAGATAAGTCAACTAGCTATCCGGAAAAGCACCAGACGGCCGTTTCGCCCTATTGGGGCTCATCAGTGGTGCGCATCCTTCGGTCCTCTGCGGAGGATTGAACCGGATAGCTAGTTGACTTATCTGAATTGTCGGCTGATTGCGAAGAATAAAAATACTCACCAAAATCCTTCCACTCATAAGTAATAAAGTTCGTAAAATACGAGCACTTATGTCTGACCACGAGTGAATGTTCGCCGGTCCGCAACATGGAAAGCAAGAAAGAAACGGGGGAGGTCAGGCATGCAGAAGATGAGACAGCAATTCACAGGAAAACCACTTACAGAATAAGCAACGAAGTCAAAGAAGCCGCTCATTTTTCGGTTTTTAAAACGTTTTCTCCGATTTTTATCTGTTTTTCAAGACCTTATGCGGTCTTTTTGGGTTTTCAAAACCTTTTGCGTTGTTTTTGCAGCTTTTGAGGGTACTGCTGCGAATGAAAACCTGCAGGCTCTGTTATAACAGAAATGTTAAGCTAACCTTCTGAGAAACCTGTTGGCCAGTGAACCCGATGACCAAACGTAGTAAACAGTTTAGGATTGGCGGAGTCAGAGGGCTGGGGGGTGGGTTTCCGGTTGTAGTGTTGCAGGCGTTTCCTCCGATATTGGTTGGGTCGATTCATGGGAGGACGAAGGACTGGAGTCGTCGTTCAACGTTGGTTCGACGTAAGCAACTTTGAGGCGGTCGATTGAGACGGTTTCGCGTTTATCTTTGCGTTCGATGACGAAGAAGCGATCCTTAAATTTTAAAACTTTAAATGTACCTTCGTTAGGTAGTTCCAGTGGTCTGCGTAGATCATCAGTGCGAATGAACACAAACGGGTAGTGATGAAGATGTTTGGGAACCTAAGACTTGCGATGCTGTTCCCTTACTGCGGCCGATTTATTGTGACGCATGCTCGTGGATAGCTGCCGAGCGTAGTGCGCATCATAGCGAGGAGTGCTCAAGCTTTCATCGAAGAAGACGCCGGGTACTCGGAGTGGTTGTCCATAGACCAGTTCGACGATGGAGGTTTCGAGATCAGCTTTCAGTGCTGATCCAATCTCGAGTAGTACCATTGGTAGAACTTCTGTCCAACTAAGTGTATTGGCGGCACTTAAGAAGCTTTGAGCTGTCAATGGAAGCGCTCCACCATTCCGTTTGCTTGAGCACGGTAGGCAGTTGTTCGGATACGTTTACATCAGAGGACTTAGAGTAGGTCGTTGAAAGTCGACGATTCGAATTGTGGACCACGGTCGGTAGTCACTGTGGCTGGACAGCCATTGAAGCGACTCAGCGCTCGACGAATGCGCGCGTTATGGTCTCAGCGGATACTTCGGGAATTGGTACAGCTTCAGGCCAACGACTGGCGCGGTCCACCATGGTCAGAATGCGGACCATGCCTTTGGACGGCGGAAGTGGTCCAACAATATCGAGGTGGACGTGAGCGAATTGAGTTGATAATGACGGAAAGGGTCCTATCGGCGCGGCAACATGTCGATGAACTTTTGCTCGCTTACAAGTGAGACAGTTACGTGCCCAAAGTCTGACGTCGCGCTGCATGGTGGGCCAAGCGTTTCTGCCGGCAATTATCTTGACTGAAGCGTGGATGCCAGGGTGCGCGATCTTGTGCAGCTTATGGAAGACTTCCCAGCGAAAGGCAGTTGGTACCAGTGAACGTGGATGTCCGTTGCAGACGTCGCAGCTTATTGTACCTGTAGACGAAAGAAGCGGTTTAGGTACCAACTTTAAGATGGACCGTTTGCAGGATGACATTAAGTCTTTTTCGGCTTGCGGAGCACCGGCCATAGATTACAGACCGAGTGACTGATCACGGAGCCAGAGAGCTTACTCTTGAAAGCGTGTACACTGCGACGTTATCCTTGCCAGACACGTACTGTATGTCCGTCGAAAACTGAGACACGAAATCTAGATGACGAACTTCACGCGGAGAATGTCGGGCGAAGGGTTCCGGAAGGCGTAGACGAGTGGTTTGTGATCTGTAAAGATCGTAAAATGATTACCTTCGAGAACGTGACGAAAATGGCGAACGGCGGAGTATACGGCGAGTAACTCGCGGCCAAATGTGCTGTATTTCGACTCGGCTGTCTGAAGACGTCGGGAGAAGAACGCTAGTGGTTGCCAATTACCTTGGGAAAACTGCTGTAGAACAGCGCCGATTGCGTTTTCCGAGACGTCGACGGCTACACTGATTGGAGCGTTCGAGTCGAAGTGATGAAGCATGACGGCGGAAGCGAGTGCTTCTTTGCTAGCTTCGAATGCTGTTCGTGCTTCAGGCGTAAGATCAACTTTACCGTTGTTGCGTCCACGCAGGCGATCGGTGAGCGGTTGCATAAGCTCGGCGCAGTGTGGCAAGAATTAGCGATATGAGTTGACCATGCCGTTGATGCCTCGAATGGCAGCTAGAGTCGTTGAATGAGGAAAGTTGCGAATTGCCTGGACTCTGTTCTGAAAAGGGCGAATACCCTCGGAATCAAGTTGGTGTCCGAAGAAGTCATTGCGCGGTTGCATGAAAATGCGCTTGTCGGGGTTGACGGTGACGCTGTGCACGTTCAGCATTTCGAACAACAGTCGTAGACATGTTCTGTAATCCTCTTCCAAAGAACTGGCCACCAGGATGTCGTCGAGGTATGGGTGAACAAAGTCGAGTCCACGTACGACGGAGTCGTTGGAGCGTTGAAATGTATGCGCGGCGTTTTGCAGACCGAATGGCATTCGTAAAAACTTGAATAGTCCAAATGTTGTAATAACGGCAGTTTTCGGTAAGTCCTTGTCGACGACCGGGATCTGATGCTAAGCTCGTCGCAGATCAATCTTTGAGAACACGCGAGCGCCACGAAGACCGACTGTAATATCCTGTATGTGAGGAACAGGAAAACGCCCCTGAATTGTCACGTGGTTGTGGGCGCGGTACTCGCCACATGGTCACCAGTCTCCTGACTTTTTCGAGACAATGTGAAGGGGTGAAGACCAAGGGCTGCTGCATAGTCGGACTATCCCAAGTTTGAGCATGTGCTCGAATTCCGCACTGGCGGTTTTGCGCTTGTCCGGAATCACTCTTCGGGCTTTGGCGGAAACAGGCAGGTCCTAGGTTACTATGTGATGCGGCGTAGCTACTGGTGTAGTTGACAGAGCCGATGAAGGTCGGTAAACTTCAGCGAACGTTCAAGTAACGATTTGTCGGCCTGCGAGTTGTAGGTGGCGTACAACGGACTGAGCGGTACTACATCGCTAATTATTCCATCGACGTAAAGTTTCTTTGTCTGATCGATGCGACGATGTTGTTTAGCATCGACGAACAAGTCGAAATGCTGAAAAAAATCCATCCCGATAATGGGATTTTGGACGCCAACGACAAAGAATACCCATCGAAAAGAGCGTCGCAGGTCGAGGTTAAACGTGCACGAGTGCTGACCGTAGATGCGGTTGCTAATGCCGTCGGCCGCGCCTAGAGAACCAGTCATTTTATGGTTGCAACCTTGGGATCACGTGGAAGGACGTTGACTTCTACACAAGTGTCATGAGATAATGAACTCTAGCGCTTTCCTGGATGTGTCTAATTGCGCAGAATCTACACGGAAGCCTAATAAATCCCCTTACTACTTACAAATAGTGAACTCCCGTTTGTCGATGAGTGACGAAGAATAGGCGACTGTGTTGACCAGCTACATCCATCGACCCTACGTGCTGGTCGGCTCGTTTCGCTGCGTGTTGAGTTTGAATGAACTTGGTGGGCGGCATGACTTGGCCTGCGGGCCAAACCGTTGATCGTACCAGCGGTAGGAAAACATTCGGCGCGGTGATTTCGACGGTGATTTGCATCGAGATGGACGTTGACGATTTGAAGATCGACATTGGCAGCTACTCCCAGAAGTAGTGAAGTCGGTAAACTTGGTGAGTGCGGCAACCTGCGCTTTCATTTCGGCCATATCGTCTTCCTGTGTAGCTCGAACTTGCGAAACCTGGCCATACGCTATCAAAATTTGGTTTGCGATATCAGCCATCAACATCAGGGCTGCACCAGCATCGGCGTAGAAGATATTGCACATTTCGCGTGGCGATGTACGCAGCCACCTTTTCTTGAGAAAGGTGTCGTCCACCATTCGGGTTTGACTAAACTTTGCATGTTTCGCAATAGCTGCGATGGCTTGGGGTCACCTAACCGTTTCGTTCAGAAGCTTCGTGATACGTTGAAGATCTGAAAGACCTGTCTATTTGAGTACCGCTGCATTCATTTCCTCGTCATTCCTCTCTGCTGGCAACTCGAAGATATCGTTGATATCATCGGCGACCTGCGGAGAAAGCGCGGAGACGACGCGGAGATATTTGATTATTTCAGACCTAGGGCCACGAAATTTGAAAAAGACCTCTGACTGAGCAATCCAAAGTTTGGATTGCTTTCGCGTAAAGGTGGACTGGCGATGGTTATATTTTCAACCGCGCTGACCGCTCCATTGCCCGTCAAGGGGGTGGTGTAGCTCTTTCTGTCAGTTATCACATCGACGTATTGAGGACCAGCGCTTTTCAGTCTCTCGACAAACTTTTTGAAGCTCTCACAGTCTTGCTTTGCGCTTCTATGATTCAGGTTACAGTAGTGTTAGTGTTTGGAAGCCCTATGAGCACCTACAATGGAATCATTGAGTTTCTAAGCACTCACTCTGCGAACAAGTGTCCGGTACTGGGAAACGTCAACCTCCTATAGGTTTGTTGGGATGATCTATCTTGCAGTATGGCGCTGGGATTGTTCTGTGCAGAATTGATGGACTTATTCCTGCAGGTACCACTACACCAGTTCGTGGACCTTCCCACTAGATACAGGAGAAGTCAGCAGCCGTCTATTTTAGATCTTGTTTTTGCTAAATCACTGGCCTTTGTAAATGACATTAATTACGACTCGCCTCTTGGCGCTCGCGATCACGTTTGATTGTCTTTCCAGTGTCTCCTTATCAGGCGTTGCCGAGCTACTACCAGTTGGTATCCGAACATTTGGGCCGCGGACTTCCGAGCGATACGGGATAAAGCTAGGTCATCGTCTTGCGTGATAACTGAGACCGACACCGTTCACATAGCCTGGAAAAACTTCTTACCTCGTATACATTTCTGCACTGACTATCCCACTGATAAAAAGAAGGGAATGGTGGGCGCAGCCTCCGTGAATAGATTCCGCCGAGAAGGGCCTGTTAAAGAAGTGGCCTAGCTGGTGGCGAGCGTATCGAACAGCTCCGTCGAACAGCATGTTTGACAAGTATCGGCTGGTTCGAACTGAGTGCAAGATACGTCTTAGATTGGCTCGGCTTCATTATGAAAGAGCTTAGCTGATACTTCCTCGACAAAGCCCAAGAAATTCTTTGCTTACGTTAAACGACGCTTTGGTGCAAACTCGCTCGTATCACCATTGCTTCGAGGAGATGGGACCCATGCCTATAAGGACTATGGCAAGGCATGCGTGCTTGGTGCTTAGTACTAAAGCGTGTTTGTCATCCAAACAAATACGCCATGCAGAGAATCAGATTCAAGTCTCTGAGGACTCTTGTCTGGATAAAATTCTTGTAGCTGAGTCTCAAGTTCTCCAGTTGCTGCGAAAATTGAACCCAACTAAGGCTTCCGGGCCAGGTTCTGTCCAACCAACATTATTCCACTAATTGACAGTGGAACTCAGTGGACCTCTGACTTGTGTGTTTCACAAGGCACTCAACAGTTGTATCTTACCTACCGAAAAGAAGAAGGCTGTTGTCTCCCCGATTTTCAAGTGCATTGCCAGACTTACCGGCTAATTACAAGCCTGTCAGCTTGTCTAGCAAGGTCGTTAAGTTACTTGAAAAATTATTAGGAGATACAGTGGCGAACCATTTAAATAGGTTTAGCCTGCTTAGCGTCGAGCAACATGGTTTTCACAAAGGGTTTCCGTGTCAAACGAACTTGGTGGTAGCTCGTGAGAGCTGGGCTGAAGCTGTAGACAGTGAACATGCGGTGGATGTGGTGTTCAGTGACTTCACCAAGGCCTTTGACACTGTCCCCCATTCGCGACACTCATTGAAGTTGAGGTCGTATGGAATAGCTAGTCGCGCTTTCCAGTGGGTTTCAGCTTTTCTGGATGGACGGGAACAGTGTATTCGTGTGGCAACGAGTCGTTCGTTTCGACAAACTGTCTTTAGCGGCGTTCCGCAAGGCTCTGTCCTAGGTCCGCTGCTGTTCTCACTCTACGTGAGTGAATTGCCGGGGAGTTTGAGGTACCATCACTCTTATTTGCTGATGACCTAAAGCTCTGGAATATTGTTGATATCCCTGGAGGTCCTGTGGCTCTTCAACGGGCTCTGGATAGACTCTTGGAATGGCCCATCTTTTGGTTGCTGCCCATAAACCGGGCAAAGTGTTCAGTGCTGCGTATCAGAGCCTCTGGTTCATCCACCCGTTATGTACTGTATGTGAGTTAACTTCCTCATGTGACTCATCAGGTTGATCTAGGTGTCGTCCACTGTTCCGCACTACACTCTGGGGACAACTTAAATTAGGCGGCTAGCAAAGCGTTCCGGATATTGTGGTTTATGCATCCTTCTTTCTTGACCCTAACCGCTAATGTGTCTGTGAAGCTCTTCTCAGCGTTTGTGCGACCCCACCAAGAATATTGCGTCCACGCCTGTCTACATTGCCTTGCCCGGGACAAAGTGGCACTAGAAAGGATGTTGCTTGCCGGTATTAGGTTGGTCGAGGGATTACGAGGGCAAACGTACCCCGAAGGCCTACTTAGTTTGGGCATGCATTCAATGCACTATCGAAAATTAGAGGGAATCTGATCCGAAACCACCGTATTTTTGTGGGAAGGTTGACCCTGATTTGTCTTGGCTATTTAGTCCTGCTAGATTATCTGGTCTTCGCGGGCATTGTATGAAGCTGGACAAACCGCGGTCCGATCGAGTTAGAGCGGAGACACGATTATGGTGTCGGGTAATCGAGCGCTGGAACTTGCCTCCAGAAAATCTTGTCATGGAAGCTACGGTTAAGGAGTTTGTATGTCAACTAGATGCTCATGCGTGGCAACACGAAACCTTCCTCTTTTCCTAACTAATTCCCACCTTTATACTTCGTTCCTATTTTCTGTACCTTTCCTCATCAGTGGCATTATGCTCTTCTTTTAACTGATTTCCCTTACGCTTTCCCTTCGATCTTTCATCCTCTCTTATTTCACGTAACTGGCTTAGCAGGGACAGCTAATATAAGGAACGTGGGCATTAAATTGGTGTACCGGGGTGTATTCGTTTTAGACCCATCCAGAAGTCGGAGCACCCCTAACAACGCCTGGCTCAACGACCCGCTCAAGAAGAAACACTTACGGGGTTCATCCTATCGTTCCAGCCCCACCTGAACTTGAACTTAAACCTGGCCGTCGAGAACTGAGTGACACGTATCCAAAGCAAGAATGATATAATTACGCGCTATAGAACGCAAAATCTGCACAAAATATGCAAATGGATGGACTTACCGCAGAACTAATCGAACCTGGAAAGAAAATTTAGTAAGTGCCTTGCCAAATTTTCGGTAGGTGTCACCAGTTATACCGTAATCGTTCGGTTGCTATGTTGTCAAGTTTGTCCTGCCCAAAGGATGAGTCGTGGAAATATGAATATAAGGACGAAACGTACGTTTATTGTCGAAAAGTAAAATCCCGGTAACCTACAGCACCGTAAAATTGTTTCTAGATAGGGGAAAGATCTAGTCACCAACCGATACGTAGCAACGCTCCTCGTGGCGGCAAAACCGGGAGCGCACCAATTTGGTTTATTTCCTTAATTCATTGGTGTGTAGAGAACAGGAGGGGAGACCCTTGTCAGCTCCGCCAATTCCGATTCAGTGCAGCTTTGACGCAACTGGTTGCGGAGCCATATTCCTCTGAAGTTCGTCACCGTTGCAGTAGGAGCAGCAGAGCCTTGCGGTACTCATCAGATAGCAGTCAAGCAGCCGTTTGAAACTTTCCTCTGTCGGTGCATCAGAAATGAGCTCCGGTAGGCTGTTCCAAGCATTCACTACACGAATTGTTAGAGCAGCCTCTGGACGGATACGAAGTATTTGGCTCTTGTACAACTTCCACTTGTGGCCTCGTGTCGAGCCGTCCACGTTGAGCCGAAAGTGCTTTTGTACCTCACTCTTAAGTTCTCCTCTTAAGATCCGTCTAGTGTAGATAAAATCTCCACGGCACCGACGATAATCCATTGGGACATGTTCAGCTTTCTGAGTCGAAGAGAGTAAGCAAGACTACGAAACTCCATGAAGGATTTCGAGCCACGCCTCTGAACTCTTTCTAGCAAGTCACATTCAGATTGTAAGAGAGGATAGGTAGCTTAAAGCCCACACTCCAATATCGGACGGATATGTGATGTGAACAGAGTTCTGAAAATTGCCGAAGTGATGCGGGAGTACGACCTCCGTAGAGCACACAGCCTCCTGTTTACGGTCGCGACCTTTCTTATGCTATCTTGGGAAGTTTTACGGTCATATGACACCCTAACCCCCATCCATCGCAATGAGGCTGGACCTTACCGTGGTGCGATAGTTTGTGTGCCTCAGTGATCCATTGAGCTATACTGGGTGGTGCATTTTTGCACCTTCAGAGTCACTCATACCAGATTGGTCAATGGTTAGAGGCCAGACAAACTCAGCCTCCTGGTCCTCCAGGTTAGGGGTTGGAATGAGGGTGGTTCCTTATTCCTTAAAACGGACTCCTTGTAGCCCAGTGCCAAACCCGCTGCCTTGCGGACAGGTTTTTGAACCAAAGGCTTTGGTTGAGAACCCTAATCGTTCTCCTGTCTAGGCCTGGGCAACCTGACAGTATTCTGCCCACGCAATACAATGAATTTCACTTCAAACAAATTTCTGATGCTCTGGCCACCGCAGAGGATAATCAACGGTGCCCTATCTGCTGCATCGGGCAGGGTGGATAGGGGTTTGGATGCTACTGCTCAAGCCTTCCCGTCTTCTTATTCCCCTTCTTGCGCTTTTTCACCCTTATCGTCCCGTTCCAACTTCACTTTTATCCCCCCTGTTTTCAACCCCCCAATTCTCGGCCCTCCCCCACCTTGCTTCAATAGTCGCTTGTCTTTTAGTTTCAACTCACATGTGAACGCGGAGCGTCATTCCTGCCCTGTCAACAGGCCCATGTCCAAGCAGGCGGTCAAGCCCAGTTCATCGGCTTCCATTTGGAGCCCTCGATCCTCCTTCAGATTGGCATACCTCAATGTTCGCACATTGCTTCAGATCGGTCAACAGGCAGCACTTGCCCGAACATTAGAGACCCTATCGATCGATATCTGCTGCTTATGGGAGACCCGCCTGCAAGACTCGAGCTCTGTACTCACTCTGCGATCCCCTTCAGGTGACACTAGCAGCACTTTCTCATTACGCCTATCCGGTGACGATGCAGCTTCGAGCACCGGCCAAGCCGGTGTTGGTATTGCCCTGAGTCCCCGGGCTGAAGCTACTCTGGTTGATTGGATTCCAATCAGTAGCCGGATGTGTGCGGTCCGATTGGCTGGCTCATTCAAAACTTCGAAGTTGCGTGGGACTAACAGGTGTCTATTCGTTATCGCTGCCTATGTACCGACAAACTGTAGCGATGACTCGGTAAAAGACGACTTCTATCGTCAACTGAACGAGCTCCTTCGCCACAGAAGAAGCTCGGACACTGTTGTGCTGGCCAGGGATCTGAACGCTCAAGTTGGAAAATTATCCACAGATGAGCTGCATCTGGGCGGCCAACATGGTGTAGGCTCCCGTAATGATAACGGTGAGCGGTTACTTCATTTGTGTGAGGATGCTCGCTTATTTCTTGCGAGCACTAATTTCCGACACAGCACCCACCGGAGGGTGACTTGGCGCCCACCAGCCTCGAACCAGCTATGGACGCAAATCGATCACATTGCGATAAGTTACCGATGGAGAGGCTGCGTCCAGAACTGTCGCTCGATTTGGAGCACAGGTGTGGACACCGACCATGCACTTGTATGTGCTGACCTGCGGATGCGTTTTGGCGGACGCCCACGACGACGATGTGAGCGCATTGACACCAGCCAACTGGTGAAGCCAGCTGTTCTGAATGCGTATCGAAGTACGCTGTCATGCGAGTTGGATAAACGCTCACTGGATGCAATTGAAGGTCACTGGTCTCATATTCACCAGACCTTACTAGCAGCAGGAAAATCCTCATGTGGTGTGTCTAATCACCAACATGGACATTGGGTCTCTTCACAGTCTCTGGAACTTATCGATGCTCGCCGGTATATTCCGGCTGGAAGCGAACACAATGAAACTCGCAAAGAGCTCCGGGCAAAACTCCGTGCTAGCCTGAAGAGAGACCGCGAATCCTGGTGGTCTCATCGTGCATCAGAGATGGAAATGGCCGCTGCCCTTGGTAGCCATCGTAAGTTATTCCGTCTGATACGGGAAACGGGCAGCAGGAGACCTGGTGTTAGTGAAACAATTTGTGACGAGAGTGGACAGCCTATCCACAACTTATCAAAACGTTTGGAGCGTTGGGCTGAGCACTTTGAAAGGCAATTTAATCGGTCGGAATGGTTAGATTTCTCGCCGGCCACTGATCGCACCGCTCCCTGGGCTGTCCCTTTGGATCCACCCTCTCGCTCAGAAGTCGAACGTGAGATCGGACTGTTGAAGTTGAACAAAGCCGCGGGACCTGATGATCTTCCTCCAGCCCTCTTCAAATTCGGGGGACCTGCTCTTGTGGATGATTTACACGAGTTACTAGTCAAACTGTGGGAGCAGGAAACTGTCCCAACCGATTGGAGCCGCTCCATCATAGTCCCAATTTTCAAGGGAGGCTCACGATCGGAATGCGGCAGCCATAGAGGAATCAGTCTGATCTCCATCGCCTCCAAATTGCTTGCCTCTGTCATCCTTCACAGACTGACTGGCACTCGTGAAAGCCAGATTCGTGAAGAGCAAGCTGGATTTCGTCGAGGTCGTGGCTGCATTGACCACATCTTCACCTTGCGTCAGTTGTTGGAGCACCATCACATATATTGGCGGCCCACCGTTGTCGTGTTCCTCGATATCAAAGGTGCATTCGATTCGGTGGATAGACATGCACTTTGGGACTGTCTACTCAGGAAAGGTGTACCTGAGAAATATGTGAATATTATCCGAGCATTATATGCGCGTAGCTCGGGCAGAGTGAGGGCTTACGGCAAGTTGTCGTCGCCCTTTAATATCTCCAGCGGCGTGAGACAAGGATGCCCGCTGTCACCTTTCCTCTTCAACTTCGCTGTTGACGAAGTCATGGAAATCGCGTTCACAGGACACGACTTAGGTGTGGATCTGCTCCCAGGAGAACGACTTCTTGACTTAGAGTATGCTGATGATATTGCCCTAATCTGTGACAGCTCACAAACGTGCCAAGCGGCACTGGACAGATTAGCACTAGCTGTCCATCACTTCGGGCTTTGCTTCGCACCCTCGAAATGCAAAGCGTTTCTCCAAGATTGGTCTGGACCGCCTCCTACGCTGACCCTTGGTGGGGATCAGCTAGAAGTCGTTCAAAAATTCAACTACCTGGGAAGTTGTATCAGCGCCCGTGGGATTGAGGATGAGATCACGAACCGTATAGCAAAAGCTCGGGGCGCTTTTGCTAACCTTCACCACTTATGGCGCCGGCGCGACATCACTCTTGCCCTGAAGGGTAGAGTGTACAATGCAGCGGTACGTTCGACCCTACTGTACGGTTGTGAAACCTGGCCGCTTAAAGCAGCGGACCTGAAGAGGCTAGTTACGTTCGACCACCGGTGCCTTCGTAATTTAGCTCACATTTGGTGGGAACACCGCGTGAGCAACGAGCGTGTTCGATGCCTTGTTTACGGCACAGGAAAAGGAACTGAACCGCTCAGCACCGTTATTTCACGCATCAGGCTCCGATGGCTCGGCCACGTGTTACGCATGCCAGCCCACCGACTCCCGCGACGTGCGTTGTTTTCGCGCCGGGGGTGTGGATGGAAGAAGAAGAGGGGTGGCCAAGCGATGACTTGGTCAAGAGGAATGAAGGCCCTCACTTCTGAGCTGGCCTCGGTTGGAGCGTCTCGGCTTCCTGGTTGGGGTCCGAAAGACGATGAACACATTTGGTTGGACACACTTGCTGATATGGCTAGGAGCCGACCTCAGTGGCGTTCGTGCTGTGAGTTTCTTTGTCCCACCCCATCCCTCTTAGCCTTTCCCTCCAAACACGATCTCATTATTTGCTTTATATAATTTCGCATAGTATTTTTTTGATGCACAGTAGTCGATGCCTATCCGTTACCGGTAGCTCAGCCGGTTTGCAACGGTGGTTTTTCTTCTCCTTTTTTTGTGTATTGCGGCACAGTAGCTGATGTGTTCCCCACCTCTGGCTAACGTGTATGATGATGATGATGATAATCCCCAGATCCTACTCGTGGAGAACATGCTTGAGAAGATATTCACCAATGAAGCCCGGTTAGCACTCGGTATAACAGCACCTTTGTCGTAGTTAACGGATAGTTGCCACTTGATGGACCAATCGTGCAGCTGGTCCAGCGCCGTTTGAAGTCTGTCCGCGTCCTCAATACTAGCTACTTCTGACCATAGCTTGTGATCATCAGCATGATCTAAGCAGTCGGTTTGAGGAGCTGCAGGGAGGTCGTTAATGTAGATCTTGAAAAGTGTCTCCCCAAGGACAGAGCTTTGTGGGACTCCGCTTGTCATACACACAGAGGCACACAGGGTTTGGTTCACCTTCACTTAACGAGTCCAATCTCACAAGAAGTCCGCAACCCATGCAAGGACGTTCCCGGTGACGCCAGTTCCTTTGAGTTTGAGCAGAAGTCGTTTGTGTGGGACGTTGTCAAAGGCCTTGCTGTAGTCAACGTAGATACCAGCTAGATATCGCCATTCGGCTACCGCATTGACCCGTGCTTCTCTGACAGCAACCAGGCTAGAGATGCAGGAACGAGCCTTGCGGAATCCGTGCTGAGCGGGGGTGATGGGGCACAGGCTTTCGCAGTGGATTTGGAGGGCGCGCTTGACGATCCGTTCCATGAGCTTGCAAATCACAGACCTCGGTCCTAGCAGTCGATAGTTTACAGGATCGTGCCGGTTCCCACCTTTGTACTTAAGCATTACAACCCCAGCCAGGTGGTAGGCGCCCGTCTGCAAAACGCCGGAAAACTTGATGCATCGGATCAGCAATATATTCTACTACCATCTTGAGGAATAACGGGTGAATTTCATCAGGGCCCGGTGCGGAGTTAGGGTTCATTCAAGAAGGATTCTCTTAACTATCTCGGGATTGATTTCGACTTGCTCGAGTGGAAGGTAATGCGTCGCCTGACCGGCAGTAGGTAGCGACCGTTCCACAGAGTAGTTCGAGGTGTACTGCGATGTTTGTAGTTGAGTCTTCTCGTCATCTTCGTAAAGCACTGTGTCCTCTTCCTGGCAGGATAGAGCAGATATACTACTGCCCGCTTTGGTGTTTCGTTTCAGGTACGAGAACAGCTTCTTCAGGCAGGTTCGTGATTGCATGACTGAGCTATGCTCGTATTGTGTTTGTTTCTGGCGCTTTCTTATAGTGCACCGATTTTTGATCACTTTGTATTTCGAGTAAACTGAGATTACCTGTGTTTACTTGAATATGTCCCACAATTTGCGTCGTCCGTTCATCAGGGATCTCACCTCTCGGTGGATCCAGGGGGCCTTTGGGGAAGGCCTGCCCTTGGTGATAGGAACAACCTTTTCGATGACCGACATCATTCTCGAGCGCAGGAAGTTCCATGCTTCATCATGGTCCAGGGATTATGGAATGGTCCAATCTGTGGTGCTTGCCACTTCTTGGGACAACAAGCCAGAAGTTGCGACGATATGTCCCCTGATCATGTATGGCAAGGCGGCATATTCAAAAGGAGATTGTAAAATGAGTACTCCGGCCGATTGGTTGTAGAATCTTCAGGCCATGGACATCAGAGAGCGCTGGTGTGAGGACGAGATACAGTATGTTTAGTGTTCGACCCGGTATCACCCGTGTTGGCACTGAAATGTGCTGGATCAGATTGCATTCGTGAATAACGGCGAGAAAGCCAGTCTCGAAGGAATCTTGGTGAAGATCACAGTGGAGATGGTTCCAGTCGACACTTGGTGCATTGAAGTCTCCCATTAGCAGACAGTTCCTTCCCCGACCATTGGTTTTTACCGACTGTAATAGACCGACGCCTGAGCTCAGTGGAGCTCTGTAAGCCACACCGACCGTGTGCAGCTGATAGCCGTCATGAATTCGGCACCACAATAACTCTGAGGCTCAGTCATTGTCGCAGATAGCTTCAATAACGTGTACCTTGAGGCAGGACCTCGAATAGAGAATTACTCTACCACCAGTCCTCCCACTGGAGCGGTCCGCTCGCGAAAATTGATATTCTGTTAACCTCAGCGTCCTGGGTATCTGTTGATAACCGAGTCTCCGTGAAAGCCAGCAAATCTGGCTGATGCTAAGTAATTAGAAGAGCAGTCTCGTCGAGTTTATTTTTAAGGCTGCCTAGCTTGGCAAATATCAATCGCAAACCGCTTTGTAGACATGGGGGCTGGGGAGCAGAAGGATTGGCTTCCAGCGAATTCTCTGGGTTTTCTGAACAAAGCGAAAATCCACAATGTGGAGAACAGTTTCGCCGTACTTTCGGCGAGTTCGAAGTTCGTTGACGACTTGTCTCATTTTGACTCTATCTTCTGGGGAAAAGTCTTTCAGCACAAAGAAGAATTGTCCTTTAAGACGCGAGGTACGCCTGAGGATGCGGTGACATTCATCTTCATTCTGGCAGACGACTTTTAGCGAGCGTGTCTTGTATGGATCATCCTGCTTTCTACATAGACGTAAAGCATAGAGGATGCTGATACCTTGCACGCCTTCATCGAACAGGATGGATACAATCCGCTTAAAAAAGCCTGCTCGTTAAGAATCCTTTCAGCTGATGATTCTTTGTCGGATTCAGGAGCCTTCGTATTTAATAGGCAACGCTCACGAGGTGCTTTGTTTCTTCCTGAGAGACTTGACTTTTGTGGGACTGACTTTCCTTACTAAGCTCCTTCAAGTTGGGAAACTTTATCAATAATGAGGTCCAGTTGCGATGGGTTAAATTTTGCTGTAGGAATTGAAATTGCTTTTTTCGTCTGTCTTTTGTCAGGGTTCATCGCGGATGTTTCTGCAGCGTTTATGCCCGCCCCAGCATCATAGGTCCTTGTCTTTATTTTTGGCTTAGTTGCATCCAACTGGTCGTTGCCGACGCTACCCTGCGTTAGTAGTGCACCCTCTGAGGAAGACGTGATCCGGCTTCGAATTTGATCTAGTTTGCCAGGACCGACGAACAACATTGTTCTCGCCAACATCGTGGATAAGGCACGGCTTCTTTTCCCCTTGGGCCTAGAGTAGCCAGACCCAGACAGGCACACAGATTAAACAGCAGTTTCGCAGTCAGAGTTGGACAGAGCTTCTGCAAAGGCAGTAAGTACGCTGAGGGGGCGTAAGCTCATCAGAAGCTTTTTGTCGCTAATCACTGTTAGACACAGGTCGCTTATTCCCTTGGAGGCAGTGTGCTGAAGACAGTGGTAGACCTTGACCATTGTTACAACAAAATCTGTGCATCCATCTGTCGCAGAGTGCGTATTGAACGGTCTTTGAAAGTGAGGTGACACTCTTCTAGCAGTTCACGCAGGGCTTTTGTACGTGAGGCTGCGTTGACTAGCGTTGACCTTGTCCCCAGAGTACTTGTGGGTTCATATCTAGCTGAGTTTACTGTGGTGGAAACGCAAGTCCATAGGCTGCTGCAAAAACTGAACCCTTCTAAAGTAGCTGGACCTGATTCAATTCATGTCAGCTGTACGCCGTAACGGCGCTTCGCTGCCGCGCGACCACCATCAGTCGCGCGCGGGCTGAGTATACCACGAGGACACCCACCCCACGCGGACTCGAACCGGTGACCTTATGGTTGCAAACCAAACGTGCAGACCACTCGGCCACCGGCCGACTTATTCAATTCACCCGAAGCTTCTGTCTGAGTTGGCGATGGAACTAAGTGGACCGCTGACTATGGTGTTTCAGAAGTCACTTGACGGCTGTACATTACTTTCTGAATCGAAGGAGGCTGTCATCTGCCCTATCTTCAAAAATGGCGATAGGCGTCTGTCAGCCAATTATAGGCCAGTCAGTCTGACGAGCCTCGTGGTCAAACTGCTTGAAAAGCTGGTGAGAGATTCGTTGGAAGGTCACCTGAATAGAGTTAATCTACTCAGTAGTACACAACATGGATTCCGGAAGGGGTTTTCGTGTCTGACGAATTTGTTGGTTGCTCGTGAAGATTGGGCCGTGGCAGTGGACAATGACCACGTAGTGGATGTGTTTTTCGTCTACTTCTCGTAAGCTTTTGATAAGCTACCCACTTGAGGCTATCACAGTAGCTGAGTTCCTACGACGTACCTGGCCGCGCCCTTCACTGGGCATCTGCGTTCCTGCAGGGAAGAGAGCAGCGTGCACATGTGGGTCGCAGCTTATCCTTTAGGCAAGCGGTCCTTAGCGGTGTCCCACGGGGCTCTGTCCTTAGACCGATGCTGTTCGCCATCTACGTAAACGACTTCCATGAAGAGCTTGGAGTATCATCACTATTGTTTGCTGATGACCTTAAGCTATGGAATGTTGTAAATGTCCCCGGGGGTACTGAGACCATACAGCATTCCCTGGACAGACTCTGGGACTGATCTGCTTTGTGGCTACTGCCCCTTAAGAAGGCTGTGTTGCGCCCTTCGTATAAGAGCAACTTTCCCGCCTTCGAGATACGTGCTCGGTGGGGTCGAACTCCCGCTTGTCTCCAACCAGGTAGACCTACGCGTCGTCCATTCCTCGTCGTTGCACTCTGGTGACAACTGGAAGAAGGCCGCAAGTAGGGGTTTTGGAATGTTGTGGTTAATACGCCGTTCTTTCGGGGTCTTAACTGCCGACACACTTATCTAGCTGTTCTCAACTTCCGTTGGGACCAATCTGCAGTACTGCGTCTAGGATTGCTCGCCCTGCCTTGTTCGGGACAAAATGGGGCTCGGGAGGGTTTTGAGAGTAGATATCAATTTGGTCGAGGGGTTACGGGGACAGTCGTACCCGAGCGTCTACGTAGCTTGAGTATGTATTCAGTGCACTATCGACGACTTCGAGGCGACCGGATCCTTACTTACAGCATTTTAATAGGGAGGGTTGGACCGGAATTGAGCTGTCTATTAAGCCAGGCTAACTTGCGTGGTCTTCGCGGTCATCCCATGAAGCTACACAAGCAGCGTTCTGACCGGCTCAGGGCGGAAACTCGGTTATCGCGTAGAATTATAAACCGCTGGAACTTGTTTCCAGAAAATGTAGTCAATGAGTCTACGGTTAAGGGTTTCGAGCGTCAAATGGTCTTTGGTGGCAACACGAAACCTTTCTCTTTCCCAGAATTTCACCTAAAAGACACGAAAGTATAGCACGCCAGTAAGAGGAGTTACCGCGCAGTACTCAATGGACGATGCGAATGCGATTCGTCTCTGTGACTCAAACACACGTAGTCATCGCGCGAACAGGCAAGCTTCCTAACTTGTCTACGTACAGAATGAACTTAGATTTTCATAATCTTTTTCGCAGACAAACAGGATAATCTCTAGGTCACTACATTCATCTAGATTCTTCATTCTTTTTACACATCCAAGTGCATATACCTGTTCCCAGTTAAATGTCCATGGTTTTGAATGGCTCAGGATTCATTTTATTGACTTGATATATATATATATATATATATATATATATATATATATATATATATATATATATATATATATATATATATATATATATATATATATATGGATTGAGATGCCTCATGAGCTGAAGGATGCCCTTGTGCTCTCACTGTACAAGGGGTAGGAAGCAGGCAATGTGGCACGAATTATCATGGCATCAACTTGCTGAGTTGTGGGGATAAGTGATTGCCCGAATTCTGCTCAACCGTCTCGTCATTCAGGCTGTGGAACCGAACGTGGTGGAAGAGCAATGTGGATTCCTTTCAGGTTGCAGCACCATCAGTATGGTGTTTGCGGCTCCTCACTTGCAGGAAAGTATGGAGAACGACACCAGCCGTTGTTCTCCTTTTTTATTGATGTCACCAAAGCATTTGATACGATGAACCGCGTGGCACTGTGGCTGGTGTTGGTTAAGTTTGCTTGTCCGAGTAAGTTTGTAAGTTTAATTGAATGTTTTCAAAGTGGTATGCGGGCGGGAGTGCAACTGAGTGGATTGACCTCGGAAGACTAGGCAGTTGTCTCTGGTACGGAGCAAGGCTGTGTCTTAGCTCTTGTTCTATTTAATATTTATTTTCATGCCATGATGTCTTGTGCGTTTGATACGGCTTGTGCTTATGGTGTTCGTGTGGAGCACCGTATTGATGGTGGGTTGCTGAACCTCCGTCGTTTCGGTGCGAGAACCCTAGCCTGTGAGACAACTATCCGTATCTTATTCGCTGACGACTGTGCGTTGGTTGCACCCAGTGCGGATGAGTTGCAGCACATGATTAATGCTCTAGCTTCGACAGCGGCCAAATTAGGACTTACCATAAACGCAAGCAAAACTGTCTCTCTTTCAGCTCTCACCGGAGGTGCAATATGCAGTGGTGCTGCAAATCAGCATTGCTGCTGAAGTATTGGAAACGTCCTCCCGTTTCTGCTACCTTGGGAGTGTGGTTTGGACCGACCAGCAGATGCACAGTGAACTGCGTATCCGCGTCTCGAAAGCAGCGGCCGCATTCAAGTAGCTTGAGTACCGAGTGTGGAACAACCACCAGTTTACCGTCGGTACGAAGCTGGTGGTTCACAAATCCATGGTGCTGGCCGTTCTATACGGCAGCGAAACGTGTACGGTGTACCGGCGAGACGTGAGATATCTCTAGCGGTTCCATCAACAGTCTACGACGGATTCTGCGCCTCGATTGGTGCGATGGAGTTGCAGACACTGAGGTGCTATGTCGAAGTGGAATGTATACAGTGGGGCTGTACACGGTTGCTGGGACACTTGGGGTGGCTCGATTGTGTGTGGCGTATGAACCCGACGCGGATACCGAAGCAGCTATTATATAATCAGCTAAGTGTGGGGAAGCGGCATGTTGGGAAACCGAAGCTTCAGTACCAGGACATGATCAAAGTGAGCCTATCACGCTTCCCTTTTCCGGAGGATCATTCACACAGCGCGAACATCATCCGATTCGAAGCGTTTCATTGATTTCCCCCTTTGATAGCGAATCCAACGAACAAAAGCACACACAGTCAAATTTACCTAATCACACAACATGGCTACTTCTAAATACAGACATAAACATACTTTTACATGTCAACAGACACATACATTCATTTGTTATTTGTCAAAATATACTAATTTGTGCAATTGCCGATCATACATGTCTGTATTACCATGATCACACCCTTGATGGTGTGCCTCGCAATGACGAGCATAAACTATTTAATTTATTTATTTACTATTGATTTCGGATGGGAATCGAAGGCGGTTGTTTGGTATGTATGGGGCGATCTGATCACGAAAGCAGTTGCCGAGGTGCAAGACAAAGCCCTCGTGCATGCAGCTAAGGAAGCGATAGTCGCCGAGCGCATGGTGTTGAAGCACATGCGGTCGCAAATGTATGAGTCAGGCAGGTCTATTGAGCCACGAGCGATGCCACTCCGAACCAGCATCGAAACGACGACGGATCCGGCCGAGAACGTAAGCAGAACCGGCACAGCGTTAGGTACGCTGCATTCGGTTTACTAACCACGCACTTGCTTGCAGTTTCTTTATTTCAAGTGGTGGATTTGCTACCGTGTCTTCATTTTTTAACCTCAACATTTGCCTGAATAATCTATTTACTTGCACACATCGCTTAAAATAATTGTAGTTAACTTCGGTAACATTTTCGCATTTGTGGTATTTTCTTAAAATATATTTTCTGACATCTTGAACCTATCGCGGATTTGTTGATAGGCAACCTATTTCATGTGCTCATTTAACGAAGAGGTATGTCACCGTATCTGTATGCGTTATTAGGTTTTTTCTTTGTGGTTTCAAATGCTTGCTTGTTGTTTGATATACCTGGTGTGGCTGCGCGTGATGTGCATGTTGATAAGGTTCCTACCTGTCTAACATCTTCAACCTCCATTACTGGGTCCACGGGACTGTGTATCGTTACTGGGGGGACGGGGTGCACGGTCCTCGTGACCGTGCTGGGCTCAAAGAATGGTTTACACCGGATTCGTGCAAGCAATAGCGAGAGGACAAGCCGGGCACAGTTGATTCAACAACCGCGCGAGGGTCATCGACCGTTGTTTCGTATACGCAACACACATCAATACCCAGTTTGTCCAATATGTGTGTGAGTGCAGCTTGCTGACCTATTTGCCTTAGTGCGAGTGTTGTACACCGCCAGGGAAACTGCACATCCTGGCCTTATACAGGACTGTTACTAAAAGCGTCCAGTGGGTTGTGCGGTAAAGTAGCTGCAGATGGTCCGACTCCGGTGACATTACGGCTGCTGTCATGCCCGGGAATTATGAAAGATTAGTAATGGGATTGAGAGGGGTTAAGAGAAGCAGGTGCAAAAGAAAGAAGACTCCAGCCTCCGTGTTGTATGCGGCAGACAAGGCGACCCTTGATTTGCGCGACGGTCGATGTAGGATATGATTGAAGTTTGAAGTAGCAGCCATGGTTGTACTGGGCTGAGATACTGCTGCGGCGCCCAGACCTAGACAGGAGGAGGATTAGAATCCTCAATTAAAACCTGTCCGCAAAGTACTTGGGAGGTGGCAGTCATTTATTTTTTCAGAAATGGATGCCATTCCTTTTCAAAAGCCCAACTTGCAAGACCAAGGAAACTGAGTTAGTTTTTCCCCTAACCATTGATGAGCTTGGTATGAGTAGCTCTCAAAGGGCCCGAGGGCAGCACCCAGTATAGCGCAATGGTTCAAAGACGTTGGCAAACTGGCTCACCACGTTAATGTCCATTTTCGCTCCGACAGAGTTTCATAAGCAACGATGGGTAGATATCAACTGAAGTCAACACACGTATTGCTAAAGCTAGAGCTGCCTTCTTGTATCGGCGAAATCCTTGGCGACAGAAAGGAGTTTCCTTCTGTCCGAAATGGCCGTGTTTACAAGGCCACAGTGAGGGCCACTTTATTCTTCGGTAGTGAAACTTCGCCCTTCGATCTGATGAGCCTTCAAGTCTTTGATCACCATTGTCTGCGAAGCACTGCTCTTATCTAGTGGTACCGGCGTGTCCGCAACCATGATGTGCGTAAGCGAGTGCTAGGCAGTGACTAACAAGCTAGCTCCTTAGAACAACGGATAGCACTGAATAAGTTGCGTTGGCTTGCGCACCGATCACCGATTATTGATTAGGGACTTATTTTACCTGCCAGATGTAGAGTGGCGCAAGGCGGGAGGTGGACAAAGGTTGATTTGGCAGCGGGATATGAAGTCCCTGGCGACCAACCTGGTTGCCATCGATTCGTCGCTTTTTCCAGGCTGGAGTCCACGTGACTCGCCTTGTGCTTAGCTAGAGGGTTTACAAGAGGGCTCGCAGCCGACACTAGTGGCGCGTCTGCTGCCGTCTCCTAGTCAGACTATCTTTTTAGACTGTGTTTGGTACCGAGTTATCTGTCGGCCGGTGGCCGAGTGGTCTGCACGTTTGCTTTGCAACCATAAAGTCACCGGTTCGAATCCGCGTAGGGGTGGGCGTCCTCGCGGTATATTCAGCCCGCGCGCGACTGGTGGTGGTTGCGCGGCATCGAAGCGCCGTTACGGCGTACAGCTGACACATTTTTTATTTATTACCGAGTTATCTGTGTGGTAATGGGTGATTATGACGCAGAGCAGTGAAAGCCGCAAGGAATCAGTCTCGCTGATGCCGTCTTATCATCGCATGTTAGGTTGCTGCTTGTGACGGTGTTGTTAACAAGGTTTAGGCTGTAGTGGTCGAAAGATTACTAGGTTTCAGTCCCTTAGTAAAGGCAAAAGTTGGAGTGAGTCAAGTCACAGTCTAATCACACTTGAGTCCGAGTCGTAGCTTGCGCTATACTTGTAGCACACGTCGAGCACAATGGAAATAGACGTTCGATAGTAATTCCGAGTATACTATCCGATTCGCAAACTAACTGGACGGCACCGTACGCACACAGGAGCAGCACAGCCAAAAATCAGCACGTCAGAACGCGGGGCACGGAGAAGTATATTATAATCTTTAATTCAAGCAAACTGTACAAAAGATATCATGATAAAATTGATGACAGGAGAGACAAATGTGCAAGATTAATAACCACTACATAACTCCCCCCGTAGAGCGTGAACTGGTAAGGTAAAGGTCGAAATAGCTATTTAGGGAACAAACGCAACTAGTTTGGAGGGGAAAGACACAGAACCTCCTGAACGTGTGTGCTTGGGATCATTCGTTGAGCGAGCGCATGAAGGTTCTGGAGCATTAGAATCAGTCGGTTGAACAACAGGGGTAATAACTTGGGATCAGTCAAAGTAGCGGGTTTAAGATGGTCAATACTCACTGATTCTTTCGATCCATTCCTTTCCAGGATGAAGTACTTAGGTTTCCGTGACAACACTTTGAAAGGACCTTCATAAGGGGGTGTCAACGGCTTGCGAACTGCATCATTTCGAATGAAAATAAAAGGACAAGTGTAAGTCCTGATGAATTCGTTGTTCGCGGGCAGTGAAGCGAGTAGACATAGGTCGAATTGTTCGGAAGTGTTGTTTGAGACATTCGGCGTTGGACACAAGATCCAACTCACCAGTGACTCGGCAATCCTAAACCATCTCACCTGGAAGTCTGAGAGTGGGGCCAAAGATGAGTTCGGCAGGGCTGCATCCAATATCCTCTTTGTCGGTATTACGAATACCAAGAAGGACAGCTGGGATGCGTTCAGACCAATGTGGGTCAGGTGAATTAACTGTGATGGTGGCTTTAAGCTGTCGATGGAAACGCTCGACAAGGCCATTCGAAGCGTGATGATAAGCAGTTGTCCGAATGTGGGTAAAACCCAACAGACGATTCAAGTCACGGAACAAGGTGGAGCTAAACTGAGATCCTCGATCTGTAGTGATCGTAGATGGTACACCGAAGAAGGAAATTCATGAGTCGAAAAAAGCACGGGCAACAGCTTCTGAAGATGTGTCACGTAAAGGAATGGCATGCGGCCAACGAGTAAAACGGTCAACACAAGTCAGAATGAAAGTGAAATTGTTCGATGGAGGAAGCGGTCCGACTATGTCTAGGTGGGCATGTCTAAAACGCGCCTCAGGTAGTGAGAATGTTCCGGGGGCAGAGATAGTGTGTCTGTGTATTTGCTGCTCTGGAAGCCGAGACAATGCTTAGCCCAATGACGGACATCGGAGCGCATACTAGGCCAGATGAAACGATCAGTAATCAGCTTCACAGTGGATGGAATGCTAGGATGCGATAGTCCATGAAAATGGCCAAAGATGGTTCGCCGGAAAGATTGGGGAACAAACGGTCTTGGCTTACCGGTAGAGACATCACAGTGAATCCTTGCGTCTGAGTTTAAAATTGGCAGTTGCAAGAATTTCGATGTGGTATTCGATCGAAGCTGAGAGAGTTCAGGATCGTTGTTCTGGGCAACAGACATTTCCTCAAGATCTATTGGAGTGGACGACAGTTGATGTATGTGAGCACGTGAAAGTGCATCAGCGACAACATTATTTGGACCATCGAGGTAGCGAATATCGGCACAAAATTGTGAAAAGTAATCCAGGTGTCGTGTCTCTCTCGGAGAATAGCGGTTGGAAGCGGCACGAAAAGCGTAGACCAAAGACTTGTGGTCCGTCAGAATTACAAAACGTCATCCTTCAAGGACGTGACGAAAGTGTTTGACGGCCAGGTAGATCGCGAGAAGTTCGCGACCGAAAGTACTATATCTCGTTTGTGCTGGCGGTAACTTCATAGAAAAGAAAGACAGCGGCTAAATCTCAGTGCCAATTGTTTGTTGTAGTACAACACCGACAGCGGATCATGAGGCATCAGTCTTGAGAACGGGAGTAGGTTTCTCCTCGGTCTCCAAACAGCTCAGGGAAGTTACCTGGCTCAACCTCTGCTTGATGACAACAAACACTGTTTCGGCCTCTGGCGTATTGATGAACTTTTTGGATGACCTTTAAGTAAATCAGTCAAAGGCTAAAGAACGGCGGTACAATTGCCAATGAATCTTCCGTACTGCTTAACCATTCCAAGGAATTGGCGCAGTGGATAGTCCACGATTGCCTGGGTTTCCTCAGAGATGGGACTAATGCCTTTACTGTGCCGCATTGCGAAGGCCAGAAGGCATACGAATGAACTCGTACAAATCGAAAGGTGTGATAACGGCCGTTTTAGCAATTTCTTCAGATGCCGTTGGAATTTGATGGTACGCTCACACAAGGTCAGTTTTGGAAAAGATGGATTTCCCGGACAATCCCAATACAAAATCATGAATATGAGGGATGTTTATCTGTCGGGGATGGTAACGGCCTTGAGTGCTCGATAATCACCGTATGGATGCCAATCGCCGGATTTTTTGGGTACAAGATGAAACGGGGAGGTCTAACAACTGTTGCCGAGGCTGATCATGTGCTCGAATTCACGTTTAGCCGCTTGCAGCTTGTCAGCTGGAAGACGTCTCGGTTTGGCTGACACGGGTGGACCTGTTGTGACGATATGATGACGAACCTCGTGTTTGGACTCGGTAGAGTCGGTATTAGAACGGACCAAAAGCGGGAATCGCTGAAGTAATGATGAATACGGCATAATGTCTGACATGAGAACGCGAAGTCCGACGGAATTGACTGGGACGAGATGGCAAGGGACAGTGAGCGAAGTGCTGTCATCTCGTAACTTCCTGCAACTTAGGTCGACAACGATGCCGAATTTGCTAAGGAAGTCCATGCTAGTTATGGGTTTTTGGACATCCGCGATGGTAAAGATAAAAAGAAATTCGCGTCGTAAACCAAGGCTTAGGTGCAACAGCTTCTGGCCATATGTCGCGATCTTAGTCTGGTTAGCCGCTTGTAACGTAAGTCCGGCTTGTTGTAGAGCGCGTTTTTCTAAAGATGGTGGTATGACGTTGATTTCTGCTCCTGTATCGACCAATAGATGAAGCTTAATCGTGGAGTCGAACGCGTACAGAAGGCGACTGAGGATTTGACCAACGACAGCCGTCGCCATTACTGGCTGGCTTTGGCGTTTCCCGGTTGGGAAATCGGAGTTCCTTCCGGATATTTGCATCCTGGGCGACAGTTACGTGCAGCTTTAACGAAGCGACGGTGGAAGTAGCAGTACGACCACTGACGTGAGCGTGATGTGCTGCGGCACGGACCACGAGGACTTCTTCGGTTGGTACTGCGTTCACGTCGAATAGCAGACATGCTGAGTTCTAGACGAGAGATTCTATCATTGATCGAATCAAGCGTAGTGCTAGGGGATGAGCTGGCTGTGGTGGACTCCGCTACGTGATTAAGAGTGTTCTTAGAGAAACATTCGTGCGTTTTGTCTGCAGCTTCTGCGAGATTTTCCAGAGTGATATCGTCGTTAAGAACTGATGAAATCGCTGTGATGTTTGCCGGAAGATATTTCGTCCAAAGTTGGCGGAGTATGAAGTCGTCGAGTTTCGACAAACCAACTAGAGAACGCATGTGTCTAAGAAGCTGAGATCGGGTGCGATCGCCAAGCTCGACGCCGGAAAGTAACTGTTGCAAACGTGCCTCATCAAACCCAGTGGTGCGTTTAAGGATAGTTGCTTTAAGTTTATCATACGGCGCTTCTACTGGCATAGGATCAAGGATATCAACGACTTCAGAGGCAGTAGAAACAGGTAAGCTCGAGACGACGTAGGAGAACATGGAAGATTGTGAAATGATTTTACGACATTGGAAGGTAGCTTCAGTGAATAAACCATACACGTGGATTAGAAATGTCAAAGGTAGAAAGCGAGAGTTCGACGGATTTATCAATAAAACACATGGGGTCTGATCAGACATGACTAAGAAAAAAAGCTACGTGTTCAAAAAAGTAAGGCGAGGTCACCAATGTATGTAATGCTCGAAAAATTACTAGGAGGGTTTCAGTCACTTAATAAAGACAAAAGTTGGCGAAAGTCAACTCACAGTCTAATCACAGTTGAGTTCGAGTCGTAGCTTGCGCTATACTTGTGGCACACGTCGAGCACAATGGAAATAGACGTTCGATAGTAATTCCGAGTATACTATCCGATTCGCAAACAAACTGGACGGCACCGTACGCACACAGAAGCAGCACAGCCAAAAATCAGCACGTCAGAACGCGGGACACGGAGAAGTATATTGTAATCGTTAATTCAAGCAAACTGTACAAAAGATATCATGATAAAATTGATGACAGGAAGGCAAAATGTGAAAGATTAATAATCATTACAAGGCTTCTTGACCTTGAATGTCTGCTTAGAGCACTAAGGTTTTTTGGCAAGTCCCTTTTGTTATTCTATGTCCCGTAGGCTGTTTTGCTTGTATGGCAGCTAAGCACCGGTTCGCATCGCTGATGTACTGCTGTTTATGACGATAAATCTATTCATTAATGGTTGACAGTTGCGTCGGCCCCAAAGAGAGCTTCGTTATCTGCATACTCAGGGTTTATCAGTTTGCCATATGGTAGAGCTTCCATTCCGTAATCGTTGAAGAATGGAGTCACTTGTGATCATTTCGATCATAAATTTATAGCGGCAAGGAGATATAGATCAGCGCTAGCGAACCACACTTTCCTTGGGATCCTCAGGAGACGTCTTTCTGCTAACCCTTACCCACGCGTTGTAGTCACGGTAGAGGGAAACTGCAGAATGGATATTTCCAGACACTCCCATCCCGCATAGGCATTGCCACCAGCTGGCGCGGTCAAAAGATCCGAAGCTGGCTTTTAGGTCAAAAGAAAAAACAACAGTCGGCCATCGCCAGAATAGCTTAAGTTAGTTGCATGATTGTCTGAAAGGAGCTCAATGCTTCTCTACTCAAGCAGACTATTGTGCGAATTTTACCATATGTACCCCACTTCGGCTTTGGCAACCGGTTAATATCACGGCTATTGAAAAAACAGTTGATCATTTATTCGAAATAATTTGGAACACCTTTAGCCCGGGTTGGTTGCTCACCGCAAAATAAGTTGCGTGCGGACACTATTTCGCAGGATTGAAACTTACTGCAGTACAGCGGAAGCCAAACGGGAAGAAGAGATCCACCTATTCGATACGTTTGGGCGCAATGGATACCCACGCAGCTTCATCCGCAGGTGTCTAAACCACAAACCTACAAACACCGAGCTGATACCAAATGCAATCAAGTGAGTCGTTTTGCCGTATATGAAGATCATATCTGAGATGACTGTTAGATTGCTCAAACAACACCGCATCGTGGTCGCTCACAAACCAACCGCTATTTTGAGAAGAATGTTGTCAAACCCAAAGGATATTCGGAAAGCACAAGAACGAACAAACGTGTATAAAATGAATTGCAATACTTGTGAAATGAACTATGTGGGACAGCTAGGAAGGGAACTATCCACAAGAATACAATAACATCAGAGGGCTTGTAAAAACATTATGCATCGTCTCTTGGCGCATGTGGATGAGGAGGGACATAGCCTCAATTGGAACAAAACGGAGATTTTAGCTCAAACAATAACACAGAAAGGAAGAGGATTCCTAGAAGCATGGTACTCCTCTAATAATTCGATCAACATGCGCATCGACCTCGTATATCATCAGCTCAGAAAGGGATCTCCAGCGAATAGAAAGACATGGTTCAGCGGCGGAAGCAAATGGGCAGAGATCACGTGGCGCAAATCGAAATTGCCACCTTCAAAAGTCACCTGCCCGTTGATCACGGACTGACGATTCAATAAGCAGGAATATGCACTGCATATCTTCGCACTGTAGATGCCACCTCTCATGGTGGTGAAACGTATGCAATCCCTTTATCAAGCTCGGAGAAACGATCAACAGGTGATCATTCATTTGCTATACTGCGCTCACGCACCAGGCTGTTACATGTTGCGTATGCCTACGCACTGACTCCCGCATCGTGCGTTGTTTGCGCCCCGTGGGTGTGGGTGGTAGAAGAGGGGAGGTCAAGTGGCATGAAGTCCCTCACTTCGAAGTTGGCGTCGGTTGATATTTCCCGACTGCCAGCCTGAACGCGTTTGGTTGGGTACACTAGCTGACAACGAGGAGCCGAGTTCAGTGGCCTTAGTGTTGTGAGTCTCCCTCCCCTTCTCTATAGCTCCTCCTTTAACAACAATCTTAACCTTTATGTATAATACGATATTTAAATTTTGTAGTCCGTATTTTTTAATCACTAATCTTTTTGTATTGCGTCACATTAGCTGAGGTGTATTTCTCACTCTCATCTAACGTGTATTGATGATGCTGATGATGATTACTAATTACTGGATGGAAGTAGTAAGAAGAGATCTCTGTGTAGCTGCATCTATCGTTACCCGTTATGTTGGTGTGCGCTCGATATATTTTCTATCGGTGTAGTGTGTCCAGGAATTTCTTAAATTCCGACACAGACTTTGCCTTAACTACGTGCTGCGGCAAGTTGTTCCATACATTCACCACACTTATTTCGAAACAGAGTTGGTGGGCGACCCGCTTCAAATTCGGCACTACAAGCTAGTTCCGTTGTCCTCCTGTGCTGCTTGGTGTGCGCAGATGCAGCAGCGGCCTGAACATGGGGTATTCACCGAGATGCAATATCTGGTGCGTCATGATGTAGTCAACCCGCAGTCGACAATAAGCTAGGGTGTACAGCCCTAGTTTGTTACACCGGTCTTCGTAAGGCACACCTCCTAAATTGGTTCTCATGCTGCACTCACTCAATCCTTTCTACCTCGCCCCGGGTGATAGGACAATACACGGGAGAGCCATGCTTTACCATAGGTCGTATTATTAATACGAAGAGGTGAGTGGCCATCATTTCGGATCGAGTGTTGAAGCTGCTCCTGAGCACCCAGAGCATACGAAGACTGTTTTGATAAATTCTATTCGTGCTGCTCATGGACTTTAGGTCATAGCATGAGTGATGATGATGATACTACGATCAGCTACCCTTGCACCTTCATACCTTACTTGTTTATTTGTTGCTAATCCTTGTTGTCTGTCACTAGCCTATTTATGTTTTCATGATTCTTCCCCCAATTGTTCCATGGGCGTCACAGAGCTGGGTCACTCGCCCTCATTTTCCCCCCATAATCTTTCCGTCTGCTATACTTCAATGTATATACGCTCATGCAGATTAGGCAACACTAATCTTGAACGCATCACAAAATCCATCGCCATCGATGTTTTCTATCTTTCCGAAACCCGATTGCATGATCTCAGCACTGATTAATTTAACATCCCCCATGTCCGAAGGACGATGAACGCGTTTGGCTAGCTGCACTTGTTGACACGGCTTGGAGTCGACCACAGTGGTCTTTGCGTTAGGTTTCTTTGTTCCTCCCCCTCCCACTTAGTCTTTCCTTCCAACCACGACTTCATTTACTAGGCGGCACAATAGCCAGTTGTTAGCTCTCCGAAACGATATCCATCCGTTACTGGTGACTCAGCCGGCATGCATCTGTTGCATTTCCTCTATCTCGTGTATTTTGGCACAATAGCTGAGGTGTTTTCCACCTCTGGCTAACGATAATAATAATAATAATAATACGAATACAATACTAATAATAATAATGACATCCCCCATTGCCCAGAGTGCCAAATTTGGTGGCACAAAGGAGGTGTGACTGGCGTTGTAGCACTAAATAGCACAACCGACTATGCACTACTAGACTGACTTCCGATTAACTTGCAACTGTTTGCATTTCGGCTTCGGGGCTCATACAGGACCAACAGACTTCGCGAGTAGTGACGCAGCTTGTTTGCGATCTACGCGTACACTCCAACTGACTGCAGTTATGGGTCATCCAAGAACGAATTTCATTACTAGCCTTATCCGCTTTGGAGCAAGGTTTTTAAACCCGACTTTGTTGCCCTTGCAATACGTTCGCTTATCTATTGCTTGCGACAACTTCGATTCATTCTGCACACTGTCTCTTATCCATACTTGTCGCTGTGATAGGGCGCGCATAGTTCCCTCACTCGACCGCTACTCAGTATCGAACATATGTTCTCTCAAGCGCGTACTACCTAGTGTAGATTTGAGGGCTGGACATTCCCTATCAATTGCTGCATTATGTTTTGCTTACTTCTCGCCACCCACGGCGTCTGCGCGACATCACTCGCCCTGAAGGGAAGAGTTTACAATGCAGCCATGCGTTCAACCCTCCTATACAATTGTGAAACCTGGCCCATTAGATCGGCAGGTATAAATAGGTCAGTTACGTACGATCATAGGTGCCTTCGTAGCATGGTTCACATGTGGTGTGACCAGCGCCTGAGCAATATGTGTGTTCGGCGCCGTGTATTTAATGCACGGAGTGCAAATGGGCCTTTCAGCACCGTTATGTCACCAACGAGGCTCTGTTTACCAGCTGTGGGGTGGCGCAAGGCCCGATGTGATCAAAAATTAATTTAACAGCGGTAAATGAAGTCACCGATGACCCAACTCGGTGCCGTCAAGTAGTCTCGCCTTCCAGGCTGGAGTTCACCTGACTCGCCTTGTGCTTAGCTCGTGACATTACACCAGCAACAGCAGTACCTCAGACAGCGCGGGTGCGCTGACACACAATAAGGAGCGCCGTATGGCTCGTTGGGCGGAACACTTTCAAGATCAGTTCAGCTGGCCCCCTGCTCCCGGACCTCTTCCTACTCAGGTGATGCAGGACGAGCCATGGACGGTTAGTTTAGAGCCTCCGTCGGAGGCCGATGTCCGAAACGCGATCACAGCCGTCAATCGTTTTCGTGCCGCTGGCCCGGATTCCCTCCCATCTGCACTATTTAAGGATGGAGATGAGGTCCTCTACAAAGCACTGACCTCCCTATTTGAACCTATCTGGAAGGAAGTGTCCCGGCTAACTTGAGCGAACCGATTATTGTGGCAATATACAGGAAGGGCAGTCGCACAGACTGTTTCAACCACAGGGGTATTAGCCTAACGCCAGTTGTGACAAAATTACTGGCCTCGATTCTCGTTCCTCGCCTCACTGTGGAACGGGAATCTCGGATTAGGGAAGAGCAGGCAGGTTTCCGCCCAGGACGTGGCTGTATAGACCACGCATACCGTAGCCCCACAATAGCTGTGTTCCTCGATTTCAAGAGTGCGTTCGATTCAGCCGATCGATCGATTCTGTTCGAAATACTTGCGCGAAAAGGTGTTCCCACGAAATATGTGAACATCCTTCGTGCTCTATACTTGAACACTACAGGTCGCGTCAGGGTCTGTGGTGTTCTATCGGATAGCCTTCCGACCACAAGTGGCATTCGTCAGGGTTGTCCGATTTCCCCATTTTTGTTCAATTTCGTCGTGGATTCTATCATGTAATGTTTCCTTGCGGAATCTCACGATGTGGGCGCTGAGGTCCTACCTGATGAAAGATTAGTTGATCTTAAGTATGCGGGTGATATCGTCTTGCTTTTCGACGATGTTGGGGTGGCACAGTCAACTCTAAATAGCCTGTCCATAGTGGTCCCATTATTTGGTATGCACTTCGCACCTTCAAAGTGCAAAGTGTTGCTGCAGGACCACCAGCCACTTGATGGCACCTTGACGCTTGCTAACGAGCAGCTCGAGATGGTTGATCAATTCACTTATCTTGGCAGCTGCATCAGCAACGATGAGCGCATAGAAACTGATGTTATCTCGCATTGCAAAGGCCAGAGCTGCCTTCTTGAACCTGCGGCATTTTTCGCGACAGAAGGGAGTTTACCTCCGCCTGAAAGGCCGTGTATACAAGGCCACAATGAGGGGCGTTCTGCTCTATGGTAGTGAGACTTGGCCCCTTCGGTCTAAAGATCTGAGGCGCCTTCAAGTCTTTGATCATGGTTTTCTGCGAAGCATTGCTGTTATCAAGTAGCATTAGCGTGCCTGCAACGATTATGTGCGTAGGCGAGTACTAGGTAGTGATAATCATGTTAGATCCCTAGAACAACAGATAGCACTGAATAAGATACGTTGGCGCGGGCACGTGCTACGTATGCCTGGTCACCGCTTACCTAGGAGGGCCTTGTTTAGTCTGCCAGGTGTAGGGTGTCGCAAGACTCGAGGTGGACAGAAGTTGACTTGGCAGCGGGAAATAAAGTCACTGACGACAAAACTGAGTGCCATTGTTCCGTGTCGCCTTCCGGCTGGAGTCCACGTGACTCGCTTTTGCTTGGCTGGAGACTTTACAGGACATGGCTCGCAACCGACACCAGTGGCTCGTCTGCTGTCGTCTCGTAATCGGATAGCCTGTTTAAAGTATGTTCGTTGCTGAGTTATCTGCGAGATAATGGCTGATTATGACGCGTGGCAGTGAAAGACGCAAGGAAGCTGTCTCCCGGATGCCGCCTTTGCACGATAGCCAGCTGTTTGTGACGGTATGTTGTCTACACAAGGTGTAGGCGCCTTGACGCCGAATGTTGGCTTAAGGCATTAAGGTTTTCAGGTAAGTCCCTCTTCTCTCCCTTTTCTTATTCTTTATTCCATAGGCCATCATGGTTGTATGGCAGCGAAGCATCAGTTCAAATGGCTGATGTACTGCTGTGGTTGATTATGTTGATGATGAGCGTCTTGGACTCCTTTGTTGACGTAGCGAGGAACCGACCTAAATGGAGTTTATGTTATGAGTTTCTTTGTTTTCCCCCCTCTGCCTATTATCATTCTCCTACCACAATCTCATACTTGATGCATAAGATGGTAATTTGGATTATATTTTTAGCTTTTATTCTTCTGTACTGTTTAGTATCTTGCTATTTTCATGTCTATTACCTTCGTATTGCGACGTAATAGCTGAGATCTGTTTCTCACCCTCGGCTAACGTTTACTGATACATTGACTGATTTGGTCTGCTGCTTCCAGGTAGCCTGCACGTCTCAATTATACGCCTCTTCTGCAACTTTTATGGGATTTTTCTTTCTACCATTTCTTCTAAGACGTCTCTTTCCGTCTACTGTCGATTACTGATTCATACCTTGATAGTTACGGTTCATTTACTTTTTACCACTGATGTTCTAACGAGTCAAATCTAACACCGTCTCGACGCTAACGCAGTCTCCTATGCATTTTAATTGTGCATCTCTTGGTAATTTTTCAGCATGTCAGCTCTATCGTGCTCTGCTGTGCTCGGCTAATCCAGTTCCTTGATGCACTTCTTGTGCTTCGGTTGTTGGCAAATGTGAGAGGGCCGTCAGACTCATTTTCCGCAGTGTCCCAACTGGAGTGGCTATCCACACTATTTGCCCAAGCCGTTTCACACTTACGCGAATCACATGTGGTTTTCGACTTTGAGTTTGGCGCAGCAGAACTACACATCATTCGTGTTATGCATCTCATCAGCTTTTGCCGTTGGTCTGAGTGGAGTCGTTCCACTCCTCTTCATCCCATTTGAAACAAATGTCCATGGAAAATCAGCAAGTTAATTATTTCTCATCATTACCCCCAATTTACTCACGTTCTATCTAGATTTCAGATATCTCAATCGATGGTTAAGTTACGCTACGGGCAGTTTGCTTGGTGAAGTCTTCATTCACCTTCTACCTGAGACCTGGTCTAACCAAAATGGTAACTCACTTTCTCTCTTTCATCTATTGCCTCTGTGTTCTGCAGGTTCTGCTAGTCTTTCATCACACTGTATAATTATTGGTGCCTTATTTTTCTTTCTCATTGAGAGGCTGTTTGGAAACGGTTCCAAGATGAAGCAGGTTGGTCTTTTTGTTTTTTCGTTTGCAGCATCCACTGTGTGGATGAATTGCCACACGCATTCTACATCCGGGCTGCGATTTGCTCTGGTGTGAACCTCTGTCGGTCCAGCCAATGTTACCTTATTTGACGCATATAATTTCTACTTTTTGCCCACGATTAGTTTCGTACTTACTGCACTCGTTGAGGAGAGCAGAACTACTATTCCCGACCGGCGGGTAGAGCTTGACGGCTGCCATCTTGACACCTACACCAGCTTCAGCCGTTCCCGTCTATCCCCAGAGTTAGGGCAGCAATTCTGCTTCCTCTAACTGAGAAGTGCAAGCAATTACCAAACTGATCGTTGTATGCAGTGTTACGAAGAGCAATACCTGCCATTTATCTCAGTTGTTCTGACGGTTTGTCATGTTCATCCTTGGTGGAATTGTATCTGACAACTGCCTTGTCTTTAGCGTTGTACTTCTAATTTAATTAGCTTTTCCGTTTATAGTCAGCTCTATGCGCCAGAAACAACACGAGGTACCGGAATAATAGTCGCCATTCTTTGGTGCTAATCGCTTCATTCGAACTTTTAAGGCCCGCTCCTCCGTATAATTCGTTACCGAAATTCTACCACTCGTATTCGAAGTTCGGCTGTTTCAAAATGGTTCTTTAGCTCTGATGAGCGACATAGCTAGTGAAGGGAAGCAGATTATAGCTATTAGGAACATACGACTCTTCACTGCTGTGCAAGCAGTTACAGTCAGGACACTCAAATCTAGGTTGGGGGAGGTTTCAAGCCTCAAGCACAAAGGATTCAAGTCGGTCACTTAAACCCTCACCTGGTGTAGTGGTTCCCGATCACGGATCAGTAGGTAGCATGGAGTCGTTCTGTTGAATGAAACAGTTGGAATGATTTACAATGGTTTCCCTTTTCCGCTGTCTACTTCCATTCCGAGATGTTCATTTTACTCTGCTGCTAATGCTACCTGGCGCACGCCTTCTCAAAGTCATGGTTCGTTCCAGCTTGACCACACAGCAATAAGCAACAGACAGCGCGGAAGTATAACAGACTGCCGCTCGTACTGGTCAATTTGTCTGGACTCCGATCACGCATTGGTTTGTGCTAAGGTTTGGATGCGTTTCGGAGGATCGCCCATGCTTACGCACTATCAGCCGTAGGTCGAACATCTACAGGACCCTACGACGTTGTCTAAGTACCAAGCCGCTCCAACGTCCTGTTGCTCTCATGAAACCAATCGGCCCGCTTATGGTTTGCGCGCCCGATGTTCTCCTCGGCAGCAGCTGTCGCCTGGTCGCGAATGTGGTGCCCAAGGTCGCCCACTGTGGCTATGCATTCCACAACAAACAGGCATGCAGCCGTCGCCTTCTCCAGTTGCATACGTCTCTCCATTGTACCGAGTGTGAGAATGTGAAATTTAAGCCTACGATTCACGGCGGCCCAGGGTTCGTACTTTCCGCACGTAGATGTACAATTTGGTCCCCGCCAATTTGTGGTCAGTGCTACACTCAGCTCCACGCAGTACACGTGTCATGCGCACTTCACGCATGTCACGCTGACGTACGATGACATAGTCGAGCAGGTGAGCCTGCCCACTCTGTGGTTGCGTCCAAGTTGCTGTATCACCCGTACTTGGTGCGAACTGTGTTGGTGATCGTCAGGCCGTGGGTGGCACCCATTGAGAGCAGCCTGTCACCGTTCGCATTCGCTGAACCATTGTCATGTGGACCGATGACATCTGTCCATACCGATGCATCACGCCCAATGCGCGCGTTGAAATCACCCAGCAGAAATAGTCGGTCGCTCCTCGACACTGACCGTATCACGGAGGATAACTGAGTGTAGCATTGATCACGCGCGCCATCAGGATAACACATGGTCGAACCGTACCTTCTTATGAAAGTGGCAAACTTACCTTTTCCGAGTTGTAGGCAAATAGTCATCAGTCGCGCTGATGCCGGTGGACTCACCCACCAGCTGACTCTTTAGGCGATCAAATACTGCATGTCTGACCCCATGTTCACGTGGTGATGCGGTGGCGTTCCCCACCCAGCAGCACGTATAACCGGCACCATTTTCATGCAAGTTGCCTTGCTCAGCAGCATTGAAACGACGACGGATCCGGCTGAGAACGCAAGCAAAACTGGAGCAGCGTTGGTAGGTATGCTGCATTCGATTCGCTAACCACGTGCTTGCGTGCAGAGTTTCTTCATTTCAAGTGGTGGGTTTGCTATTTTGCCTTAATGATTTTTCATCTCATTTTAACGTCTACATGATTAACCTTCTATTAGCTTGCACACGTCACTTATGCGAATTGTAGTTAGCTTCGTTAAATTTTCGCGTTGGTGGCTATTTAAAAAAAATATATTTTATGTTATCTCGAAATTAGCGCGGATTCGTTGATAACCAATTTATTACCTATGCTAGTTTTCGACGAGGTATTTCGGGATATGCCTTGTTCTACGTATTATTTATTATTATCACTTCAAGTGATTGGCCGTTGCTTAACATCCCCGGGGTGGCTGCGTTTGATGTACATCTTGACAAGGTGCATATTTTGTAGGAAGTAGAAGTCACGATTAACATGCACGCACAATAATGTGCCTCGACGGGGAATCGAATCCCGGTCCACGAATTTCCGTTCCGCTGCTCTATTACCCATCACGTCCAAACTGGTTCCGGAGGACTGTGGGACATTGCTGGTGGGGTGGGGAGACGATTCGCACGGTCCTCGTTACCGTGCTAGGCTTGAAGAGTGCTTCCATGCACTCAGTTTGGAGCGGACCACGGTCCAGCCACCGCCTCATGTGCGCTTGATTCCTCACATACACCGTGCTTGTATTTGCGTGTGAAGCACTGTGGGCCCACTCCTTTGATGGATCATGGCTCCCATCCACATGCCTCCCGGTTCGTCGGTTTTACATTGGATATGGGATGTGTAGATGGAACTGTGGGTGGTGCAGCACAAGTCTAAGAATTGCTGGAATTCCAACACAGATTTCGCATCCAGTTTTCTCAAGCACTTTATCCCAAAATTTCACCACTCGCCGTTTAAAACAAAGATAATGACCTACACACTTTAGGTCTGGTACCAGTGGCCACGCTACTGCCTGGTGCTCGCACGTGCAGCAGTTGCCTCAGTATGGGAAACTGATCCAGATGTAATATCCGGTACGTCATTAGGAGGTAAACTCCAAACCGACTGTACGATAGGGTGTACATCCCTAGTCGTGTGCATTTGTCTTCGTACGACACCCCGTAAGTTGGTAATGAGTCTGATAGCTACATGCTGAACCCGACGCAATTTCTGCGTCTCGCCACATGATCGGAGAATAGGCGAATGAGCCGTACTCAAGCATCGATCTTATGATGAAAGAGTAGAGGCGCATAACAATCTTTTCAGACCAAATTAGAACTTGCATTTGAGTGTCTACAGCATGCTCAGTCTGTTTCTCCATAGCTTGTTTGTGTTGTTTACGGACTTCAACTCACAGTATGAGAGTACGCCGAGATCCTTCACGAAATGTGTGAGATGCAGCGGTTGTCCGGTCACCTTATCCCAGTATGGTAGATAACGATCTAACTGGGTTGACCGGCAAGTCGACCTCTGCAGACCACAAGGACAGGCGGTCAAGGTCGTGCTGAAGTACGCCGCAGTCGTCGGGAACATCAATTATTCTCCAAATCTTCATGTTCTCTATAAACAAGGTGCAAGGTCATCGAGGAAGTGCTACTTCGTTGATTTGTATCAGGATCAAAATGGGCCCCAGCACTGTGCTTTGGGGTCCCCACTAGTGGAGGGATACCATTCCTTTAGTTGATCATTCACCTGTACCCTCCGTTTTCGCCCAATGAGGCAGTCACCGATTCAGTGGTGCATCGAGCCACCAACATCATACATCAGCTTGTTGAGGAGGACCTCGGGGTTTACTTTGTCAGACGCATTACTGAGATCATTGTAGGTTACATCCACCGATTTCCCTCGGTTCACCGGTTGCAACGTTTCAAGCCATATAAACAGCAAGGTGGTGATACAGGAGCGTCCTTACATAAAGCCATGCTGTGCGGACACAAGAAGGTTTTGCTGCTCCAGCAACTGTAGTAAATCCTTTTACACGATTTCGAGTACTTTGTTTAAAAGGGAGGTCAGACAAATCGGCCGGTGATTTTCCACCTTACTCAGGTTACGGCCTTTCGGAATCGGCTTCACTATCGAGCATTTCCAGTCGATCGGCAATGCACCTTCGGACAGCAATCTGTCACGGAGGGCGACATGATAGCTGACAATGACTTTAGAATCAACGGGTGGAGCCCATAAGAACCGGTAGGCTTCGTTCTGGCAAATAGATCGCGGACATCTTCCACATGGCAATCCAGGCTCTCGAGTTCTGCAGAGGATGCACACGTCGAGCTTGGTAGAGACACATACTCACTTGCAAATACAGAAGCGTAGTGCGTCGCCAATGCAAACGTACCTTCAGCGCTGGAACTTAGAGGCTGTCCGTCAGAGCCCTCTAACACCGCTCCGTCACTTGCAGGTCTCAGGCGCCGTTTCAGTTGAGCGGTAGTTCGCCTGGGGACCATCTTCGCTGCGGTTGCGAGCGTTTCCTCGAACTACCGACGCTTTTTTGTTTTCGCGTTGTTGCATGGATTCCTTTGCCTTTTGTACACTTCGTATTCGTCCGTAGAGCAAGACTTTGGGGAATTTATTCCAAAAATACGCGTCGCTGTCTAGCCAACTGGTCATACTCTTTGTCGAACCAATGTGGCTTCACTAGCCCAGATTTCCGATACTTGAGGGATACAAATTGAGCGCACAGCGATTTCACACACTTTTATAACAGAACAACAGGTTTCAACATATGAATCCTGCGGCAGCGACCAGCGCCTCTAGTGTGACCATCGAATCGGCCTTCCGGTAGTTGTAGGATGGCTCTAGCAGATGCGAATATGGCATCGAAAGCTCAAAGCTGGCCATTATCCTCGCTGCAATAGGCTCTAGGACCGAAACATCACATACGCGCATCAGGTCCATGCACGATGGATTTGTGTGCGGTGTAATGCGCGTCGGCTGGCACACGTGTTGTGCTGCCCCGGTCTCAAATGTCATCCAAGCAAACTCTCCATTTCACCATGCCCGGGGAGGAGTTGTACCTCAGATCAACCTATTCGTGGGAAGTTGGAATCATCCATGAGCAGGAAGCGCGGACGACTCATAAGGTTTTGTACATGCAACTACCAATCCAAACAGCGACTTGGCCTACTGCGATAGGCTGCACCCATGAACAGTGCTCCACGCCTCAGGTGGATGGAGCACCACAATTGTTCGCATAGACCATCTTTACTTCAGGTGGTGCTTATCAGCCTACCGCATAATGAGGTCCTTATATATAACAGCACACCACCGTGGTCGTTTGATTGTTTGTCGCACCGGAAGCACTTGTGACCCGTGATCCAGACTACTTGGGCGAATCCAACCAAGTCTCAGCAAGTCTTAGTACGTCCGGCAGACGAGAGGCAACGAAGCGGCACAAATCGTCCCGTTTGATCACTAAACTGCAACCATTAGTGAAGGTTACACACGGTCCACAATAGGACTCGCTGCCCGCGCGTGAAACGTCATCCACCTGTTGATCCGGGTTCGGCAAACGCAGGGGACTACCCGAAAATTTACAGTATGCTGATTCGCTTCCCCATTATCAGTACGCCGCTTAAGCTCAACGATAGCGGACTTGAGTTTCTCCCTGTCTGGGCGAGGATCTTAATCTCTGTAAGAGGGATTGATGGCAAAACGTATGAGGACCTACACAGCGCTGTTTGTTGGCATGCGCTTTACATCTAGATTCTTCGAAGCGCTTTTACGGGACTAGACCGATTCACTTTCATTTCAAACTACCGCTCGGCGTACACGATCGGTACTTTTATCTGGGCAGTTGTATCACATCGGTTGATCATGTCAGCGATAGGTTACTATGCATTGATGTAGTCCGTGTGGCTCTTCAAAGTCTCTATCACTTTGTAGATTTGGTTGCTTCAATGTAGCAAGTCTTATCGTGTGAATCACAGGCTTGAACCTTGCGTTTTGACTATATGTTCAAAAGTCAATACAGCATGTAGCCGGCCGGTATCTTTAAGGATCACAAGCCTGTCTTGTAATCCGAGAGCGCGGATTCGAGTCCGCGTGGGCGACCTCTGCAGAGTCCTTATCCCACATACGACTAGTGGTGGTTGCGCGGCAACGAAGCGTCTGTACTGCGTACCGGCGTACTGCTTTTACCTTTTGACTACACGTTCGTCATATAGTGTTCGACAACGGCCTTTCTGGTGTCTCTGGAATGCCTATCCACCTTCACCTCCACTAATTCGATCATTTGCTCCACATACCTAAAGGCCGGTTTCCACGATGTGGATTGTTAAGCAATGCTTTCCTTTCTAGGTTGTTAGTCAACAATATGACTAAGTAGCCCGACCGGGTCAGCAAGAAATGAACTATGATTCATGTTTATGACCTTTCTGGATATTAGCCTCTGGATTACTCACGTCATGGGTTAGCTGCTCTATTGCTCATGAAGTCGATGGTGCCGTTGCATTGGCCCTCTCATTTCCATCATCGTCCTCATCATCCTCATCAGCAGCAGCAGACAGAGAGAAATTCAAGTCTTCAGGGACTGAACTAAAGCGACGCACGGACGATGGAGAACCAAATCTCCGTATTGTAAATTTTCGGGTAGTTACCCGGATTCCTCCGCGAATCCGGATCAACAGGTTTCTGATGCTTCAGGCGCGCCCAGCGGTCTGCGCGTAGTCTTTGCTAACGTTTGCAGTCTGACGAACAGGCACGATGTGCTGTACTACTTTGTAACCTCTCAGCGACCAGACGTATTAGGCCTTGCTGAGGCATGGTTAAACTCTGACGTAACCGACCAAGAAGTGGAAATCAGCGGCTACTCATGCTTCCGCTATGATAGACCATCTAATGATCGCGGTGGAGTTCTACTTTACATAAAATCTTTCTTGTGTGGGAGACTAGTGAGCGCTTACCGATGTGCTGATGATCTATATGAGCAGTTATGGTGTTTGATTCACCTCATACGCTGCGAGATGCTCGTGGGCGTGGTATATCGCAGTCTGCTGAGCCGCTGTTTGGGCTGGTTGCCGCATGTCCGCAACCACATGAGTCGTCAGATGTTCCTACTCATGGGCGATTTCAACTTACCCCGAATACAGTGACCTGAGGCCGAACTTCTCCCATGCCACTGTGAAGTCGAGAGGAAGTTTACGGAGTTGATATTTGAAACCGGGGCCACACAGCACATCAACCAACCGACACGCATTACTGCGCGCACGACTCCATCGTGCTTAGACCTGCTTTTGACTAGCTGTGGGCAAAGTGTGCATGACATTCAAGTCTTAGAGCCTCGGGGAGCGAGTGACCACTCGATGATCATAGCCAACTTGGAACTGCCGCTGCCATATTCTCCCACACTGAAGCCAGCCTTCAACTATTGGAAGGAGGACTTTAATGGCCTCACTTGAGCAGCTAGCCAGATGGACTGGTCTTTATCACAGAATTCGTCTATTGAAACCTGTTGGACTATCATTAAAAAGGGAGTGAAATCGTTGTGCGCTCGATTTGTACCCCTCAAATATCGGAAAGTTGGGCCAGTCAAACCACATTGGTTCGAAAACGAGTCCAACAAACTGGCCGGACGACGACGCAGACTATGGAACAAATTCGTGTTATCTGGCTCTGATAAAGACTACAAGGCGTACAAGGTACAGCGAAATCGCTGCAACAATGCGAAAACAAGAAAACGCAGAGGCTTCGAAGAGGAGCTTGCAGCCGCCGCAAAAACTGCTCCCTAGAGAATCTTCGCATACATGAAGCGGCGTCTGAAGGCTGCAGCCAATGTCCCAGTGTTAGAATGCTCCGATGGACAGCCCCTAACCTCGAGTACAGATCGTGCGTCCGCATTGGCGGCGCACTTCGCCTCCGTATTTGCAAGTGACCAGGTGTCTGTAACGAGTTCGACGAGTACCGCTCCAGCTGAACTTGACAGCCTGGTCTGCAGTATTGAAGATGTATGCAAGCTTCTAGCAAATCTTGACAGGACGTAGCCTGCTGGGCCAGATGGAATCCACCCACTGCTTCTCAAGTCCCTATCGGCCATCATCGCTCCTTCGGTAACTGAGCTGTTCAATAGGTCACTATTCACTGGATTATTACCGGGCGACTGGAAATGCTTAATCGTAAAGCCCATACCGAAAGTGGTAACCCAAGCAAAGTGCATAACTACCGGCCGATCTGCCTGACCGCTGTTTTGGCAAAGACGCTGGAGAAGCTTGTGAAGAAGAGTCTTCTGCAGCTACTCGAGTCGAAAAGCCTCTTGGCGCCCGCACAGTATGGTTTCGTGAAAGGTCGCTCGTGCATCGCCAACCTACTGTTGACGAGGCACGAATGGTTACAAGCGCTGAACCAAGGCATATCAGTCGACGTCATTTACATTGACTTCAGTAAGGCTTTTGACAAGGTAGATCATGCAGTGCTCCTCGACAGGCTGAGGATGTGCGATGTTGGTGGTTCGCTGCACCAATGGATCAGGAATTTCCTTGTTGATCGAAAGTGGAGCGTCCAGGTGGACAACCATTTAACCGAGCAGCGGCGTGCCCCAAGGCACTGTACTGGGGCCGATTTTGTTTCTGATCCATGTAAATGATGTGCCTCAGCTACTCCAATTACCTTGTGCGTTGTTTGCAGATGACTTGAAGGTGTGGGGAATAATCCCCACACCCAATGATTGTGATTTGCTTCAGCAGGACCTCGACCGCCTCTCCACCTGGTCTGCAGAGGTCAACCTCCCAATCAACCCGGTCAAGTCGCAATTAATGATGCTGGATAAGTGTGAGCATAGTCGAACCTATACGGTGGCTGGTCAACCGTTGCATCCCGCGCCTTTGGTGCGCGACCTCGGTGTGCTCTCACGGTACTACCTAAAGTTCATGGACAACACTAACAGGTTGTACCAAAACAGTCTTCGTATGCTTTGGGCGCTCAGGCGCAGCTTCAGCACTTGGTCCGAAGAGATTGCCACTCGCCTCTTCGTTTCAATAATACGACCAATGCTAAAGTATGGCTCTCCCGCGTATTGTCCTATTACCCGAGGCGAGGTAGAAAAGCTTGAGCGAGTGCAGCATGTAGCCACCAGGCTGTTTCCCAACTTACGACGTGTACCGTACGATGACCGGTGTAAGAAACTAGGGCTGTACACCCTAGCTTATCGTCGAATGAGGGTTGACCTCATCAGGACGCACCGGGTATTGCATCTGGGTGATTACCCAATGCTGAGACCGCTGCTTCATCTGCAGCACACGAAAACACCGGTATAAGCTTCTCGTACCGGATTTGAAACGGGTCACTCACCAACTCTGTTTCGAACGCAGAGTGGTGAATGTATGGAACGACCTGCCGCAGCACGTAGTTGAGGCAAAGTCTTTGTCCGAATTTAAGAAGTTACTTGACGAACACTTTGCCGACGTAAAATATATTGAGCGGTACACAGTATATCGGGTATTTGTCTATAAGCAACGATTGATGCAGCTACATAGAGCAAACTCTACTTGCTGCTTGCAACCAGTATTCAGTATGCAGTGTTCATCATCATCATCATCCTCATCACCCTCATCTTCCTTATCATCTTCATAATAATCATCATCATCATCAATCTCATTTCCACCTCTTAACTGTTCCACCTGGACCATTTATTTCTTGTCCATTCCTCTTCTTTGCTGTGGTTATGGCTATGTTCGTCAAGATTATTGGATCCACCGCACATCGATTCGCGTACCGCAGTTTCTAACTTGTACTGAACTGAACCAAGTCAGGCAGACAACTCTAGGGATTCACTTATTTTATTTTGTATCGGGTACCTGTCAATCAGCTTAATCTATTTATGGCAGCGATACTGAATTTCTCGAAGGAAGTGTCAGTTAATATCAAAGAATACCTAACTTTTGCCCGTTTTTTTCATTTTCTTGATTTTTTATCATTCGTTCCGACTCCGGCAGCCGAAGTTGGGATGATGCGTCTGCCTTGTAACTTTACATCCACCGGTCCGAATATGCGTAACTGTGACAGAAACCTTGCAGTATCCCCCTTGCACGCATACAGCTGGTGCGGTGCGAGACAACGGTGCGGCGCAATGGTGTGTTGCTGCTGCTACTGCCTTTTCTGCCCCAACTCCTACAGTGTCTGGTTTCTATTCCACAATATTTATTTCGTGCCAGATGTTCGGTTGATCTCCTTTATGTGAATTAGTGCTTTCTCCGTCAGCTCTCATCGACTCAGTCGAATGCATCGTGTCTCCTGCTTGACTCTTCTCTGTCGATTTTCCAAAGTGATTAACAAGTGGCTACTGCAGCACGCTGCATTCAGCTATCTATACCCACCCACCCACGAGACCATTCTCCATCCCATTGCCTTACTTTTCAACTCTAATTTCAGTAATACAAGTGAGTCTGTTCTGTGTCAGTTGTTCTCACATGGTTGGTTTGGACCTTAATGTTTCTCACTGTCGGTGTGCTGCTTAACCTCTCCTCTCACCTTGGCATCTCGGTTATGGTGTTCCCACTTTTCGTTTTGCTTTCGCAAAACTATCCATTACCCAATACCATCCGTTGCTTTTTTGTACCTTTTTGCTTCACAGATCGAGGGATATCTCAATCTACTTTTAAACGTTATTGACAACTTCACTCATGGCGTTGCTATTGGGGCAAGTTATTTGGTTTCGCTACGTGTGAGTGTGACAAAGTGATGTTTGATCTTCCGGGTGCATAAACTCATGCATACGTCTCTCATTATGTTGTATGTTATTCTTATTTAGGTTCGGAATGTGTTTTATACCAACATATGGTATGTCAAGTGCTTTTATTCTCTTTTCGGTGCTTTCCCGTTTACCGACTTCCCGTTTGTTTTGTGAGTGGCTGATTCCTTTACGTCTTAACATTCACTATAGTGAATATTATGCGAACAGCGCATTTCATGCAAAGCAACATACCTGTTGCGAAACAATCGTTTGTAAAGTCTTGATCATGCCAGATTTGGTGTGCCTCGAAGTATTCACAAATAAATTATTTATTCTTACTGACTGACAGTCTTGCTATCCCTGCCTGGCGAGTGCATTTAACCGAAACCGGTTGTGTGGAGTGTAGTGCTTTCACCGAGTACCACCAAATATTCATCTCTGCGTTTTATTGCAGTGTATACAGATGCTCAAATGTTCATCAGTCGCCATAATTTGCTATCCGGCTCTTCCTGTTTGTGCTTCTAGCTTATTATAAATAAATAAGTGGATTTATTCTCGGAAAGTTCGAGACACGCCTGGATTAGTTTTCCGAGCTGAGCAATTTGATTGCTGACGTTCCACCACCAATCGAGGCGACATCTTCAATGCTTACTAGCAAGTAGCTTGTTATGAGGTACTGAGCTTCGAGCAAATCCAGATCC
>OX104068.1:90294460-90354420 GCA_944474145.2 Dicrocoelium dendriticum | reverse complement strand
ACTGATCAATAAAGCAACATGCATCACGGGTAACCGACCAGTGGAGTGACACACCTGCTCTACGATATCCAGCGTGAAAGTGATCTAAGTCTCTTCATCCACTGTGCAACGTGAATGCTTTGACCTGAATTCCAAATACATATCGGCGTAGTAAACATTTTCCGAATCCTATCTGCCTAATTTGAGATAACATATGATCAGTGTTTCCTTGTCCCCATATGGCAGTCACGGTTCTGGTCTCGTAGCGCCAAACTGAGGGCCACGCTTCATGTATGTACACCTTTAAGTAGTATGTATCAGTGATATCATTGCCCTAGTCTACTGTCAATTACACTCATAACAATCAACGTGTAACTGGCTCAATTCAGTTGTCTGCCACATTCTGATCGCTGTCTTTTCCCGTCCCTCGCTTTTTACCACAGAGAATCAACGATTCACGTCAGTCTAATACTGCTTGGTCTCGCCACTATGTTGTTTGTTTCCGCGGTTCTAGATCAATGACCGAATGCGCTACATGAACTTGAGTCTGACCGACTATCCAACCCAAAATCAGAACACGCTCATTCCGCTCTTTCGAGAGACTGGCTCCTGTTAATGATCACTTTTTTTCTATCATCTCCCCTCACTTCTGATGCTCATCCCCTTCTCAGCTGTCACCGATTGTGCTGCTTTCCACGTCGCCTTGCATAAATGTTCTCCCAATGAAACTGGAGCTCCTTTTCGCCTCATCTGCTGTGCTATGCTCGGAACGAAATCGCTGTTCCACATGTGCGCTGCAGCACCATCTGGTATCGCTTCCCGTCGACTTGTTATATTGTAAATATCTTCGGTTGTGAGTCGTTTTGCAATTTCGATTATGGATAGAATCTCCAAGTTCATTAATTCACTACCCTCGATAAGCTTCTGAGTGAAAAGGTCGGCCGGTGGCCCAGAGGATTTTACGCCACCGGTTCGAATCCGCGTGGGGCCGGGCGTCCTCGCGGTACACTCAGCCCACATGTGACTGGTGGTGGTCGCATGGCTACGAAGCGTGGGTACAGTCTGTCGGCGTACTGCTGATCGCCCATTTTTCTGAGTTAGAAACATGGTCTAGTGAATGAACCATGCAGATCAGTTCGGTACAGCTAAACCACCATGATCCGGCGAGCGAATTTCCATGGGTCCGATGTCGTCTGGACCATAATAAATACCGGTGAAGAAACGAGGTAAAACGCCAGAAGGGTTTTAAAAAGTGAATAAAAATCGTACACCAGCTTCATCGAGTTTTTCAAAAAAAAATTTTACCGCATCATTAAGTGGTCACTTAGCGGTTTCACCTAACTAGATACAACGAAATCGTATAACGCACATGAATTAAGTAACGTGGGTGGTTAAGCTTCAGCAAACATTTCTGTGGCTAATTAATCAGTCGCGGATTTTCAGCAACGCGTGGGACTCTGGGTCACTCCAGAAGCCAACGCCGGAAGTCAGCTGCGGTGCTATTTTACAAGAGGCAAAGGCAACAATATCCAGAGCACAAGATGCACAACACTTGTATGCTCCAAATGCAACCGATCGTCAAACGAGGGCAACCCGAAACAACGGACACTTGAGGTCCAGTATCAAAGCCAATTAAGGGAGTTGCAATCAGACGTGATTTAAAACCAAGCGATCGGTAGTCCAATTTGCAGTGTACAGTGTGTGGCGAGGGGTGAGTTCACGAGCACTGAATTACATGATAGCACGAGTGAATATCAAAGCTATAATTCTAGAAGTGAGATATGCCAGCGAATGAGGGTCTACAGTATGTTAAACACTAAGTATGTACTAAAAGTAGGGGCTAGAATGGAGATGTACCTGTACAGACAAAACGTTCGAAACGACTTCATTGAAACTCCAGATTATTAACAACTGAACCTTCGCGTTTTCGTGCGCGTTTGACAGTCTGTAGAGTAGGGTGTGAATTTGGCTTGATTCTGGTCAGAAAACGCTGTAGGCGTCCATACCTAAAGAGCACAGGAAGTGGAACCATAGGCAAGCACCGTTCGAAGTTGCCTCAGGGAGACCAACGATATGCGAGTGGCCAGATGCAAATTGTGGAGAAAAAGGCACTTGTACTCTAGAATCCTTGCTTCAGCTTGTATGGTTGGTCAATACAGAGATACTCGCATAAATTACACCCGAAGTTCTGCTCTATTTACCGTACGTACGAGTCGAGTTGCACAGAGCACAGTTCAGTTAGACTATGGCCCGCACTCCGAAGTGCGGAGGGTCCAGTTACCCAGGATAACAATAAACAGCAACGGGGAGAAAATGAAGTGGAATACCAAGTAAGGCAAATAATTTGATATCTTAACCCGTCTACTCACAAGTAATCAAAAATTGAGATCTACCGGTCCTTAGAATGCTGCGTACGTTCACGGCACTGGCAAGGGAAGTACTGACCCGGATAGCCAGCCACTGTCCTCTGCATTAGCAGTAACCTGAATCACAGTGGAGGATTTGTCGGGTTATATCGTGATTAGATTTCAATCCGTTATGCTTGGCTATCGTCCCCTATGGCTCAGTGGCATAAGCTGCTGACTAGTGTTGCAAGCCACTAGCGGTCATGGGTTCGATCCCTATTAAAAGAGCGAAACCATCGTCTGCTGCTTTTCCGGATTGGTGGATTACCCATGCAGTGAACCAAATAAAAGGGAATAAAATCGGAAGGCTAATTGGAATGGAATGTTGACAACTAGCTACAGGAAACCGAATTTGAGAGCGCCTCTGAGTGACGGCCTGTACCATATCCGATAGGATCTGCAATCATTGATGTGGACTATCCCGAGGAACCCGCCAGTCTCACGAAGTCTTACGGTCAATTTCCGCATGCTGTTATGCTGTGTCATCGACTAGCCAACTCGCAGTTTTCCTCAAGTTGGTGCGGCGACGGCGTGTAGTACAGAAGACATAACCCAACCAATAGAAGCGGTTTGAGTTTATTAAGCACTCCAGTACAGTGTCAGATTACGTGTTACCGAACTGGCGGGCCTCCACATTGGTCACTCGGAGTTCACTCCAGGTGCTGCGAATAATGCTGCGTAGACAAAGCCAATCATATATTGCCGGTTTTTTTTTAACAGCTTTGACATGCATGTCCATATCTCTGATTTGCACGGTAACACAGGTCGCACTATGTCATTGTGTGCCCTTCTCTCAGCCAGTAGGACTGCATCTCGTCTACCCTGTAAGCTATTTAACCATTGAAAAGAGTGCATCAATCTCTCCATTGTTTTGACCGCCACAAGTTATGCTGCTGTCTAGAGAAGTAGACCGATAAATGACCATGAGACGTGTTGGGCCAGCCCTGCAGTGGTACCTTACACTTCAGATGAGAATGATATACCGAATATCAGGTGTAACTTGTCGCAATCCCCTCTCAGGCGGTCAGGCTCCCATACGTCCGGAAAAGTACCGGACGGCCGTTTCGACCTGTTGGATCTCATCAGTGGTGCGCGTTTTTCAGACCCCCGCTAGGTTCCAACTTCATAACTTCCGGATGTCAGCAGCTTATACCACTAATCCATGCGTGACGGCGACAGACCTGTATGGCTGACAGTTGACTAAGATATAGTGCGGCTAACCCTCCATTTCCATATCATACCGAATCGCTCTTACATCAGTGTGATTGAGCCATATCGTCTGCATGCTTCATGCTTACCAATCGGTACGGCGGTAAGTGATACGTGTCTTCGGCGAAACCGGGTAACAATGCACGGAACGAAAGTGAATTTAAGCAACGACGGTGTTGGCAATATAAAGGCAATTTACTTACGCCTCTTTGCCATCCAACTGGAACTGGCTGCACTCGTGTCGGGATGTTGGTAAGGTTTGTAAGCCTGTGTGAAAGAGCGAGTATTCGAGCTCGGCGCACGGAGACGGCAAACCTGACGATTAAGCCACTAAATCATAGAATCAACGAGTGTGCACGAGAATATATGCAGCCGTTTAATCGCTCGTGGTTCACTTATCACAGCCCACATGTGACAGTCAAGCCCATGCAAGATGTGAACAAATCGGCTCGAAGCAAACTGTTACCGACCCGCGTTGATCTGACGTCCAATTCACACGATGTGTGTAAGTTGGACACCGGAAAATATGCTATGAAAGTGCTGATATGGAGCCAATAAAGCCTATGAAATTCCAAGATGCCTAAACCGGGACTTCATGTCAATGAGACACTACATCTCAACTTGCAGGTAGCCCCAGTTCCAAGTCATATCATGTGCGAATGCCTGTTTCATCCCGTCTATCAAAGGCCCTGGCCTCAGGGCGCTTTCAGTTGTCTGACTTTTTCAAAAATGCTGCGAAAAGGTTGCCCTCAGAACTCCATGGTATTGCACCTAATACGTCTACAACAGCAATCCCTACAACCCAGGTTCCAGCCAGCCAGCTAAACTCAACGGTAAGAGTTTAAGCAAGGATGGACCCGACCGTGCAGTGCGGCGTCGAAAATTGGCAACATTGAAAATGGTTATCCCCGCAGATCCATAGAGAAACACAGTCAACAGCGAGGCCCAAAGGACTTATTGCATATAGAAGCCAAGGAGAAGATCTACATCGAGTTGCCTTACAAGAGTGACTTTCTACGCTGAAGACCATCAAACGTATAATTTCTGCTATGCAGAGAAGTCACTAGGCTGCAGAACTTATGGTCATTAACCGAACTCGTAATTTTCCTCTTCCTCCGACGAAGGAATCTCAGCCGGTCGGGGCCAATTCACACTGCATATACCAATTGGTGTGTCACTGCGGATCCAGTTACATAGGCAGAACACGTGCCGAGGTGGGTTCAACGTGAAATTGACTAACATCCTAAATCTTCATGCTCGCACAGGCCGCGAGCTTCCTCAATAGGTACACATACCGGTCATGCGTCACCGGATACAGCTCAGTTCAGCGTTCACAGTCGTGTTACGTCACTCTAATTTTCGCTTCCTCCGTTTCGCCAAGACTGGGTGTTCAAAAACAACTATTCGTTGGCTTAAGGCTACCATTTTCGCTTCAAGTTTGTTTGGTCACACCCATAGTTATTCATATAGTTGTACTTAGGAGACAATACGAGATGCATGCACCTACCAGCTTTTGTCTGCTTACCTCATTCAAATTGCTGGAGGGAACTAATTGCTTTAAACATTGAAAATGTCTCAGCTTCGAACGCAATTGCAATGATCCAAGTGAGCGACAGTTGTTTCGTAGTAAATCACAGCTCAAACTGACGTCCCTTGTCGCAATTCGAATATTCAGCGGGTACTCCGGAACGCAGATTTGAGGAGAGTTAGTAGTTCATGAATTGACACACGATTTCACCCGTTTTCCAAGTGGTTCCAATGTCATAAGCACATCATATGGTCTGAGAAGTTCACATATAGACTCACAATCTTGGAAGAGCAATATCGACCGTTGGTATAGCATTAGGCACAAAGTCGAGGCCACACTATTGGATTGGTTTCCGGTTAACAGCCGACTACGTACAGTTCGGCTTCAAAGCTAATGCAGGGTTAACAAGCATCGCACTAAAAGGCACAACTTGTTTATGGTCTCTGCTTATGCGCCAACACATTGTAGCTGCGGATCAGTCAAGGACGGTCTCTATCACCAACTCCATCAGCTGTTCCGTAAAGCTGCCAAATCGGACGTCGTTGTCCTTGCAGGAGACGCACGAGTTGGTCGCTTGTTACCATGACATGACCCACTGAACGAGAATCGCTCAGATAATGAAACCGGGCTTCTCACTTTGTGTAAAGACAACGGCCCATTTCTCCCAAGAACAAACTTGAAACACTCCAGGAGGCGCTGTGCAACCTGACGTCCTCCATCACCAACTCAGCATTGGTCTCAGATCACATTTGCTATCAGTTTCAAATGGCGGAGCAGCATACAAGATTTCAGACCGTTCCTGACTCATTCGCTCATTTATTACACACGTCAGCTAGAAGTGGGGATACCTTAGCCATTGTGCCGCATTACACAGGGAATAAGAATGGTAAAGAGATGAAACACAGGCGCGCCAACTGAGTCAAACATCTTTCCGGGTAGCTAGCAGCCGCCTTTCGTATCGCAAAAAATTACATTATTATTCAGGAATGAGGTCGGCTCCCAGACCTTGCCAACAAGTGTATCCAGTCAAGTGTGTTCATCGTGTTTCGGACCCCAACCAGGGAGCCGAGGCCAACTTCGAAGTGAGAGCCTACATTCATTTTGACCATGTCGTCGGTTGGGGTCCCTTCCTCTTCATTCATCTACACCTCCGGTGCGCAAATAACGCACGTCATGGGAGTCAGTGTGCGGGCATACGCAGCCTGGTTCGTGAAATAACGGTGCTTAGTGGTTCACTTCCTCTTCCTGTGCTATAAACAAGGTGCCGAAAACGCTCATTGCTCACACGATGTTCCCACCATGTGGGCCAAAGTGCGAATTAGATCACGCGCTGGTTTGTGCGAATATCTTCGTGCGATTCGGAGGGCTTCCGCCGTCTGTGACTTTGAAGATATTAGAAGGTATCATACTTGATAGATGGCTTGTCCAAATCAAACGCTACTTTTCAGTTCGCCTATCGTAATTCAAGGTCTGTCTTGAATGCATTAGCCTGTCTTGTACACTGTGCTTTCATCACTCGATAGAAAAAACAAGTCCACGCGCATTTGCTTCCTAGATTACAGCAACGCTTTCGGTTGTGTAAACCGCGAACTGCTGTTACACGATCTACTAGTTTCCGGAGTTCAACCTTCATTAGTATCTTTTCTTACAGACTACTGTGCCAATCGTATACAGTTTACCAAGAGTGGGGGGAAAAGCTCTTCCTCATTGACCAGAAATTCAGGTGTCCCCATTCCTATTTTCCGCCTACACCAACTCCATTCCCGTTTCAAAGGAAGCGATCCTACTAAAGCATGCTTATGACGTGATCTTCCGGTGTACACAATCACACCACAGATTCATCGGCTAACTTGCAGTGCTTCTTGGACAACCTCGCTTCCTGGTCCAAATCTCGCTGTCTTTCACTCAATGCACCAAAGTGTAAAGATGTTATCTTCTCGTTAACCAAGGAAAACTGTTATCAACAGCTCATGACGCACACCCGCATCTTAGTACTGACAGTGTCAGTCTAAACTCCTGTACACTAAGCCGGGATCTCACGTGAATGTAACATTCGTTAAAGTCAGCAGACCATTGTCTTACATCTCTCGACTAAGATCATTAGCCGTGCCTCGTTACCTGATTCTACGGGTTGTCACCGCTCGCGTAATATCGCACTGGACGTATTACTCACTTGATATTCCCAGAACTCTTAAACGAGCAATTCAAAGTGATCAACGGGCATCTGAAGCATTTTGCTCGATGCAGCGAAATTTCTATGCTTGCGTTTACTAACATCATTGTGTCCAATCAGGCTCGTTCCTGCGAAAAACTGGCTTCCAAGATACTAATGCCAGCCACCCTCACTATTGTGCATTGCTGGAATGTATCACGACTTCGTTGACCAGACAAACGTACAAAGCCATTTATATCCGCATACGGGCTTACGGTACGTCAGTTGTTCCCTATTTGTCACGTTTTCTGAGGGATCAAGAGGTAGTCAAACAAGGCCTTGTTGCCAAACTGAATAGATGATATCATCACTGTTACCATTTTGAATTGGTGGCGTACCATACGTCGTGTTGTCCTCCGGGAAGCAAGACTGGGCCGCGATCACGAATTCCTTTATTAAGATTACGCCCGAATATTTATAGAGTATATGCACTATTTACAACAGTCCGTTTCAATGGCTCATCCCCGTTATTTGCATTGTGTCGCTGGCCTCTCTTCCATTGGTTTATGCTTGCTCGCCACCTTCACTCTGTCTAAAATCACCTTGACTTTCTTAGTTGATGTACGATTGGGGGATGGGGTCCGCGCGCTTCTTCCCTCGGTCCAATGCCACAAGCCTTGGTTCAAGGGTGCACGGGTATGCTCTCCTGCACCTGCTGGCGCCTGATTGGTCACTTGTACGTTCAGTGGATGGTTGCAGGCTGGACGCGATCAAGGGTCAACTATTTCCCGATTGGCTGACCAATCTGCTTCCGGCAACATGCCCACTCCCTATCGGTCTGGCCTGTGACGTTCGATCGGCATTACAGCGTTTCCAATCACCAGCATTTCCAGCCCCCATCACACCATATACATTTGTCATATTTTTATTTGATTTTATTTGTGCCTTTAGCGTGTGTTGTAGCTGAATATTCACTTTTCATGGGTGCATAAAGTGCATTGTTGACTTGTCTTGAACTGTGGGCTCGATACAAACAGTTAAATGGTCACTTGGCTCAGCTGAAATATCAACTGTCATTGAAAACAAATTAGCCCCTGTTCCGCCCACTGAACACCATTGGAGCTTTTTGCAGCATGTAATGCTAAATTCGGAATAGTCTGTGGGTTAGCAGATCATCTCTCCAAGGGTTAGATCTCCACGCACTCCCTAGTATTGTTTGACCACCGCAAAAATCTCCGAGTAAACTCGGACCACAACAAACGTCGCCGCATTTCCAACTAACAACTTAAACGAGAAGCACAATGAAGTGATGAAGCTCGGTGAATGTATGCATTTCGTATCGTATTTTCATTGCCGTAAACGATAACAGAATGAAATACAACTGTCAATTGATGCATAATTGCAAATAAACGAAAGGGAAAAACGGAAATCGCGTCTTTACGTCCAAGGCAATCTGGAGCTGGTCGATAGTTGCTTTTGTATACAAAGCTCCTGCGGAGGGGACGGAAATCGGTAAGCCACAGCAGAACTTAGTATTACGTGCTTACCGCGATCCGGTGACCCGAGATCTTTAAGTTCCTGTCGACCTGTGTGAACGCGTAGCCTGAACTGGGCATGCTTATTGAGCTGTCCCGCGTTGGATCAACTTTGGAAGGTTGTCCTACATCCGGGAACTCAAGGTTCCGTCGGTTCTGCCTATGCAACTAGCTCCGCAGCTACATACGAATCAGCATACACATTGGGAGTTAGCGCCGTTATGCTGAGTCCCTTTCAGTGGAGGTAGCGATAAATTGAGGGTTCGATCGACAATTTTGACTTTAAAAGCCCAGAAGGTGCGTTGCGTGAAAGAGATTCGCTGTTTGGTAGTCCTCACTGTGGCGATATCACTCCTAAAGAGGAGCTCCAGGATTATGTTCTTTTTAGACACTGGGTGCACTGGATCTCTCGTTCGGATGATTTGACTGCTTCTCAATGGACCTACGAGGGTAAACACTTGTAACTAATGTACTAGTAATAAGTTCCAGATTAAATAAAACAATAAGAAGACGGGTGTTGCACGACGATTTTGTTATTTTGACTAATACAGGGAACCCAGTGCTTCAAAGTTCCAGTTCGTCGGTCAGACAATTGGTCGGACATATGCACCTAGCACGATTAATAAGGTATTCACCAGCGTCCGTTTGTACCGCATTGGTGTGAAGGCGGCAAAATGTAGGTACTGTTTTGTTTTTTTGGCAGACGGACCTTTAAACCTGTCCGTTTTCTTTGCGCCAATGAGGACATCCAAATAAGGGTGGCAGTTCTGCCGCTCAACATCATAAGAGACCCTCAACGTGGTATGCGCAGCATTTAGACGCGTCACCAGATGTATGAGCTGCTGTTCTGATGAACAAAACGCTAGGATGTTATCCACATACCGTTTATAGTATGGCCACGAGCTATTTCTTTATATATGCTTCGTTCCACCATAAACATAAAGAAATCTGCTAGTATAAGGTCTAGCGGGGTGCCCATGTCTACCCCATCAAGCTGACAGTACGGAGCAACTTGACATTTTTCGTGTACAGTAGCAACGACTCCGTTAACAATCAATCGGAATCGGTAGCGAACATCCGGATTTTCCTGCTAACTCACAGACGTAACCAATACGACGTTAGTAAACAATGGTTCCACATCACTGTATCGGAGGGGTTCATCTTATCTTTGAGGCCGTAGGGATTAAAATGATCTCTTAATGGCGACAGCGCTTTCACCAAATAGCGAGGTAGTTTAAGTCACGGCGCTTTTACCAAACGAAGCCTTCGCGACGATCGGGAAGTCTGGTGGTACCAACGTGCCTTGGAGATGGAGGTCGCCATTCTCACTGGAAATACTCGTAAGCTGTTCTAACTCACTCGAACCACTCATCATCATCATCATCATCATACACGTTAGCCAGAGGTGGGGAACACCTCAGCTACTGTGCCGCAATACACAGAAAAAAGGAGAGAAAAAACAACTGGTTAAAGCCGGCTGAGCTACCGGTAACGGGTGGGCATCGTTCCGGTAAGCTACCAGCCGGCTGCTGTGCACCCAAAAAAAAAATTATTATGCAAAATTATATAAGGCTAAGTAATGAGATCGTGGTTGGAGGGGGAGGCTAAGAGGGATGGAGTGGGACAAAGAAACTCACAGCACGAACGCCACTGTGATCGGCTCCTAGCCATATCAGCAAATGTGTCCAAACAAACGTGTTCATGGTCTTTCGGACCCCAACCAGGGAGCCGAGACGCTCCAACCGAGGCCAGCTCAGAAGTGAGGGCCTTCATTCCTTTGGACCAAGTCATCGCTTGGCCACCCCTCCTCTTCTTCCATCCACACCCCCGGAGCGCAAACAACACACGTCGCGGAAGTCGGTGGGCTGGCATGCGTAACACGTGGCCGAGCCATCGGAGCCTGGTGCGTGAAATAACGGTGCTGAGCGGTTCATTTCCTTTTCCTGTGCCATTAACAAGGCGTCGAACACGCTCGTTACTCACGCGGTGTTCCCACCAAATGTGAGCTAAATTACGAAGACACCGGTGGTCGAACGTAACTAGCCTCTTCAGGTCCGCTGATTTAAGCGGCCAGATTTCACAACCGTACAATAGGGTCGAACGTACTGCTGCATTGTACACTCTACCCTTCAGGGCAAGAGTGATTTCGCGCCGGCGCCATAAGTGGCGAAGGTTAGCAAAAACGCCTCGAGCTTTTGCTATACGATTCGTGATCTCATCCTCAATCCCACGGCCGCTGATACAACTTCCCAGGTAGTTGAATTTTTGAACGACTTCTAGCTGATCTCCACCAACGGTCAGCGTAGGAGGCGGTCCAGACCAATCTTGGAGAAACGCTTTGCACTTCGAGGGTGCGAAGCAAAGCCCGAAGTGATGGACAGCTAGTGCTAATCTGTCCAGTGCCGCTTGGCACGTTTTTGAGCTGTCACAGATGAGGGCAATATCATCAGCATACTCTAAGTCAAAAAGTCATTCTCCTGGGAGTAGCTCCACACCTTCTAAGTCGTGTCCTGTGAACGCGATTTCCATGACTTCGTCAACAGCGAAGTTGAAGAGGAAAGGTGACAGCGAACATCCTTGTCTCACGCCGCTGGAGATATTAAAGGGCAGCGACAACTTGCCGTAAGCCATCACTCTGCCCGAGCTACGAGCATATAATGCTCGGGTAATATTCACATATTTCTCAGGTACACCTTTCCTGAGTAGACAGTCCCAAAGTGCATGTCTATGCACCGAATCGAATGCACCTTTGATATCGAGGAACACGACAACGGTGGGCCGCCAATATATGTGACGGTGCTCCTACAACTGACGCAACGTGAAGATGTGCTCAATGCTGCTCCGACCGAGACGTAATCCAGCATGCTCTTCACGAATCTGGCTTTCACGAGTGCCAGTCAGTCTGACAAAGGCAAGCAATTTGGACGCGATGGAGATCAGACTGATTCCTCTATGGCTGCCGCATTCCGATCGTGAGCCTCCTTTGAAAATTGGGACTATGATGGAGCGGCTCCAGTCGGTTGGGACAGTTTCCTGCTCCCACAGTCTCACTAGTAACTCCTGTAAATCATCCACAACAGCAGGCCACCGAATTTGAAAAGGGCTGGAGGAAGGTCATCAGGTCCCGCGGCTTTATTTAACTTCAACAGTTTGATCTCATGTTCGACATCTGAGCGAGAGGGTGGATCCAAATGAACAGCCCACGGAGCAGGGCGATCACCGGTCGACGAGAAATCTAACAGTTCCGACCGATTAAATTGCATTCCAAAGTGCTCAGCCCAACGTTCCAACGCAGGCGTAGGCCAAAGCGCATCCGCATATCAGCACATACAAGTGCATGATCGGTGTCAACACCTGTGCTCCAAATCGAGCGACAGTTCTGGACGCAGCCTCACCATCGGTAACTTATCGCAATGTGATCGATTTGCGTCCAAGGCTGGTTCGACGCTGGTGGGCGCCAAGTCACCCTCCGGCGGATGCTGTCGGAAATTAGTGCTCGCAAAAAATAAGCGAGCATCCTCACACAAATGAAGTAACCACTCACCGTTATCATTACGGGAGCCTACACCATGTTGGCCGCCCAAATGCAGGTCATCAGTGGATAAATTTCCAACTTGAGCGTTCAGATCCCCGGCCAGCACTACAGTGTCCGAACTTCTTCTGTGGCTAAGGAGCTCGTTCAGTTGACGATAGAAGTCGTCTTTTACCGAGTCATCGCTAGTTTGTCGGTGCATAAGCAGCGATAACGAATAGACACCTGTTAGTCCCACGCGACTTCGAAGTTTAGAACGACCCAGCCAATCGGACCGCACACATCCGGCTACTGATTGGAATCCAATCAACCAGAGCAGTTTCAGCCCGGGGACTCAGGGCAATACCAACACCGGATTGGCCGGTACTCGAAGCTGCATTGTCACCGGATAGGCGCAATGAGAAAGTGCTGCTGGTGTCACTTGAAGGGATCGCAAAGTGAGCATTAAGCTCGAGTCTTGCAGGCGGGCCTCCGATAAGCAGCAGATATCTATCGAGAGGGTCCCCAATGTTCGGGCAAGTGCTGCCTGTTGACCGTTCTGTAGCAATGTGCATACATTGAGGCATGCCAGTCTGAAGGAGGATCGAGGGCTCGAAATGGAAGCCGATGAAGTGGAATGGGCCGCTTGCTTAGACATGGGCCTGTTGACAGTGCAGGAATGACGCCCTGCGTACACCTGTGAGTTGAAACTAAAAGACAAGCGACTACTAAAGCAAGGTGGGGGAGTTCTGAGAATTGGGGGGTTGAAAACAGGGGGGATAAAAGTAAAGCTAGAACGGGACGATAAGGGTGAAAAGCGCAAGAAGCGGAATAAGAAGATAGGAAGGCCTGAGTAGTAGCATCCAAACCCCTACCCACCCTGCTCGATGCAGCAGATAGGGCACCGTTGATTATCCTCTGCGGTGGCAAGAGCATCAGAAATTTGTTTGAAGTGTGATTCATGGTATTGCGTGAGCAGGATACTGTCAGGTTGCCCAGGCCTAGACAGGAGAACGATTAGGGTTCTCAACCAAAGCCTTTGGTTAAAATACCTGACCGCAAGGCAGCGGGTTTGGCATTGGGCTACAAGGAGTCCGTTTTAAGGAATAAGGAGCCACCCTCATTCCAACCCCCAACCTGGAGGACCAGGAGGCTGAGTTTGTCTGGCCTCTAACCATTGACCAATCTGGTATGAGTGGCTTTGAAGGTGCAAAAGCACCACCCAGTATAGCTCAATGGATCACAGAGGCACACAAACCATCGCACCACGGAAAGGTCCAGCCTCATTGCGATGAACTCGAACCACTAGACACAGGTCATCTGTGAGACCGATGGGACGCAAATTACCAACTTGCAGAGATGTATGGACAGATGGGCTAGGAATGTCCACAATCAGTTCTGTTGCTCCTCACCGTCTACCCTTAAACCCAACACACCCGGTCGCATGCCATGGGATGGGTCATAAGAACCGCCCACTGAAGTGGTTGCATTTGAGATACGACACCTGAAGCGCTTTAAGGCTGCAAGCTCAGACGAACTTCCACCGGAAGTGTTCAAGTACGATGGCACGGTAGTTGTCCATCAGCTAAGAGCTTTATTCATTAAGATCTGGCGAGAAGAAAGGGTACACACTCTTTTTGGGGAGAGTCAGTAATTGTCCCAATCTTCAAGAAATGTTCTCGTAGTCCACGCGCCAATCAGTCTAACATTAGTCGCCTATAGTACACTACAGTACAGTACACTAGCAACATACTCCGCAGGCTAGTCCCAACGTGTGAAACACACTATCGGGAGGAGCAGGCTGATTTTCGCCCCAGGTGGGGGAGTGGACGAGATATTCAGACTTCATCAGCAACTCGAATATCGTCATCTCTACCGTAGACCCACGATCGTCGCTTCGGCCTAAATTCGACTCAGTAGACCGACTTGCTTTATGGCGATACTTAATAATAAAAAACGCGGTTCCCGAAACGTACGTGGTTATACTTCGGGCGCTGTACTTTCATACTTCAGGTGGGGTGAGAGCCTACGGACGAACTTTCTGCACTTTTTCCTGTCACCAATGGCATGCGACAACTGTGATCGAAGACATCCTGTCGGGAGGTTTAGTAGGGCTGCAGTTGTTTGCATCGAGCTCCTTCCAAGTGGTCGCGCAAACGACTCACATTATGCTGATGATAACATCTTGTTTGATGACCACCCTCATTCCATGCAAGTTGTCCTTGACCGACTGGTGCTTGAAGTGTGTAGATATAGTATGTGCATCACCTCTTTCAAGTGCAAAGTGCTTTTACTTATTTACATAACAATGTGTCAGCTGTACGTCGTAGTGGCGTTTCGTTGCCGCGCGATCACTACCAGTCGCGCATGGGCTAGACACCACCAGAACACCCGCCCCTACGCGGATTCGAACCGGTGACCTTGTGATTGCAAGTCAGGCGTGCAGACCATCGGCCGGCAATTGCTCTTTTCTCAACACACCATCGATGGCATATAGCTCGAAGACGTGGACAGTTTTGTTACCTAGGGAGCTGCATTTCTGCTGACGGCATCATAGTAGAGGAGATATCTCTTCTATCGCGGAAGCCCGGTCGGCCTTTGCCAACTTGAGACATTTATGGCGTCGTAGCGACATTTCGCTCTCGTTAAAGAGCAGGGTCTACAATGTCAGTGTCCGTGCGCTGTTGTTGTATTGATGCGAAGCCTAATACTTATTTAGATGTGATGCGTAGGCTTGCAGTCTTTGACAGCGAATATTTGTGGAGGATCGTATGGGTACGGCTACAACGTATTGCGCAATGATGATGCAAGGACACCGCGTTTCGGGCAAGGAGGGTCTCTGCTCTGCAGACTTGTTCTGCTACGCAAAGTGAGGTGAGCTGACCACATCCTTCGCGTGCATAATGCGCCCTATTTGCGCTCGTGAGGCGACATTAGAAGATGCCGCGTGGTGGCCAGCCAACCACTTGGCGACGCAGCTATCGAAGTCTCAGTACGTCTACCCGGTTGGAGATACAATGGTGAAGAATGTCAGTAGCTCGGGCCTTCGAGGCACTGTCGTAAATCCAGATGCAGTGGAAGCAATGCACGCAGGTTTGTGGGAATTCCATTTGAGAAACATTGTTTCAAAAATTAAAAAGTGCAAAATGGCGCATGATAAAATAAAAAATACCGGTGTCCATTATTTCTTCTGATTATTATCTCCTTTTGCGAATGATATACATTTCACTCCTTTTCTCTTATTCCTAACTTCATGGTTTCCTATGGATCGATGCATGTTTCTATAGACTCGTGCCTACATATATTGGTGGCATCCGGTTCCACAATTGCCTGTCACTGACGCCTCCATAGGACAACCACATACGTCGTTGGCGGCATCTGTTTCTGAATATGACTGTCACTGCGACTTCCATAAGACAGGCACAGGACGCCTGCGCCTACAAAGGGACCATGGGTGGCTTGAGCTGCATCATCCACAGTTCCACCCACACACCCCATATCCAGTGTAAACCCGAAGGAATAAAATCGGGAGGCATGAGGACAGGATCCGGCCCACATTCCTTCACAGACAAAATAATCACGCTGTATTTGGGGAATCAAGCGCACACAAGGTGGTGGCTGAACCGTAATCTGCTCCACACACAATCCATGTGCATCTTTGTGCCTAACACAGTCACGAGTACCGTGTACCCCATCACCTCCAGCAACGACCAACTGTCTGCTGAAGCCAGTATAGACGGGGATGTCAAGCAACGGCCAATCACTTGAAATGATGATATGAAATAAAATAACTTGGATAAGGCATACAGATATGCCGACTTAACTATTCACCAAATTAGCAAATGAAATAAACTCCTTTAAGAACATATTCGCGAGAAACTCGCGATGGCAAATACAGAGATCAAACGTGAATATAACCAAAGAAAATAACCAACATCTGTTTAAACGACGCGTGCAAGTAAATAAAGACTATTCAGATAAGGTTAAAATGAGGTAACGAAGTATTAACAAAATATAGCGAACCAATCACCTGAAATAAAGAAACCCAAGACCCAAGAACGCGATTAGAAAATCAAATGCAGCGTACCTACTAACGCTGCGCCGGTTCTGTTTACATTCTCAGCAGGACCCGTCGGTTTTTCGATATTGGTCCCGAGTGGCGTCGTTCGTGGCTCACTAGGCCTGTCTGACTGAGGCACTCGCGACCGCATGTGCTCGATGTCGATGGAGTACAACCCATCGACGTCTGTCGTTTCCGCATCTGCCGATTCTTCTCCGCATGCACTAGGGGTTTCTCCTGCACCTCGGCAACTGCCTTCGTGATGAGATCGCGCCATGCAAGCCGATCAACTGCCAGAAATCAACATTATAACGTGACAGGCTCACCTTGATCATGTCCTGGTAGCGTGACTTCGGCTTTTTCACCGATATATATATATATATGTAAAATATTCCCCTTTATTTGATTTTCCCAGTTCTGTTATTCTTCTGAATATCTTGTGTCAAATTAGCGCATTTATTTTCCTTCAAATTCTGTGTTGGTTGTTTGATATCCCCGGTTTGGCTGCGCTTGATGTGAATGTTGACAAGGTGCATACCTGTATAACATCATCTAGAGGATAGTTGGTCTTTGCTGAGGTGACGGGGTGCACGGTTCTCGTGATCATGCTAAGCTCCAAAAGTGGTCCCACTCATGCAAAGTGGAGCGAACTACGGCCCAGCCACCATCATCATCGTCATCATACACGTTAGCGAGAGGTGGGGAACACCTCAGCTACTGTGCCGCAATACACAGAAAAAAGGAGAGGAAAAAAAGAGTTCATTTGGGGCAAGCCGATTGAGCTACCGGTAACGGATGGACGTCGTTCCGGTAAGCTACCAGCCGGCTACGGTGCACCCAAAAAAAATTATTATGCAAAATTATATAAGGTTAAATAACGAGATCGTGGTTGGAGGGGGAGGCCAAGAGGGATGGCGTGGGATAAAGAAACTCACAGCACGAACGCCACTGAGGTCGGCTCCTAGCCGTATCAGCAAGTGTGTCCAAACAAACGTGTTCATGGTCTTTCGGACCCCAACCAGGGAGCCGAGACGCTCCAACCGAGGCCAGCTCAGAAGTGAGGGCCTTCATTCCTTTGGACCAAGTCATCGCATGGCCACCCCTCCTCTTCTTCCATCCACACCCCCGGCGCGCAAACAACGCACGTCGCGCGAGTCGGTTGGCTGGCATGCGTAACATGTGGGCGTAACATGGGCCTGTTGACGGGGCAGGAATGACGCTCCTCGTTCACATGCGAGTTGAAACTAAAAGGCAAGCGACTATTGAAGCAAGGTGGGGGAGGGCCGAGAATTGGGGGTTTGAAAACAGGGGGGAGAAAAGTAAAGCTGAAACGGGACGATGAGGGTGAAAAAGCGCAAGAGAGGGAATAAGAAGACGGGAAGGCTTAACACTACTCACAAACATCAACCATTAATCTACCATCGCCCATTGGACGTCTGAAGGACAGGAACTTCGGTCTATTGGGAAGTGACGGGTGAGGGAGCCAATCTGCAACATCAGGACAGGTACTGTGAGCTTATTGGCAACACGTCGCGCACCAAGCAGAAGACATGTGTTAAAATTTGCGCACCTAATCGTCAGCCCTCGATAGCTCAGGTGGTAGAGCAACGGACCGGAAATTCGTGGACCGGGGTTCGACTCCCCGTCGAGGCATATTATTGTGCGTGAATTTTAATAGTGGCTTCTACTTTCTTCGAACTTCACACTACTCACAAACATCAACCATTAAACAGTAGCATCCAAACCCCTATCTACCCTGCCCGATGCAGCACATAGGGCACCGTTGATTATCCTCTGCGGTGGCAAGAGCATCAGAAATTTGTTTGAAGTGTGATTCATGGTATTGCGTGAGCAGGATACTGTCAGGTTGCCCAGGCCTAGACAGGAGAACGATTAGGGTTCTCAACCAAAGCCTTTGGTTAAAAAACCTGACCGCAAAGCAGCGGGTTTGGCATTGGGCTACAAGGAGTCCGTTTTAAGGAATAAGGAGCCACCCTCATTCCAACCCCCAACCTGGAGGACCAGGAGGCTGAGTTTGTCTGGCCTCTAACCATTGACCAATCTGGTATGAGTGGCTTTGAAGGTGCAAAAGCACCACCCAGTATAGCTCAATGGATCACAGAGGCACACAAACCATCGCACCACGGAAAGGTCCAGCCTCATTGCGATGGGGCCCAGCCACCGCCTTGTGTACGTCTGATACGCATGAGTGCTTCTGCTGTGCTTGTTAAAGGAGTGTGGGCCCGTTCCGTTGATAAAAAGTGGCTCCCATCCACATGCCTCCCGATCGTATTCCTTCGGGTTTACACTGGATATGTGGTGTGTGGGTGGAGTTGTGGGTGGTACAGCGCAAGCTGCCTATGATCCCTCTGTGGACGCAGGCGTCCTGTGGCTGTCCTATGGAGATCGCACTGACAAACAAATCCGGAATCGGATGCCGCCAACAAATATATATAATGCGTCAATTCCCACATGGCAATTCACTGTACCTAACGTCCTTCCTGTTCTTGAAGGGGATGTGACCTATTGGAAACCGTTTTCTCATTAAAACGACGCACTGCAAAATGAAATCATCATCTTCATACACGTTAGCCAGTGATTTGGAACACCTCAGCTACTGTGCCGCAATACATAGAAAAAAGGAGAAAAAAAGCAACTGGTGCAAGCCAGCTGAGCTACCGGTAACGGATGGGCATCGTTCCGGTAAGCTACCAGCCGGCTGCTGTGCACCCAAAAAAAAATTATTATGCAAAATTATATAAGGCCAAATAATGAGATCGTGGTTGGAGGGGGAGGCTAAGAGAGGTGGAGTGGGACAAAGGAACTCACAGCACGAACGCCACTGTGATCGGCTCCTTGCCATGTCAGCAAGTGTGTCCAACCAAACATGTTCATCGTCCTTCCGACCCCAACCAGGGAGCCGAGACGCTCCAACCGAGGCCAGCTCAGAAGTGAGGGCCTTCATTTCTCTCGACCAAGGCATCGCTTGGCCACCCCTCTTCTTCCATCCACACCCCGGCGCGCAAACAACGCATGTCGCGGGAGTAAGTGGACTGGCATGCGTAACACGTGGTCAAGCCATCGGAGCCTGGTGCGTGAAATAACGGTGCTGAGCGGTTCAGTTCCTTTCCGTGTGTCGTAAACAATGCGTCGAACACGCTCGCTGCTCACGCGGTGTTCCCACCAGATGTGAGCTAAATTGCGAAGGCATCAATGGTCGAACGTAACTAGCCTCTTCAGGTCCGTTGATTTAAGGGGCGAGGTTTCGCAACCGTACAGTAGGGTCGAACGTACCGACCCGAATTTGAAGAAAGCTGGAGAAAGATCATCAGGTCCCGCGGCTTTACTGAACTTCCAAAGTCCGATTTCACGTCCGACTTCTGAGTGAGGGTGGATCCAATCGGACAGCCGAGAGAGCGGGGCGATCACTGGCCGGCGAGAAATCTAACAGTTCAGACCGATTAAATTGCCTTTCAAAGTGCTCAGCCCAACGCTCCAAACGTTTTGACAAGTCGTGGAAAGGTTGTCCACTCTCATCACAAATCGTTTCACTAACACCAGGTCTCCTGCTGCCCGTTTCCCGTATCAGACAGAAGAACTTACGATGGTTACCAAGGGCAGCTGCCAATTCCATTTCTGATGCACAATGAGACCACCAGGATTCGCGGTCCCTCTTCAGGCTAGCACGGAGTTTCGCCCGGAGCTCTTTGCGAGTTTCATTGTGTTCGCGCCTAGCCGGAATATGCCGGCGAGCAACTATAAGTTCCAGAGACCGTGAAGAGACCCAATGTCCATGTTGGTGATTAGACATACCACATGAGAATTTTCCTGCAGCAAGTCAGGTCTGGTGAATACGAGACCAGTGACCTTCAACTGACCTTCAACTGCAACCAGTGAGCGTTCATCCAACTCGCATGACAGCGTACTTTGATGCTCATTCAGAACAGTTGGCTTCGCCAGTTGGCTGGTGTCAATGCGCTCACAACATCGTCTTGGGCGTCCGCCAAAGCGCATCCGCAGGTCAGCACATACAAGTGCATGATCGGTGTCAACACCTGTGCTCCAAATCGAGCGACAGTTCTGGACGCAGCCTCACCATCGGTAACTTATCGCAATGTGATCGATTTGCGTCCAAGGCTGGTTCGACGCTGGTGGGCGCCAAGTCACCCTCCGGCGGGTGCTGTCGGAAATTAGTGCTCGCAAGAAATAAGCGAGCATCCTCACACAAATGAAGTAACCACTCACCGTTATCATTACGGGAGCCTACACCATGTTGGCCGCCCAAATGCAGGTCATCAGTGGATAATTTTCCAACTTGAGCGTTCAGATCCCCGGCCAACACTACAGTGTCCGAGCTTCTTCTGTGGCTAAGGAGCTCGTTCAGTTGACGATAGAAGTCGTCTTTTACCGAGTCATCGCTAGTTTGTCGGTGCATAAGCAGCGATAACAAACAGACACCTGTTAGTCCCACGCGACTTCGAAGTTTGGAACGACCCAGCCAATCGGACCGCACACATCCGGCTACTGATTGGAATCCAATCAACCAGAGCAGTTTCAGCCCGGGGACTCAGGGCAATACCAACACCGGATTGGCCGGTACTCGAAGCTGCATTGTCACCGGATAGGCGCAATGAGAAAGTGCTGCTGGTGTCACTTGAAGGGATCGCAAAGTGAGCATTAAGCTCGAGTCTTGCAGGCGGGTCTCCGATAAGCAGCAGATATCCATCGAGAGGGTCCCCAATGTTCGGGCAAGTGCTGCCTGTTGACCGTTCTGTAGCAATGTGCATACACTGAGGCATGCCAATCTGAAGGAGGATTGAGGGCTCCAAATGGTAGCCGATGAACTGGGTTTGACCGCTTGCTTAGACAGGGGCCTGTTAACAGGACAGAAATGACGCTCCGCGTTCACATGTGAGTTGAAACTACAAGATAAGCGACTATTGAAGCAAGGTGGGGGAGGGCCGAGAATGGGGGATTAAAACAGAGGGAGTAAAAGTGAAGCTGGAACGGGACGATATAGGTGAAAAAGCCTAAGAGGGGGAATAAGAAGACGGGAAGGCTTGAGCAATAGCACCCAAACCCCTACCCATCCTGCTCGATGCAGCAGATAGGGCACCGTTGATTATCCTCTGCGGTGGCCAGAGCATCAGAAATTTGTTTGAAATAAGATTCATAGTATTGGAATGATTAGTTGGAAATTAGGTGTTGCCCGTACGAAAACACTGCGGCCAACACCTAATTTCCATCTGCTTCGGCTACGGTCCCAGTCATCGCGGTGACCAAGGTTCACTAGAATGTGAATCGCGGTCCACATTGATATTACGCGTCGCAATCCAATCACACAACGTGTAATCTAACATGGTCCAACAATTGGTTTGGTTAGTATTTGAAAACGCGCGGTCCACATTGGATACAGAATAGGAGCAAATCAGAAAACCTTTTGAAAAAAACGGATATGTATGTGTGTGCGAAATACAAGAGATTGTAGATAAGCCAAGTGCTATGGGTCTGAAACGAACTCTCTCAACCACGATTGCTGTAGCTGAAGGAATCGGAGAGATGCTTCGTGCGCAAACAGCTGACAGACGGAACTAAGCCGCTGTAGCTGTTCACGAGCCAGCGGGACTGCCGTGGACTCCAGATAGTCTGCGGTTCTTTCCACCACGTCGGCTAGCTCTTCCACCAACTCGGCAGTGCGTTCACTGGCTCCGATGAACTGGAAAATGAGATGGAATGCGCAGCGCGTCATTCTTTCGACTCTCAAAAATCACGACAATTTACGTTTCGCACTCAGTATACATAATGGGTTCGTAACCATTGTGGACTAGTGTGAAGATATTATTTTATTTTTTCATTAGTGTACGAATAGACAAAGAGGCATCGAAAACTACGGAAATCAAAGGAAAGTACAGTCGCCACAAGAAGAAAACCGAACACTACACAGAGAAATCCATGGTTTCCTCAGATGGCAAGATACTATGCCGTTGCCCAAGCCGAAGTTGGGTGTTGAGTTGGGACGCCACCCCAAGCCTTTGGCTAAATGCCCTACCCGCAACGCATCGGGGCAAATTCAGGGAATCGTGCCTATTGGGAGCCAGTGACTGATTGCTCAGTTCACCCGCTTTTCGTCTGGTCGGTTACCAAACAGAGACCCAATCCCTCACGATTTCAGCAGGAGGGTGCTGGAATACAATGCTCCACCGGAATGAAGCAAGGGGCGGTGAATTTATTTAGTGGAGAATCACATCCGTCCTTTTGTCGCAGTGTTTTTAAACGAACAAGCGAAAGCCCACTACTCCTGGAGCACTGCCGACGACACCACTTGGAGGTTGTTCGGCAAGCCAGATATCTATCGAAGAAAGAAAAAAAATCTCGAGTTTGATTGACAGTTCCGCTACTTGTGTCCGAAGAACTAAAGCATTGATGAAGCTAATCGTGGGGAATAACACTCAACACTTACATGCGATCGACATAACCACAGCAAATCGCGATCCTACGCACGCACCATGTACTGCAAAAGTCAACGGCCAACTAACCGTAGAATCAGTCTGACAATCGAACTACCAGTCCATTTAGCACGTGGTCGATATGGTAAGGCATCAGCAGTACACCGGCACATCGTGCCAACGCTTCCTTAGCATGCGATCACCACCAGTCGCGCATGGGCCTGATACATCATGAGATCATCTGCACCTATGCGGATTCCAATCGGTGACCCAGGGGTTACAAGGCAAGCGTATAATCTCTCGGCCACCGGTCGACATTGGTGCTAAGTGCAGACTTCGGTCCTATGAGATCCGGCTTATCATCATCAACCACAATAATAACATCTCGCTGTCGCATAACCAGGATGATTGAAGGAATGAGAATTAATAGAGGGAGAGAAGATGCCCTAGTGTAAAACCTAATCAAATATCCAGAATCAACATTTCTGCAACTCGCCGAAAACCCATGGCCACAAACAGAGGATTATCATGGGAAGATGATGTTGGTTGGATAACCTCCCTGTAGCTTTCACTGCCATATTCCACAGATAACATTAGACACACCGTGAACAAGCAGTTCGACTAGGAGACCGCAGATGCGCCACAGGTGCCGTTTGAAAGCCATTTACTGCACCTCTTGAGCCAGGCACAAACTGGGTCGCGCAGACCCCTGCTTGGAAAGCGAAACGAACCAATGACACCAGTCTTAGTAGTAAGTGACTTCATTTCCTGCCATCAAGTCAACTTTTGTTCCCCGCGAGCTTTATGCTAGTCTTTATCTGGGGAAGAGAACAAGCCCCTTCTCGGTAAGCAGTGAGCAGGTATACACGGCACACGTTCAAGTCAACCCATCTATTGCTTTAACAAACCAACGTGACTGTCACTGCATACTACTCGCGGCGTCACTGGGGATGCGCTAGCCCCATCGAAACCAATTCCGTGCCGCAGGAGATATCATTTTGATTCGGGGTTTATGCCCATAAACCCAATGCTCTGGAGCCAAGTGATCTCCATTGCATCTGTACGCATGCGTAAACTCTTCCTCATGTCTGACTGAAGTAGGTTGCGATTTATTACATAAAAATGTTGTCAGTTGCGCGAATTTGGCATGGAGTAAAAGTAACAGATACGAAACTTTTAATGCGTAGCGGAAGTTTGATATTGTAGGTTTAAAGCAGTCAGTTGATCATCTCAATGGCGTCCCTCCCAAAGTTGTTCAAGCCTTCAGTGTCGCATTCGGGAACGAGATGGTGAAGTTTTGCGAGACAGTTAGAACACTGCATGCGTATGTTACGATGAATTACCTGTGATAAGCTTGTGCTTTGTTTACTTTGACATTGGACATCACAAATATTATGCGCCATGTCAAAACACCGGATACTACCCTGGTAGGCAGTCGCACGGTATGTGCCTGTTTATCTTATAATGAAGCAATGTGTGTTTATGGTTGTGCAAGGATCGCACCATCTGGAAAGACTCAATACAATAATTGTGTACCTTGATGGTGAGAATTGTACCCGGAACAATTCTTACTTGGTGAATATTGTCTGTGGGAGTGATCAATGGCTCATCTGCATCGAAGACGAAACCACGTAGGGGGAGACGATTGAATGCAGGATCGAGAAATTCAGTGTATAGTCTATTCAACTGTCGAAATATGTCACTGGGAAGTGGCTTCATTTCGGTTGAATGGACTTCACTGTCGCTCTCCAACTGTTCGTTGCAAGCGGGCCCCAATAGCCGTATGAGTGATTTCAGCACAGAGTTCTGACAAAAAGTAGGAAAACAAATATCATTCCATACAGTCGTGTATCATATTGGTGAAGAAAGATTAAAGTATCAAAAGTATGCCAGTACATTGTACTGATGCTTCGCGGTCACACAATCGTAAACGGTCGCATGCTGGTTGAGATAGTACTGAAGTCTAGGCGTGACCGGGGACTCAAACAGAGGGACGAACAGAAGGCAAACGAAACCCCCGGACTGCTGCATCACTGTCCCACAGAAAGTATTATCGTTATGCAGTCGTGCAAGCGGTTGTAAGCAGTTAGGAACACTGCCTGGACGCCTAATCCCAAACAGAAGTAGAGACTCGAATCCGCGAATAGTCGTCAGTGAAGAAGTATGTCCGATTGAGCGACTATGATTACAGTATCCAAGTGCGGTGGATGAAGTTACTATCGCAATGATAGAAACAAACAATGATGATGGAAAACGTAGGAGAATCTGACGGTCAAATAGTAAGTTGAAGAGACTGGCTTCAGCAACGCTTGTGATGGCCCCATCTGCGTGACTGCCTCGGCAGTCTACTATTCATGGTGGCGGTCGCCTGCAGTTACCGGTGGATCGACGTATGTTACCATTGAGAAGCGGCCAGATGGCACATTCAAGCAGTCTCGGTGTCTTTTGTTCCCCACCTATCTTAGTCTGCGCTTCCCTGTAGAACCTTTTCTTAAGTCGTAAGACCGGCTTTTTATACTCTCAGACGCATAATGCTTTTCAATGCCCCGTAGTATAGTACTTTAATTTTGGAATTCAAGCATTCTCTCCCATTAGTTTTCCTGGACTATTACAGAAGACTGATATATTTATGGTGCGATCGATGGAGCACATTCATAAATGCATCGACTAAGCTACAGGTTTCCTCGTTGACAGGTGTTATTAGGTATCTGGATGTCCGTACTATCTTTCTTTCCAGGGTTCTAAATGACCATTTTCATCCATCTCACAACGATCTATTAAAAGCTACTTTCTATTTACACTCCTCCTCCTACAGTCGTACTACGAATACTGCTCCCTAATGGTCAGTAATCGTCTTAGTGGCTAACATGCGCCACCTCGATTAGTAGCGGCTTGCAAAGGTAGTCGTAGCTCTGAGGACCAGCCCTGCCCTATGCACGTTTATAACGTGCATGACAATGGAGGATGAATCGCGCTATATCGCAGATAGAAATCAGCCACGACAGTATGCCGCCGTCACCTATGGCTCAGTGGCTTTGTAGTTGATTCACAAAACAAGGTCATGGATTCGAATCCAGCGGGACCCTGCAGATGTGTGCCCCTGGTGAGCCACAGTAGAACGAAAAAGCCATCCAACACCACTGCATGCGTTGTGGCTGTCTGCCTAAGTCTAGTTACGACGAATTTTCACAAAAAACATAGATCCCCTACTACTCTCTAATAATCAGTAAGCACTTTAGCAGCATACATGCCACCTCGATGGGTGGCGGGGTGTAGTCGTACATTAGGAGGCAGGCCGTCTTCTGCACAACCATAACACACATGAAAGTGGAGGATGAATCGCGCTATATCCCAGTTAGAAATCAATCATGGCGGTCCGCCGCTGTCATCGATGGCTTAAGTCGCTGACCCGTAATAATAAAGTCATAAGTGTGGAGCTGGCGGATGTGTGCTCCTGATGAGTCCTAATAGGACGAAAAGGCCGTCTAGCACTTCTCTGCATGCGTTGTGATTATCTGAATTTAGATGCGACAAAGCTACTCCAAGACAATAAATCCCACCCCGACACGTTTTCGGAGCTGTTCAACCCCGACTCGGCACACTGGGATCGGTTTCATCAATGTTTTGAGTTTTCATGTAACATCCTTCAAACACAACATCCCTGGATCTACTCTCTGATCCTTCTCCGGTAGCTACGATTATTCTCCTAGACGAGGGCCCTGGTTAAGCCACACCAGTGAGTAGAGGCCTCATCCGATATACTGAACCGAATCCGTAGCTACACCTACCAGACTGTTGAGTTCGGAAAGCGCAGTATACCTCGAACTCGGTACAGACATCTGCAAACGATCAAGTATCTGTATCGAGTTCGACGTGCACCGCGCTTACCGAACTCGACAATCTGGCTAGCAATGTTGAAGAGATGCATCAACTACTCGCCAATCTTGACGCCACCAAACCTGCTGGCTCTGACGGAAGAAGGTTCATTGCCGATGACTGGAAATGCTAAGTGGTTAAGCCGGTTTTAAAAGGCGGAGACTCCAGCAAATTGGACAACTACAGACAGATTTGTCATCTACTTGGGTCAAGGTTGCCGAGAAAATCGTGAAGAAGGGTCTACTAAAGCTGCTCCAAGTAAATGGTCGACTGACGCCCACATAGCACGGTTTTATGCTAGGCGGATCATGCATCATCAACCTGCTGGTGACAAGGCATGAATGATTGCGGGCAGTAAAACGGGAAATCTGTCGATGTAATCTAAATCGATTTTAGTAGTTTTCGACAAGGTAAACAATGAGATCTTCCCCCACAAGCTCAGAGTGTGCGCTGTTGCTGGATCACTGCATCAGTATTTCCAGGACTTCCTCCTTGGTCGAAAGTGGAGCGTACAGGTCCACGGTCATCTAGTGGAGTACCCCAAGACTGGAGCCAACTCTGATCCTAAACTACATCAACGATCTATCTCAGCTTCTTCGGTCGTCGAATGCCTTGTTTGCGGACGACCTGAAACTTTGGAGAGTGATTAGCACTCCAGAAGACTGTAACCTACTACAACAAGACCTCAACTATCTCTCCATGTGGTCTGCGGAAGTCCGCCTACAGGTCAACCCATCCAAGTCGGTATGTATGAGCCTGGGGAAGGGTGGAGAGGGCCGAACCTACACCTTTGACGGTCAAGCGCTATATCTCACACCTTCCGTGAAGGACCTAGGTGAAGTCTGTTGACTATACGAACAGACTATATCGTACCGGACTGCGCATGCTTTGGGCAATCAAACGCAGCTACTGTACTTGGTCTGAAGAGGTTGCCAGTAGTCTTTTCTCTTATATCGTAAGACCAATACTGGAGTACAGCTCACCTGCCCAATCACCCGAGGACTCACCAAGAATAAGCAAAAAGCGAAACGAGTAAGCAGAGCAGGAGAAAACAACAAAGAACAAACTCACGGAAGACAAGAAGCATTTGGGACAGGTAGGTTCAAGTATGCAACATCAAAGATAGCAGCACAAAAGTCGAAGAGTCGAAAGCCCTGGTTCACTTTCTGGTAGAAGGGCTAGATGTGGAAAGGCGGACCGTAGTGACCGTTAGGAAGGATTTGGTTGTGGCTGAAATACGAGCCAGGCGATTCAAAGTCTAGTCGGTCAGGAAAAGTGCTACAGCAGACTGCAGTGTCTTTATGCCACAAAGCAAAAACGCCAGATCCAATGTAACAGTCAGTCCTTAGCAGCAGTAGAAAATACTTGAGCGAAAGTATTTGGGTAGGATGGGTAGGATGCGTAGGATGAAAGTGGTTTTTATGCACTACTATACACGGCAGAGAACCGTATAAATTAAATATAGATATAAGTATATTTCTAGACAAGCGCTAGATGCTGTTCCTGCGTGGGATCAGATCAAATTGTACATAACATCCATGCTCATGTATGGAGAAGAAATATCGTTAACAACTGCCTTTGATCGTGTTTATCTTTCCGAACAGTAAAGCAGGGATAAATACAAACGTTTTGCAGGCCTCGACATTTTTGAAGGCAGTAGTTTGGGTCTCCGTAGCTTATGTACGAATTCTGCGCTTTTCACCGGCTACCGCTGCCAAACCTTGAGGTGCCTGATTCCATTAGTAAACGATCAATTAGAGTAAATTTGATCCATTTTCTTTGGTCACATCACCGCATTTCGAGCATCCATTAGTAGCGGGCTCATGGAAAGGAATAAGCAAGCCAAAATTAGATCGTAAAAGTGGAGGGTGGAAACAAAGGAAATAACAGCAGTGGCTAACAATTTAGCCTTTCTTAGAAAGGTGCGACTGATATGCCAGCCCACTTAACTAGAAAATACCCTAATATTGGAAAATGGAGCCAAAATATAGCCCAGAAACAGCATATTAGAACCGCCAACCTGGCGCGAATTTCAAAGTGTAAATCTCCAAACAAGAGGAATCAACGCCGTTTTGGAGCAGAAATGTCACTTAAAACAGGACAACAGTGGGCGGTCTAGGACAAACCCTAGGCGCTCGTTACGACAAAGGTAAAATAAGTAAGCTAGGTGCAGTGGTTATGGATATACTTGCATTTTTAGCGGTCGGCGGCGGATAACGCCATTTTCGAGCCTCCGCTAAATTCACGTTCTGTTTTGGAAGCAGACACAGAAAAAAGAAAGAAATAATACAAAAAACGGCTAGGCGTAATAAGTTCCGAATATGGAGTAGTAACTGGGAATGCCTAAGATAACGTGTAATTCACTGCAGTAGCGAAGTATGACGCAGTGGGCCGAAAAGCATACTTTCTCAGTAAAAGTAAATAAATAAATAAATAAACAGGTATATTTCTAGACCTGCTAGAGGCTGCACCCTAAAGGGTTCAGATCAATGCTTACATAAATCCGATGCTCTTGCATGGAAGTAGGTAAAATATAAGTATATGTTCATCGTCAGCCATTACAAATGCATTGGCACTGTTTGATATACAGCTACTGGGTCGCAGGCGCCCACCTTGACATGTTTCTGGTTCCTGCGGGCGATATTGAACTCCTTGTTCTTTTGTGAAAACTTCGCGGAGGTGTAGTTGTGCCTTTTCTCCTTGGAACAGAATCCAATTCGCCGAAAGTGTACTTTAAATTGGTCGCACATTAATTGGCCACTCGGTTGCCCCAATTGCGCGCACATGGAAGAAATGAGTGAAGGGATTATAAGGCATACGAAAAGTTGAAAACAATTCCGATAAATGCGGACAAAAATAAAAATAATTTGTTAAGAGAAAAAATAAAGCTGCGTGCTTCAGTAGAAAAATACCAATTAAATAAAAAATACAGCCTTACTTTTCTTACGCTGATATTGCTCTCCGGCGCAAAATTTTAACCTGAGTTATTCTCAGATAAAAGAAAAAGCATTTCTGTCGTTAGAAAACCGCTTAGAGTGGCACAATATTACACTGGTCTGGACCAGAATTAGCGCCTGAAAACGTTGAACGTAAAAGCAACACAATCCGTGCAGTAGTTTGCGAGTTATTTGCAATTAAATGATGGTCTACGAATAAGGCCATTTTTATTTTTCGCTAAAAATGGCTTTCTGCTTTGCAAGCAGATAAGAGAAAAAAGAAAAGAAAATATAAAAAGCAGGGAAGCGGCGTATGTTCTAGATAGGCATAGCTATCCAGAAATGCTCTTATTAGCCCGTAATACCCTGCGACAACTACGGACTGCGCATGTGGCCGAAAAGTAAACTTTGCAGGCATACATGACAAATATATGCAGATAAGGGATGATCTTGCGCGAAAACGCTAGAAATCCAGCATGGAATATTATATCTACATGGGAATTCAGGGGAGCTTGTAATTAACTCACGGTTAGAAGGCCACAGCATACCATTTTCAGTGGATACTGAGCCACATAAACAACCAGTAAAATAGCGTTTAGCATTTTAAGGCCCCTAAGCTTTTCTAAAGCTTACAACAAGCCCGCGTGAGCCAGGTCTACCTGAGTAACCTTGGGGATCTTTCAGATCTGTTGACAGATTTCGGCCTAAAAATACACACATTACTTAGCTAAACATCACAAGATTTATCCCTTAGAGCCGATTTTCTATATTCATGAGGCTCTGTCTCGAACGTCAGTGAGCTATAGGAACCTGCCACCAATAATAAAGAAATAAGCATGGGAAAATTTAGTAAAATTTAGCTAATTGCATTTGGGCGTGAAATCCGTTTTGGTCTACAGTGGTTGGGCTTTAACCACTCTACTTCTGGTGGTTGAGCTTGCTCATACTTGAGGTATTGTTATGCCTCATGTGTAGATGCACACTATTGTGCAGCTCTTTGATGAAGTTCGATTTATTTCTCTCCATTTTTAAGTTCCGAAGATAGTGCCGGCGGTGTTCATCCAGTTGGCAATGTTAACTGGTACTCTAATGTCACACCGACTATTTCTTTTGTGATTTTCCTTGCAAGAGCTGTTCTAGTACCCGAAGCAAAGAGCGATAAGGTAAATCAGGAGTAGGATAGTAACAAAAACCAGTGGGAGCTGGTCGTTCACCCGCCATTACGCATAGCGCATGGTAGGCTTTGGAGCCAGCTAAAAGCTAAATGACACACGGACGGCCAAGATAAGAAAAGTGGTGATGGAAAGTTTCTGGTGCTCCAGCCAGCCAGTGTGACAGGGCCCTCTCTGTCATTGGTTAGCTTTCGTGCCAGTGAAATGAAATCTGGAAATGCGAGTGTTTTACGAGCAAAAGCAGTTAAAGAAGAGGATCTGGTTTTCTTTATGCCTGTCTACTAGTGTTGACAGTAGCGAAAGGCACATGTATACCAGATAAAGCTAAGTATATGGGGCCAAGAGAGTATAAGTGGAGAGCAAAATGTCTGATTACTGGGTCTAGAACTTTTAAAGTGCGTTCATTGTCAACAAGATATATTTGTTTTTTGTTTTGCGGCTTACCTACTGATAGTGTTTGGAAACTGCTGAGTATAGTAACTAGTGCTCAGACTTAATGAAAAAGCTTCGATTAGGGCAACAACGCTAGAACCTGGCATTTCACATGAGGCTTAATGTTGTTAAAATGTTTTTAGTAGACGTGACTCATGGGTCAAAGTATAAGTATTCGCAAGAGACCAAGTGGACTAGGTATTTGGAAAATACTAAGGGGTAAAGATGGAGACGAAGGAACCAAAGTGTAGAAGAGAAGGGAGAAGTGAAGTAAAATTTGTCCGTTCGGATTGCTTCCCCATTGCTATGCAATATCCTACCTGGTTAGTGCCTACAGGCTTACGACGCTCCCATCCAATAGTACTAGGCTGCTTTACGTGCTGATCTGTTGAGCAGTAAGAAACTGGGCGTCGAGAAGGAACTTTCAAAGGGTTTGAGCTACCGATTCGTGTTTCCAGATTGCCTTTGCGTTAGCAGGTACTATTTCAAGACTTACCATTTAACTAATTGTCAGTGGGAGCCAGTAAAGCGCTCAGCTACTACTGGGGTAGGCTGAATACCTTTTGTGGTCGGATTAGCAGTCCTAACATCTGTAAGATGCGTGCAACTGATCGGGCCAAGAGCTCTCACGTAGTGTGACGGGGACCGCAAAGTATGGGGAGGACCTGTGAGCCCAAGATGCTCCTGTCATGGAGCCTAGTTGAGCGCAATACAAAGTTGCGCTAGAGCTGACCAAAATGTGATCCATGCCCCATCGGGGCCGGTCTCAAAAAGGTTGTCATCAGAATCACGGATGTTGAAAAGTCGTCTTATGTCATCCAGGCATATAAACTTTCGTAACTCCTGCTTGAAAGCCTGTGTATTGTGAATCTCCCGCAGCTGTGAAGGTAATTTGTTCCAGATATTTACATAAGCGACAAGGAAGAAACGTGAACGTAGTTTCTTCCTCGCTGGCAGCGAGGCAACTGTGCAGTGATTGTTTCGGAGGTTGAATTCTGATCCTCTTCTCAGTGTCAGGCTGGGGATATCACTGTGCACCGCTTGGTATATTAACTTATGTAAGCAGCACAGGTTTAGGATAATGTGCCGCAGCCATAGAGGCTGGAGTTTGAGATGGTTACACCTCTGTAGGTAACTAAGCGCTAGGCCTTGTGGGGCTACTATTTTGGTAAACCGCCGCTGAGCCTTTTCTAGCAATATGCGGTCTGATTTTCGCAAATTACTGAAGATGAAGGGGCAATATTCCAGCTGCGGACGAACCTGACTGCGTTAAAGCTCCAACCGTGCTTCAGCCGAGTTAATGTGGCGGCCTATGTGGAAGACCATTCTGCGTGCTTTTGCTACCTGATACTGCACATTCTCTGAAAAGTTAAGGGTCATAGAATAGGGAATACCTAGGTCAGTAGCTAACGTTTTTAGTTGGATGGGCATACCATTCAACGTGAACGCACCATCCGATATGGAGCATTTGTGGGTCAGAATACTAGATTTATCAGCAGAGAATGTCAGTATGCCAATTTTGACACCACGACTCTAAGGTCCTCAGGTTTTCACGGATCTCTTGTAGTGCGGATACTTTAGCGCTTGGTGGGAAGACATATACGACCTTTATATCGGCGGCAAAGAGGAATGGGCGACCATGGCGCAGGCTGCTACAGATGTCGTTCACATAAATCAAAAACAGGGTTGGTCCAAACACGCTGCCTTGCACAACACCGCTGGAAACTGTGACAGGGATGGACTCAAAGTGTGCTACCTTCACGGACTGCGTACGCCCGGTTAGGTAGGATTTATGCCAGTCAAGCAGAGGGGTGACTACACCGTAAGCCTTGAGCTTATGTAATAGGCGTTAATGGGGGACCCTATCGAACGCCTTCTGCATATCGAGGTATAGCGTAATAATCGCCAGACCTGAATCAATCGCGCCAGTGACCAGGTTGAGAAAATCAAGCTGGCAGGTTGCGCAGGATCGTGCGCTTAGAAAACCATGCTGTGACCTGCTAACGTGGCCTCCTGCATTCAAGCAGGCCATAAGCGCACGCTTAACCGATTTCTCCATCACACGTGAGAGAATAGATGTGTGGTTTATGTGTCGGTAGTTGCTGACTTCCTGTACGGAGCCACCTTTATGGCGCGGTGTGATGATAGAGCGCTTCCAAGCCAATGGGCATTGGCCCTTCTCCATAGAGAGTGTGAAGAGTTTCAAGAGGAGTATGGAAAGGTCATCGCCCCATCCTTAAGTAGTATGGGTGGAATTCCATCAGGACCAAGTTTGGTGGATGGTTTTATGGTTTTGATAGCGGAGCGGGTGCCTTTTAGATCGAACTGACCCGTGAAGAGCAGCTGGTTGGTGGACACATCCAGCTCAGTAGTGACCGGGGACAGTTCTTCACACTGGGACTCTTTGAAGTAAGAGTTGAACATCTTACATATAGTCCGTGGATCTTCACTTGCTTTGCAAGGGCCGACGCGTATGGAAGTCATCTTTGCTCCACAATGAGGAGTGCGAGAACGCAGCAGCTAGCTGAGGTGCTTGGCTTTGTTTGCACTGGCCATGGCTGCTCTTTCTTGGGATGTTTTAATCAATACAGAACTGGACGATAGCTGGCTAGCAATCTCGTTGGCTCTCAGCACATGCGCAAATTTGAACGTCTTGTAGTAGGAAGGTCGTAGTTGCCTCATCCTTGCATGCAGCTTAGTTTGCACCTAATTTTTCCTGAACTTTTATTTAAAGGAGTAAATGGAGCCAATAGGTCTAGACAATAATGCAGTTCGCCATAAAATATTGCGGACGATTGCTCCAGGGAGTCGGACAGAAAGAATTGTTCCCAGGTCCTCGCTCGAATAATCGTGGCAAATGTGGGCCAGTCTATGGAACTTATCGGCCGGTATATCTCAATGGCCTCTGATCTACTCGTACAGATTGCCGGGATGTTTGCAAACAGCGGGCAGTATACCACTCTATGGTCGCTCCCCGGAAACTCTAGGCCTACAGATGCACGTATATTGGATATCCCCAGTGTAAATATCAGGTCTAACAGGTGTTTAGACCTGGTCGGCGTTGATACATGCTGCACCCATCCTCCCAAGTTGATGCAGGCTAATAGCCCACTATCCTTCGCCGGGGCAGTGGGTGGAAACCACTGGATTTCAGGAAGATTGAAGTCGCCTGCCACAAGCTTGCATGCACATGGATGGTTCGCAGCTAGCTCAAAAGTAGTTATTAGCGCTTTGTCACTCACAGGTGATGTATCAGGAGCCCTGTAAATGCATCCAAGTAGTAACTTGGGTCCCATGGCATCAACCGTTATCCGTATAGAGTCCAATCTTTAGGTGTTATCTAGGACTTCAAATTAGCAGAAAAGTTTTGCTGCAGATAAATGACACACCCTCCACCTCTCTTGTGTGTACGCGAATGTGTATACAGCTGGTAGCCTTGAATGAAAAAGGAATCATCGAACGTAAAGGCACTAAACCATGTTTCGGTGACTAGTATTGCATCAGGCGCAGCAAGAATAGCCAAAGGGCGTAGAATATGCATCTTGTTATTCAGCAACCTGGCATTTATGAGTATAATGGAGAAAAGTTGGCCAGTGTCTCCCAGTTTTATGGATGACTTTAAGCGAGCACGAAGAGCTACTGGGCCATCTGTAGAAGCTGTAGGAACTGGGTCAAAAGAAGTAAGAGCGTGCTTTTCGTTGGAGACGTATTGGGTGTCGGGATGAGCTTGTTGCGGCTCATCCCTACCTGGGATAAAAAAGGCGCGTGATGTGGTGTAGAAAGAAGGAAATTAGTCCGCTCAGGTAGTTGTTGTGGCGGTAACAACCGGTGGGATAAGGTAGGTATTGCAGAGTCCGGACTATCTGGAACATGGTGAGAGGAACCTTGAATAATATTGGGTGATGTACTAGCTGCGGAAGTCCGGTGTGTGGATATGGGACGTGTGATTGTTTCCCTGTTACCGCGGACTATTTTCATTATCGCTAGCTTTCGCGGTTTGAGAAAAGTTGATCCATCATGGTTGCACTGCGTAGTTGTTCAAAGTTTGTTACGACGGTATTTAAAGTTGCTTCATCCTTAAAATATATTTTGAGCGCTGCAGGGAATTTACTGCTTCTTTTAGATAGTCTCTCAACACGTACCGAACGTGTTGCTAACCCAAATACTGCAAGGATAGCTTTCGTAAATGCATCCAAAGAAAGATCCTCGGGTACGTTAAGTACCTGGGTAGTATACGGCCATACACCCCTTCGGATGTCGGCTGGGGGATGCCTCATACTTTGCTGTTTCATGTGTGTGTGAGGATTGGGTAGCTGCCTTCGGTGATTTTTTCGGAGTCATCCTTACGCGGGGCCGTTTGGCTCCGGGTGCAATCGTCGCTTCAGGTGGAAATTTTGGTTCAAGCTCACGTGTGTGTGGCTTCTGTGACGAGAATAGAATGGAAACCTGTTGATCACTATGGGTGTGAGAAACCCGATCTCCAGGCTCGAAGTGTGATGGGCCCCCACGTCGGTTCACCCACAGTGGCCCAAAATATAGCTGTTTCAGCTCTGCTCTATTACGCAGCTCTTCACAACTTGTCATTATACTTCGGAGAGTTGATTCGTCCCTAGTACTTAATTCGAGTGGTGCCGCGAATTTACTTATTCTTTTGTTCAGTCGCACAACCTCTAGTGGGTTTCTTTGGGTTCCATTGACCTCAAGAATCCAGCTCCTGAACACTTCCAAGGATGTGTCTTCAGAAACGTTAAATGCAATAGTACTAAACGTAGTATTTCTTCCTTTGGTACCCGTGTGCAGTGCGGCTTCCGGCTTGGCTGTTTCTGACGCAGAAATGAATGGTATGGCCGTAGCAGGCGAGCAGTATGGTGAATTTCGCTCGCGAGGCCGTTTAGTTGGAGGGGCCGGTGTGTGTCGGTTCCAGACAGGTGACATACTAGACGGAAAGGTTTTAGGGAAATACTAGGTAGGCTGTAATAATTGTTATATAGGTAGAACAGCACAGGATATGGTGTAGCTAGCCCACAGCCAGAATGTGACCATGTGCGATTTTCAGAGTATATTGGGCCGCAGAATCCACTATGAATGTGGAATTCAACGTTTTTAATGCTCCGATGTGGAAGCAAAAATTATACCAAAGCCGCATGAGCTAAGTCCATATGTATAACACAAGGGAACATAAAACTCATTTGTCCCGTCTGAACTGGGATAACGCAAGCATTTCCTACAGAAATATTACCAGTTTCGACTCTTTGAGGCTATTTTATACGTCGTTATGGTTTTATCACTGACGCTAATGAGCCAGGGTGGTCTGCCACTGATAATAAAAAAAACACTCATGTGAGAAAATTCACAAAATGTGTCCAGGTGAGAAACATCTTGGGTTCCGCTTTGGTTAGACACGAATACCACTTCTTTTGGGGTTTGCGCCATCTCAAGCCTGACTGATTAGTGGGCCACAGGTGCTAAAGCACACGACTGTGCATTAAGTATAGGTAATTTAGCACGTCCAAGTCCTTTTGCATCACAAGAAAAGTGACAAAAGTCAAATTTTCTGCGCAGTGTTATTCAACTATTGTTCTCAAACCAGGATTTCATTGAAGAAAATCGCGAACGGTGAAACACGACAAGCACGCTGTGACCTTGCCGATTGTGGCCCGTAAAAAAAGGTCAGGTCAAACGGACGATAGGGGCTTTCGCCTAACGAGCGTCCATTTTCTTGTGCTGGTAAGTGAAGCGGTCCCCGGCAATTCGAAGTTGGATTGACTTCCTGCTTCAAGCACTAGTATACACGGCAGTGAACCGTATAGGTTGTCGGAGGAAGTTTATTCTGTACAGACCCAACCCGGTTTGGCAAGGACCCGGCTCTTAACTCTAGCCTAAACCTTTGCAGCTTGATTGCATGCAACGGTCCTGCAAGTTTTCCTACGTAGCTGATTCATACTGCTCATTCGGACTGAGTCCACTTCAGCCGTCTATGCTTTGCTGGTCTCTAATAAGTCACCTCTCAAGCTGCGATTCTACAGTAAAACAAACCCATTAGCTAACCGCTATTCATACGATAACTCGCGCCGTCTAGCATGCTTTGCACATTCTCAATGCAAATAATATAAAGCTGCAGTTAGGGTGCCAAGGTCTGAACGCAGTATTCGAGTTTTGAGATGACTATATCTTTGAACAAGCAGAGAATGCCTGGGTTTTGGCCAACGCAGTACTCATTTGAGACGAAATAACTCCTGTATCCATTTATCGTCCGCAGGTCTGCGTAGCGCTGAGGGCATGAAATTACTCCTCAGAAGGACGGCTAGATTACGCGCCTCGTTGACACGTGCAGGGCTAGGGACCCATTAGAGTTATTCACAGTAAACTCTTCATCGCGCGATTTAGAATTTACTTTGGCTGGTGCTCAGTGGAAAGCCCATAAATGGGTGCAATTAGAAAGGTAGCAATTTCTCTAGGTAACCAAGCTTTATCCCCCTGCTGACCAGCTACGATTCGTCAGCTACATATAGGAAGTGCATTCCAACAGAGGCACCAAGTCATTTATTAACATGAGAAATCGCAACGGACCGAGTACTGCTCCCTGGGAACTCTACTGTAAGCCGTGACTACCGTCGAAATAACTTCCCCAACCCTGATAAATATTAACGGTAGGATTAGCAGGCAGTGTAGTTGTCCTCGATGTATTAGTATGTAGTATAACTCTTTATCAAGCTTTTACATAGCACATAGAGGCTGGCGTGGTAAGAAGTATAAGAATATACGCAAGCTAAGTGGTTAATGTAATGAAGTTATTGAAATCATGGATGTGCTGCTGAAGGAAATACGGTACGCTCAGGGGGGATATTGCGCAGATTGTGCTCAAACTGGCTGCCGTAATGAAACAACCCTTCTGTCACTAATTTTCTGTTTACTCTTCAGCGAAAAATCTCAGTCGTATAGGCCAAAACTGAACTTGTAGTCAATTCATCAAGAACGTGGATGGAAACGTTCCAGTGCACCAGTATAGCGTTGCAAACATGTACCCTACTTGTCGACTGCCACTATGCGATAATCACGGATGTCGGGATAACATGGTCGGCTAATGGTAGCGAATTGGTGTTATCCCAATCATAAGGCGCACGCGGGAATAGGAATGCGCATGGCGCACCTCTGCTCTAATGCCAGGAGGTGCATAGCTGGATCTGCAGAAGTCGCACCACGTTGTTTGCCATGCAGATACATTTTAACAAGACGTAAGATATCACTCTTCGTGGCATGTAAAAGGAAGCGGTAATGGAGGTTTACGTAGCGCAAGGGGCAATGAACGCACGCGTAAATAAAATAAAATAATGGAACTGCAGGCAATTGAGGCCACCTCATGCATATAAGTATGAGGAGCTAAACCAGCAGCACTACTATTTTGATGATTCCATACTAAATGGAAGTCAAGGGTAGGAGCGACATCGGTTGTAAAGGAAAAGAAAGGAGTAAGTAAATAAATAAATAAATACTTTATTCTCGACTATGCGAGGCACGCCCATGGAGGCATGATCAGATATGTACATCTGTACAAACATTTTATGGCAACTGTGATAGTAATAGTAGAAAATTGGTCGTACGTCCATGATAAAATTAATAAATAGATAGTTTATTCTCAGTTTCATAGAGACGCACCAACATAAGCATGATCAATGTTTAAAAACTGTTGTGTATCACGATGATACTCCGGGTTCAATCGTGTGTAGTTGAAACGGTGTCAAGAAGAGTTGATATGTGAATCTAGTCGACTTGCCAGTATGTAGTTGTGGGCTGTGACTTTATTCAGTGGCGAGTCACATCCGCCACGTCGCAGTGTTGTTAAACAGACATTTGTGGCTTTTTATAAGGAGAACGCTTGCCAGGCGAAAACCCACCACGTCCTGCAACACTGCCGTAAAGCATTTTGAACATTAATGTTAAACTGGCAAAGCCGCTTGACGACTGGTTACACCTTCGGTTTTTCGCGGGGTAATGGCTTCTAATTTTCTCTGTTAGTTGGACGGGTATTTTGATCTCGGTCGCCATGATTTTTGAGGTCGGTGGAGGAGAGGGACATCGCGATTTTTCTTCTTGTTGTATGTCCAGGTGAGCAAAAGTTTCAACTTTTCCGCTGTCCAGATTTTTCAGATGTATAATGTATGGGAGTATGAGGATATGTCCAGTTCTCCATACTGGACAAGGGTTATGATGATTGTAGGTTGGTCCTTGCGGAGTTTTACCATCCTCTATGTCATTCTTTGTGTGTGTCCTTAAGGGAAACAGAACTAAAATAGCACGCAACTTGTAATGTGGATCGTTGCTCAAGCCTAATCAAATTGCTCATGTGTATGCGGCGGACAGATCGATTGCGTCAGCCAATGCAGCGTAGCGCTGCGTAATGAATTATGGGTGCATCTGTACGCAGCATGGGTTGGTACACAATGTAACGGACAACAGCTAACCCGTCACCTAAGTAATGGATTGGGAACGCGATTGTTCTATACCTTGTCGGGTGTGAGACCTCAAGCGCGTCCCTCCACAAATTGAAATCTAACTTAAGGAGGGCTATAACATAGCGACAGTAAAGATGCGGATTTGTTATGTCGAGAAATGTGTAAATAAAATATATATGTAATGTCACCATCATCATCATCATCATCAGCAACAGCAGTATATCAGCCATTTGAACTGATGCTTTGCTGCCCTACAACCATGAGGACCTATGAAATAAAGAATAAGAAGAGGGAGAGAAGGGGGACTTACTTGAAGACCTTAATGCCCTAGGCAAACGTTCAGGGTTAAGGCGCCTACACCTTGTGTAGACCACCTACCGTCACAAAAACTGGCTATCGTGCAAAGATAAGGCGGCATCGGCGAGACAGCTTCCTTGCGGCTTTCACTGCCCCGCGTCATAATCAGCCATTACCCCGTAGATAACTCAGCACCAAACACACTTTAAACAGGCAATCCGATTAGGAGACGGCAGCCGACGCGTTACTGGTGTCTACTGCGAGCCATGTCCTGTAAAGTCTCCAGCCAAGCACAAGGTGAGTCACGTGGACTCCAACCCGGATGGCGAGACGGACCAACGGTAACCAGTTTGGTTGTCAGTGCCTTCATTTCCCGCTGCCAAGTCAACTTCTTTCCACCGCGGGCCTTGCGCCATCCTACACCTGGCAGACTAAACGAGGCCCTCCTAGGTAAGCGGTGATCCAACATACGTAACACGTGCCCGAGCCAACGCAACTTATTCAGTGCTATCTGTTGTTCTAATGGGTTAGCGTATTTATCACTACCTAGTACTCGCCTACGCACATCATCTTTGGGGACACGCTGGTGAAATCCGACACCAGCAATGCTTCGCAGACAACGATGACCAAACACTTGAATGCGCCTCAGCACTTCAAACCGAAGGGGCCAAGTTTCACTACCATAAGGCGGTCCTCACTGTGGCCTTGTATACACGGACTTTCAGACGGAGCGAAACTCCCTTCTGTCGCCAAAGATGACGCAGGTTCAAGAAGGCAGCTCTGGCCTTTGCAATGTGTCAGCTGACGTCAGTTTCTATGCGCCCATCATTGCTGATGCAGCTGCCAAGTTAAGTGAATTGATCAACCACCCCGAGTTCCTCCTTAGCGAGCGTCAATGGTCATAAAGTGACTGGTGGACCTGCAGCAAAGCTTTGCACTTTGAAGGTGCGAAGTGCATACCAAATAATGGGACCACTCTGGACAGGCTATTAAGGGTTGCTTGTGCCGCCGCAACATCGTCGAAAAGCAAGACGATATCGTCCGCATAATCTAGATCAACTAACCTTTCACCAGGCAGCACTTCAATGCCTGCATCGTTGGATTCCGTCGGGGAACACTCCATGATAGAATCCACGACGAAATTGAATATAAACGGGGAAATCGGACAACCCTGACGAACGCCACTTGTAGTCGAAAAGCTATCCGATAGGACATCATAGACCCTGACGCAGCCTGTAGTGTTCGAGTATAGAACACGAAGGATGTTCACGTATTTCGTGAGAACACCTTTTCGCGCAAGTAATTCGAACAGAATCGATCGATCGACTGAATCGAAAACACTATTGAAATCGAGGGATACATCTATTGTCGGTCTGCGGTATGCGTGGCGCTGCTCTAGCACCTGCCGCAAAGTAAATATATGGCGCATACAGTCACGCCCTGGGCGGAAACCAGCCTGCTGTTCCCTAATCCGAGATTCTCGTTCTTCAGTGAGGCGACGAACGATAATCGAGCCTAATAACTGTCACAATTGGTGTTAGGCTAATACCCCTGTAGTTCGCACAGTCTGTGCGACTGCCCTTCTTGGATATTGCCACTGTAATCGATGCGCTCTAATTAGCCGGCACCTCTTTTCTTGCCAAATACATTCGAATAACGGGGTCAGTGCTTTGCAGAGGACCTCACCTCCATCCTTAAATAGTGCCGGTGAGAAGGAATCCGGGCTAGCGGCACGAAAACGATTGAGGGCTATGATCGCGTTTCGGACCTCGGCCACTGACGGAGGCTCTAAACTAACCGTCCATGGCTCGTCCTGCATCACCTGAGTAGGAAGAGGTCCGGGAGCAGGGGGCCAGCTGAACTGATCTAGAAAGTGTTCCGCCCAACGAGCCATACGGCGCTCCATATTGTGTACCAGCGCACACACGCTGTCTCTGATTGTCTCAATGACGCCTGGTTTTCTGGGACCAGTGGTGGGGATTAGCTGAAGGAGCTTGCGGTACTTGCCTACCGATCCTGCCTGCTCCCTTTCTCGAACCCTACTGGTCCACCATGCTTCCTTGTCAGCACGTAGGCTCCGCTTTAGTTCACGCCTAATAGCTCGTCTGGTCACATTGTGTTCAGAGCCATCCGGAAGGTATCTTCTAGATTCCAACAGGTTCACTGACCTCTCGGATATCCAGTGACTGGTGCGGTGACAATTGATATTGCCACGATCAGCTGCTCCAGCGTCGTGCATGGCGGCCGTGATCGAATTCCACTGAAGCTCAGCGTCATTAGCACAAGACTGCGGATGTTCTGTATGCAGCGCGTCCTGATAGGCTTGCCTGACAGAGGGCTGGGACAGTTTCTCAAATGCCAATATTAGGGCAGGCTTGTTGCGCCTCCCAGTTAAGTACATGGAGAATCGACAACATAAAAAGGCATGATCAGAGTACTCCAATACGAGCGGCAAGCCAGAATGGAACTTCGCCATCTGTAATTTATGGCAATTTGATCGATTTGGGTCCATCGCTGGTCAGCTACAGGTGGACGCCAAGTGGCACTTCGGCGCCCACTGTGTCTAAAAGCAGTGCTAGTAAGAAACAACTGGTACTCCGCGAACAGTTGAAGCAGACGCTCACCAGTTTCAGCCTGTTCGGATTTAAGCCCACATTTGCCACCTAGCTGAGTTGCTGAAGAGCGCAGACGCCCTACTTGTGCGTTCATATCCCCTGCAAGTACTATAATATCTGAAGTAGTAGCACTGCGTAGTAGGGCGTTCAGTTCGTCACAGAATGCGTCCTTGACAACATTTGAACTGCAGTCGGTGGGAGCATAAGCGGAAATCACGAACAACCAGCGTTTTGTACTACCTTGTGTCTCCACCTTAGCTGATGTCGTCAAACGAGCTGCACATAAACGGCTGTTCACCGGAATCCAATCCACCAACAATGACTCAGCCTTGGAGCTTAGAATAATATCTAACCAGCTTGACCTGCGCGTGCTGCATCGGCGTCTCCGGATGTGTGCAACCAATAACGAGAGGATAAGCCGGTTGCAGTCAATTCAATAACCCCGTTAGGGTCATTACTCCTAGTTTCGGACACACAACACACATCAACACCCAGTGTGTCCAAGGTGCGTGCGAGTGCAGCCTGTTGACCTGTTTGTCTTAGAGTGCGGACGTTGAATGCCAGCATGGAAACGGGATAGCGTGGCCTTATAAGGGACTTTTGCCGATACGCTTCCGATAGGTGCTGTGGGATGGTGGCTGCAGATCGTTCTACTCCAGTGGCATTTCGGTTGCTCTCAATTAAGCTGGGAATTATAGAAGGATGGTTAGTAATGGGGCCGGGATGGGGGTAAGAGAAAAAGGTGGAAAAGAAAGAAGGGAGGCGCCAGAAGTAGCATGTTTCCGCTTATCCGCTTTGCTGTATGCAGCAGATAAGGCGACCCTTGATAATCTACGCGACGGCCGATGCAGGATGAAGTCGGTGTTTGAAGAAAATGTCATGGGTGTATGTGGGCTGAGATACTGCCAGGGCGCCCAGACCTAGACAGCAGGACGATTAGGGTTCTCATCCAAAGCCTTTGGCTCAAAAGCCTGTCCGCAAGGCATCAGGGTGGCAGTGATTTAGTTTTACATAAATAGACGCCATCTCATTTCAAACCCCCAACCTGGAGGACCAGGAGACTGAGTTTGTCTGACCTCTCACCATTGACCAACCTGGTAGGAGTATCTCTCAAGGTGCCCGGAGGCATAACCCAGTATAGCTCAATGGGTCAACGAGGTACGCAATCCGTCAAACCACGTTAATGTCCAGTCTCGTTGCGATGGATATATATGTAATATGATAAAGGGGGAATACCGATCGACGTCTACACCATTATTAATGTCCGCCTAATGGTTAGGAGCTTCTACACATACGCACCACTTTCAATGCATAAAAACCAAAAAGGGTTGGCACTTACACTGGCCGTTTTCGCGTTCCCCTCTGGTTAGCCTTGATAAGCCCTGTTGTTAAGTTCACTGGTTTGATGTAATCTATCCTGTTTGAAGTGATAGCTATTGTGCCGATGGACTGCGTAGTTGGATGTTACGAACTAGATGCATACATACCTGAAGCAACTCGCAGGTGCACCTACGGCGGCGCATAACACACGGCGGGCGGCAATCACGGAGAGTGGGCTGACGTTGCTGACAGTCGCGGTAGAGGCAGCAGTGCGCGACAGACAAGTGGCACACGCGTTAGACATACGGACAGAAGGTGCAGTCCACGGAAGCAATGGTAAGACCACCTATGGACACTAACAAGGTAACTGGAGGCCGAAACGCCTACCGGCTTTCAAGCTGGGCGGACTTTGCGCAGATGCCACCTGGAGAATAGGTGAGGTGAACAAGTGGTGGAAGGCAGGCGCAGGCTTTGAAGTAAAATGCAAGAGAACAGTGTTTCACCCTTATCTCAAGTGGGTGGCCTTTTAAACTCTGACCATGTTTCAAGCTGGGTATGGTAGAGGCATCAACGAGTGGCGGACCTATGACACCTCCAGCAAACAGGTGGAGGCGGGCGGATTACGTAAGAAGCAGTGATTGACGAAATGTTAAAATCGAACCGTAGTGGCATGTGCCGGTAATGGGTAATGATGTTCCAACCATTCACAAATATTCCCGACCTCGCGGGTAAGCGTGCAAATCGCTAACATCGCACAAAGCGTGCACATTAGGAATGGTTTGACCTCCTTAAAAGGAGGGCATCACGATCTCCGAGACAGAGGGGTCATGTGCATTTGGGCTCCTGCTGCAACGCTGCGCAATTACAGAAGCAAAAAAGACAATACCTTTTCGAGCGCTGTATTGCTATATGCCACATGTCAATGGGAAATCATGGTCGTAGCGACTCATCCACGCTGGTTGACTGAAAGCTGCATCAGTAGAGGATATTCACTTACCGGATGTGAATAACCCGACGATCAATAAATAAGATAAGTGGAGGGAAGCTGGTATTGCAAAACCAACGATCAGGGCGGAGCTTGTGAATTGGGCGTCGAAAGGCAAGGAAATTGCGCGTGGCAACCTACTGGCGAAAGGTACAAACTAATCCATACCTCATTGTAGCTAGAAGCGGTACAGCACAGTGAAAGGGGATTTGATTGGGAAGTGTATAATAACGATCTAAGGTCATATGTAAGCTGGGGCACTTACCTGAGTTGAACCCGACGGGAAACGCCATGGCTCATAGTTGGCGGAGGCGCTATGGCACTAGCAAAGAATCACGCAGGGTGGCAGACGGCTATCGGTGGTCTACAAGGCACAAGGATGCCGCTGTGCACGGAGCAGGATTAACGTGAACGAACCGCCAAATGCATCATTGTAGGTGGATGCCATTTGGCCTCGAAATTTGACGGAGCACAGCAACACGTGTGCACCGACTACCAGAAAATCACATTATTGTATGTCATTCAGTTACCGTAGTTGAATCGGGCGTTTGTAGGTAAGGTTCATGGTACTCGGATGCTGCGCGCTACCGAAACAACATGTGTCAAGAAGCCGCATGTCTACCAATGTAGCAAGCACTTGTGTTGGGACTGCGCGATTACCATAAGTGAAACAGATGACGGGGATATAAGACACGACATGCAAGATGTAAGTGCCTCCACGCGATGGACTGCTTTATTTGAAGCACGCCGACCACATGCCACTCAACTGCGATACCTCTCGAACGCACCAAGTAGCACCGGACAACTTAGCATTGACATCGTGCTGCATTGATACCTGCCGCAAAGCAGACGATTCCTAATATATATGTGCAGCCGTTTTAGGGCCGAAAGAACCGTAGGTTCATTCACCGTAGTCTGGAAGCTTAAGTCGTCCGCAAAAATTAGGGATGGCACCCCCAGTGAACTTCTGTCAATCAAACGCGTTGGGAGCCCCGACGTGCGGTTGGGGCGATTGACATAATCCATTTCGCTTGAATAACAACAATGAACAACGTCAAGCTCTTTGGCTTGGATGCAAATGAAATGTTAATGGAAAGGATGCAAGAAGTGAGTAAAATTTTTCACGTTAACTGTCGCATTTCTTATCCGTAAACGTTTATTCTCGACGCGGTCCTCTCCTTATCGTGCTCTGTCTTTATTTCTTCTTCAACCGGAGAGTGGGCGCTCAGCGCCCTGCCCTATGCTCCTCTTTGACTGCTTCCTGCCTATCAAAAGTTAGTTTTAGGCTCTGCGTAAGCAACAGACACCTTCTCTCACATTGCGAGTCTGCCTGACTTGCGTACCTTATATTCATAAGCCTCTTCCATCCCAAACATGTCCCTCTCTGCTGACTCTTTATTTATAATAAATAAATAAATAAATAGGTATATTTCTAGACCTGCTAGAGGCTGCTCCCTAAAGGGTTCAGATCAAGGCTTACATTAATCCGATGCTCTTGCATGGAAGTAGGCAAAATATAAATATATGTTCATCGTTAGAAATTCCAAATGCATTGGCACTGTTTGGTATACAGCTACTGGGTATCAGGCGCCCACCTTGACGTTTTCTGGTTTCTTCGGGCGATCTTGAGCTCCTTGTTCTTTTATTGTGAAAAACTTCGCGGAGTTGTGCCTTTTCTCCTTGGAACAGAATCCAATTCGCCGAAAGTTCACTTTAAATTGATCGCACATTAATTGGCCACTCAGTTGTCTTCCCACCTTGACTGTACGACTTATTCTCAATGTGCGCCTAATCCAGTCTCGTCTGATCGGTCCCCTGCTCTCCGAGTTACCAGACTGCTGTGACGTTGCCGGCATTTGTTCGGATGACCAAACGCTCTGTCCCCCTTACCTCGTGAGACTCCCCGACTTTCCTACACCTTATAAATAAACCTCTATCTATCCGGACCCTTTTTCTCCTTATGACGCTCTCTGCTTTTGTTTCTTCTTTAATCGGACTGCCAACTCTCAGTGCCGTTCAATAACCTAGTCTCATCTGACCGGTCTGCTTCTTCGACCTTTACCAGACCAGCAAGATCTAAACGGTCTAGGCTTGGTAGACTCAAAGCTTTGTCTCCCGTACTTTGGCAGCTGCTACTCTTGTTCACACTTTATTAATATAGACACTTCCATCTCTAACCCGTCAAACTCTTGACCCACTCAATTTGTCCTCCAAAATTAGCTGTATAACTCAACCTCACTGCGTTGACAAATCCAGTCTTCTCTGATCGGTTATTGCGCACCGAATTTTCGCAGACTCTGTGACACTACTGGGCATTGTTCGGAAGGCTGAACGATTCAAATTACTTCGTAGGCGAGCATCGTTGGTTTCTCTACATTTTAGCAGTAAACCTTTTTCATCCTGACTGTCATCTCCTTGCTGCGCTCTTTGTTTTCAATTCTTCAAACGGGCAGCCAAATCTCAGTGCTCTTCCTTAACCTAGCCTCATCTAACTAGTCTGCTTCTCTGTGACCTCTTCCAGTCCACCGGGATGTTAACGGTCTAGACTCTGCAGTCTCAATGCTGTTTTATTACCTCAAGTAGCTGCTGAACTTACTCATTCAACGTCAAAACAGACTTCCCCCTCTTTTTTACCCTTTACTGCTGATCCTCTCTGTTTTCTTTCCATTTTGTCTGTACGACTCACCCTCAATGCATCGATTAAGCAAGTGTCGTCTGATCGGTTCCCTCACTTCGAGAGGCTTGCCGGAAATAAACACCCCTGTATAATATAACCTCTTTGATATGTAACCTGTCTATTTCCGCTAACTCTCCCCACAGTTGATCTCACCACAATTGAACGACCCAATCTAAATGCGCCGATTAATCTATTCTTATCTGAATGTTCTTCTGTCCTCCTATTACTCCCAGATGTCCGTGCCATTTCCGACCATGGTCTGGCAGCGATTTTGCTCTTTTCCACTTGCGTCTAGACCCCTGTTGCTTTTATTTTCCTCTTATCCATGGCATCTGTTATTGCGCTCCATTTTTATTCCCCAGACTTACGCTCATTGCGCCGAACCAAGTTACCCTCGTGCGTATGGTCACCTCCACTCCGACCTCGCTCCTGATTACTGGCAGCACCCGGACCATTGCTAAGTGTTTCTTGACTAGTACTTCCATTAATATGCTCAACTTACCACTCTTTATATGCCTCTGCTCTTTACCTTATGTGCACATTTGCCTGTTAGTGTGATCGTACGTGGCATAACGATTCCCAATGCATGACAGTTTTGGCCTTCTGTGACTCTTTTCACCAGATTCTGAAGGCTTTTGGACCGTGGAATCATGAGCGCTTTAGCGTAATTATTCTCACGCATTACGCTTCGAACTGCCATCCGCCTATACCCACTCCTTGCCGATTCTTTGAATTTCCTTTTCCTCTTGGAACGTTGCTTTACGTGCTGCTGCACCCGCATTCGGTCTCAACCTAGTTCGCCTTAGTTTCACCTAAGGTGGCTCTCGCATTCGGACTGCTGTCATCATCATCGGTTTATCTCTTCCTCTCCAACAATCGTATTATTCGACCAATTCCGTAAACACGCTTTGTTATATCGGTCTCCTGAACCTGCGCAAGCAGAACCTTCTTCCTACGTATTAGTTGTAGTCTGAGCCACACCAGCGACGTGATGTATAGAACGCGCCTGCAAATCATGTATACTAAACAGAATTACGTAGGTTTTAATACATCATAGGCACTGATGCGCGCCACCAATCTTTTGGTAGTGCTTTTCGATTAATTGCTGCCTGTCTGTTTGGATGCCTCTTGTCCGTTGCCCCTTTTCTCCGGGATTTCCAGTTACATCGGCTAAAACAAGAAGGGTTATCGACTGGGGCTGGCAGACTCATTCTCAATAGCCAGCTGGCTTAAACACGATCCTTTTCCCGGGAGATAAACAATCCACTCATCGTTCCAAATGGAGCTCTTTCTGCCATTCTGGGGACGCCACTTTCACGAGGTCTAAACAAATGGGTTTAGCTCGCCTCCTACTCACAGTATCAAAATTCACTCACCTGTACTATCTGCAAGGGTCTCCTGTTCCTCAAAGGAAGACAAACAATTCTTACGTGATTACCGCGGTTAGCTTTGCACATTCTCATCGGCATTCAAAATATTGGTTTCGGTGCTATACATTTCCGAAAGAACACGCCGGTTCTCCATTCACCTGGAGCTTTTCCGATGTCATTCCACGGACAGCTTTACTCTCATATAACTGGCTTTCCGATGGCCATTCATAGAGTTTTCACTTGACCATGGAGACAAATACACATACTTACATTTGAAGGAATTCTGATTCCATTTTGCGGAGTTAGAAACCCGTAACGATCCCGCACTGGACAACGCAATGGCATTTTCGCCTGTTATGGAAGTATTTCACAACATGGAATAACTGCACTCACCGGTCCCATGACAAGTCCAGCGTAGATAGCTGGACACGGTTTGAGAACCAGACAAGTATGTAACGGAAAAAGCCAGTGTCCAATAACAATTTTTTACTCACCTGCCCCCTTTTTCATTCGACTCTGCGACCCTTTCGCATCAGTGACCGTTTTCAATGACTACTGCCGGTACATTACCAAGCCAATCGGTCAACCTAGAAAGACTGCGAATAATAGAGTGCAAAATCGGTCTGTACGATGTATGGCCGGTTAGCACTACTGTTTAACGGAAGCTACGGCAGTGTTCCAGGACGTGGTGGGTTTTCGCCTGGCAAGCGTTCTCCCAATAAAAAGCCACAGATGTCCGCTTAACAACACGGCAACGTGACGTATGCGACTCGCCACTGAATAAAGGCACAGCTTAACATTACACACTGTCGCAGTCCTTACTATTACATACGACCTGTGCACATGTGGCTACCGTGCGTCCACTTACTGATGTTATATAAGGAACATCAACATCCGGCGGGTAAAACAGGGAATTATTTCATTCGCCCTTTAGAAAACATACCGACCCGTAGTCGATGGTTAGCGAATTACAACGTGCCGGAGTATTCCTTGTTACTTCGGACTCTAAGGGTAGCGACCTCAAGGCAACCCAATTCCAACTGAGCAAAACTGCTTGCTCAGCCTAAGTGCTTGGAAGACGTGAACCCCAGTGCGTTATCGGGGTTCATCGCTAACCTCATTGAACAAACAGATGAGCTTATGGACGTAGCACCAGGGGCGTTCGTCGTAAGTGATAAGCCACACTGCCAACCATCGCGTGAGCAACGGCGGTGGCACAAAGCCGGTACGTTGACTACATGCTGCTTCACTTGCGATGAAACTGTTGCATGTACGGGCGTACATTGCGCGCACAACCTGCCACTGTACCACCGTAACTGCTTGGTGGAGAACAAAATCGACGGCTGCGAAGTTTGCTCTAGTGACATAGCAGCAGTTACATTTACCAAGAAGCCGTCACATAGCAGTAACATACATGAGATAGAATAAAGTAATTTACTTTCAGCTTCGCGCCGTACACCATCTCCGATTATAACGATATCACCCACCCCACCTACTTCCCCGGCGTACGAAGGCAAGCGCTTTTAAGTAGCTTTTCACCTCCGCTCAGACACTTCGGATGTTTGTGACACGGTACCCTGTTGCAGCTATACATATGTGTCACAGAGTACCGACAACGCACCCGCTATGCCTATGCGCTTACAAAATAACACGAACACCTCGGCGGAGCTGCCGCCTATCTGCAAACCTGCATTTGAGTATGTCATAATATATTGTTGCCTGCATCCTTCTCAGTGTAGATCTGGATTCTGTTACAGATGAACTGTTTGGTGGAAAGACAACCGTTTTAAGGAGGACTTTCATGATTTCCTTGCCAACCAGTAAGTCCTGTGTCATTGTCATTAAACCACTGCAGCCGATGATTACGACTTTGCCCAACTGCTTAAAGGCCAGTCTGTGAGAACGCAAACTTGGTCCTACTTAGGAACACCTACCGGTTTCGTTTCCGTGTGCTTCCCCTTGCAAACCCTACGCAACTGCTCGGTTGACGGCATTGATTGGAACATTTGGCAAAGGAATCGGTCGGTGGCTCTGTACTCCTCACAGGAATGGCCCAATGCTGTTTGGCTAGGCCTCAAAGCCCAAGCATTCCTTGTTCACAAGGCTTTCCTTTAGGTACCTTACTTCTACCCACCTCCTTAGTTATCCGCTGTATTGACGTGACGCATATGACGCGTCCGGCACATTTGCGTGAGTACTTTGAACGGGTCTAAACGACAACGTTCCCGGAAGTGTTATCTTTGCACATACATTTCTTGACTGTTCCGTTATTATATGCAGAAAAGCATATCCGCATCGTCCCAGTGTTGTTAAACATTTAGCTATAGATGTACCCTGGCGGACATTCTTGGTGCACTTTCAATGCAACAGGTCTGCAGTGGACTCGGACCCAAAGAGAAATAAAGGTGAATAAATGGTGGTCAGAAATGACAAGACTCACAGAAGGGTTTTGAAGTAGGTTAGAAGTCCAACCACACAAAACTTCTTAGTCCTCTAGCGTCAGCCACTCCGATGGATGACAAACGACGATGGTGAAACCAGTTGAGACGAAACGAGATCTGTAGATGAATATTGCTCTAGGTTAGAACGTAGTGACCGACAATGTCATAAAATCCGTGGCACAAGAATGCAGAGAGAACACGTCGATTTTCCCGCGTGGTTCAAAAAGTGTGTTATTTATCAATCAAAAAAAGTATTCAAGATTAATGTACAAGAATTGGTTGTAATAGGAAAGGAATGTACAATGAAAGATAAGTAACTTTACACTCGCTACAGAACTCTTCCCTAGAGCGTTGGAAAGAGAGAAAACGCTCGATAGTATTATTGTGTGTAGTCGCGGAAACGCCCAGGAAATTTGTTAGCCCTACCAGAACGAGTATGTGTTGTGGGGGTTGTGGTAAACAGGTAGAGTCTGTAGGCGTAGTGGTCGTTGAATACATATCAGTACGTTCGGTACCAGGATCAGTAGCAGAGGAGGATGAGTGTGAGAAAACCGGAGTGGAGCTGGAACAATCATCCAGGTAGGCAACTTTCAAACGATCGAGACTGACAGAATCAGGCGTGCCGTTACGATCGACAACGTAATACTTGTCATGTCGCGAAAGCACTTTGAACGTCCCTTTATAAGGCAGTTGCAGGAGCTTGCGAACAGCATCAACGCGAACGGATACGAAGGTCATGTATGTAAATCCTTATGAACTTGTGGTATGCGCGTTGTCCTTCTCGTCGGCGTTGGCTGGAGCTGACTCATATGATGTTTAAGCCGGGCGACATATGAAGTGGGATCAGATTCACCGGTGATTCTGGAATCGATGATCATCTTGCTAGAACCCAAGGGACAAATGGTAACTTGTTCATTGCTAAAGTGGCTTACACTAATTGTGTTCGTTCATACTTTGGAGGCGTCCGCTCATCTGCGTGATTTCCATGGAGTGTTCCCCAACTGGTGCCTGCCTCTGTGTTCACTCCTCTTGCACATGGAACTGTAATCCTGATGTCATCTTCAACTTTGGGGAAGTCGGCAGGGCTCGCTGTTGGTGTGTCATCTTGCACCACACTACTTATACCCGGCGAAGTAGTATCTACCTTTAATCCACCACACTCTTCCCCCTCCAAAGGATTCGGGTCAGCTGCCTTCCGTCGGAGTCTTTCTGACCGCCGGGGATGTTCACTGTACGAGCGTGTTTCCTCCTCCAATTCGTACCACTTCCTCAGCTCGTTGGCGTTCACCCTCCGCGATTCACCTTGCCGAGCGATTGTATACACTGTGCCTCGCCGGTCGACTACCTCGTACGGTCCTTTCCACTTCGCTAGGAGTTTCCTCTCCCCTGGGCCGCAAGTGGGATAGCGTTGATGGTTCCTGTACTTCACTTTCGAACCAATCTGAAACTCGATATTCCTTACACCTTTGCTGGTCTGGAACTTCGCCATCATCCGCGCCTGAGTAGCCTGTAGGTTGCGGTTGACGGTCTTCCGGTTATTCCGTGTCTCCTCGGGAGATATACGGCAAGTTGGCCACATTCCAATCTCTAGGCCCACAGGCAGACGAGGTTGTCGACCGTACGTCAACTCGAATGGTGATTTCTTTGTGGAAGCCTGGTTGGTTGCTCGATGAGCCAGAAACAGTAGCGGCAGCGCTTCCTCCCAGTCTCCACCTTTTGCTGCTATCCATTCCTTGATTGTTCTATTGTTACGTTCCGTCAGGCCATTGGTTTGCGGGTGGTATGGGGGGTCCGCAATTTCTTGATGCCAAGTTTCTCCAAACAGTTCCGGAATTCTTCACTCTCTAAGCACGGCCCTTCGTCTGTTAAGATGGCGTTTGGGATTCCGTGAGCCGCTACCAAGTGATTCATGACAGCATGGGTCACGGTGCTAGCCCGTTGATCCGGGATTCCTGTCGCCTCAATCCATCGCGTGAAGTGCTCCGTCATCAATGAAATGTACTGGTTACCACCCCTGGTCAATGGAAACGGCCCCATCACGTCGACGACCAACGTTCACCAATTTCCGAGACCGGGATCGTCATCGTTTGCTGCTGCTTTCCTCTGCAATCCGTTTTCATAAGCTGACATTGTCTGCACGAAAGCACGCACTTCTCAACGTCCATTTTCATCCCCGGCCAATACGCGCGTTGTTTAAACAGCTCGTATGTCCTGGAACAACCTGTGTGCGCCATTTCGTGACAAGAAACTACCAGATTCCGTCTTCGTTTCATTGGAATGACTGGCACCGAAGGGTTGCTACCTCCTGGTATCCACGTTAAGATCCATGCTTCGTTTACTTGCAACTTTCCCAGGTCTTTTGCAAACCGTCTCATCAGCTTGAGTTGGTTTTTGTTGAAGTTTGTCTGACTAGCTAATCGCGCGGTGATCAACTTGCGCAGGAGTTTGTCGCTACGTTGCTCAGTTGCCAACCGTTCTGGATCCTGCTCGCACAGTATGCCGTTAATACCGAAAGCTACCCTCGGCAGGTCATCATCATCTGTCATGCGTGACAAGAAATCCACCGTCTGATTTTCCCTCCCCGACACGTGTTTTATCGTGAAATCATACTCTTGTAGGCGCAATCCCATCTCGCCAGCTTTCCTATGGGGTCCCTGGCAGACTTAATCCACTCCAACGGTCTGTGGTCTGTTTTGACGTGAAATCGCTGACCCAGGAGATATGGCCGCCATTTGTCTAACGCCCAGACAATTGCGAGACATTCTTTCTCTATGGTTGAGTATCTGCCTTCCGCAGGCGTCAAAGTTCGGCAGGCATACTCAATCGTCCCATGGTTTTGTTGCAACACCGCACCGATCCCGACATTGCTGGCGTCAGTGGCTACCGTGAACATCTCATCAGCAATGGGCAAGTTCAGGGTCAACTCCTGCCTTCCCATTTCCTGTAGAGTCTGAGCAAACGCTCGTTGAGCTTCTGCATTCCAAATGGTTCCCACCGATTGACCAGGTGTCTATTTTAGGAGCCCAAACACTCCTGCTTCATCTTCAATCTTTCATTCTTTACTGATCCGTGCTCTGCTCGATTCTCGTCGTAGTTCACCACTTATGATATTCGTGCATATGCGATATTTAAATGACAATTACATGCATAGCGGTACAATAGTTCAGGCATCGCCGCAATTGATTGAATGCATTCCAGATGCATTCCCTTCTTCTGTCTGTGTGGCTGTCTCTGTTCGTTTCCTTTTTCTCCCGAGTCTGTCACAGGTACGGCGACACGCAACAAGAAATTGTCCTCCGTTTCGACAACAATACAAGGCACACAGTTCCTTTACCTGGACATGAGCGGAAAATTATCAACTTTTTTACAACCTACTAACCGGGCAAATCATTCAATATCTTGCACTGATGCAATTCGTCCGCGGCATGAAACACTGAGTTCAATTTACCTAACCATACCTCTTCCACATATCTCTTGATTGGATGACTTTCGACTACGGAAGGCCCATTCTCCTACCAATAAAAAGCTTGAACAATCAGTCATTCTAAGCTCTTCAATTTGCTTTGACCGCTCAAATGGCCGTGGTTTACCCTATTTCTAATCAATTTCACTACATACCCCGGAGGATCTGCGATTGCTTCTTCGGAACCTATCCTATCCTCCTAGACTTCAACATATTTCAACGTATACTCTTCGAGACTTCACGTGGTTCTGCAGATGATCAACACATTATATCCAGAAAGAATGCTTTGCTCCTGACCTACCGATCTGGCACAGGAGAGGACCCAGGCACGCAATGGCCACTCGCATAACGCATCAGTCAGCAGAAAAATGGGACGCAACTTGACTGCGAATAACGGGGCAAAAAACGTTCAACAGGAAACAGCCAGTTACAACTTGCCATCCAATGGATGGGCGGCAGTGTTTCAGGACGTGGTGGGTTTTCGCCTGGCATGCGTTCTCCCTATAAAAAGCCACAAATGTCCGTTTAACAACACAGCAACGTGGCGAACGTGACTCGCCACCGAATAAAGTCACAGCCCATAATTTCACATTGGCAGCTCAATTAGAATCATCATGCTGGATATCTTGCTCTTCAATTATCTTTCAATGGATCACTCAGGATTCTAAATCTATTATTAGTCGAGGTATGACTGCGATATATGGCAGAGCGATTATGTCCAAACAAATGGATCCCGATCCCACTACAACCAAATCGTTGTTTCGCATGTTCACCATTGCACAGTTCCAAGCATGGACATATGAACAATTTTCTTCTGTCACCACAGTTCCCATAAAATGTCTGTACAGCTGTACATACTTGATCATGCCTCAATTGGCGTGCCTCGCATAGTCGAGAATAAAATATTTATTTATTTATTTATCTTGTTTCAACAGCTCGTACAAGGGTGTGGCCAAATTTGCTGTAGTACCCGGCGCGGCCCAGGAATGTACGGAGAGTGCGTTTCGAGGTGGGAACTGGGCTGCCTTGTATCGTCATTATCTTCTCAGGTAGCGGTTTCAGTTCGCCTTGTCCCACTTTATGGCCCAGTAAGGTGACACAGGGCTTTCCGATCTGGGACTTTGGCCCATTTATTCGAAGTCCCGACTGCTGAATGCGTTCCAGAACTGCCGAGAGATGATGGATATGTTCCGCCTCTGATTGGCTATATACCACGATATCATCCCCGTACACAACTACGTTTTCCAATTCACTCAGCAATCCCAGCACTAGACGTCGGAAGGTAAACGGGGCTCCTGATAATCCAAAGGGCATCCTCTTAAACTGGTACTGTTTCTCACCAACGGTAAACGCCGTCTTCTCTCGATCTTCCTGTTTTATTGCCAGTTGCCAGTATCCTGATCTTAAGTCCAGGACCGTGAATATCCTCGACTGCTTCAGCCGATCAAAAATGTCAGCAACTGATGGAACTGGAAGGAAGCGAGTCAAGGAAATTTCATTCAGTCTTCGGAAGTCGACACAGAATCGGTACTTCCCATTCGGCTTCTTCACTAAGACCACAGGAGAGTTGTACGGGCTATGTGCCTCCTCAATTACGCCCGCGTCCAGCTTTTCCTGCACTTGCCTGTTCACCTCAGCCTCCAGGTGGATTGGTATCTTTCGAAGTCCATGGGGCCGATACGGTTGGCGAGTTAGCGGGATGGTGTGCTCGATACAATCGCAAAACCCATTTTGGCTGCCGTCATCCGTAAATAAGGGTTGGTATTTGTTGAGCAGCGACTGTAAAGACTGGCTCAAATGTAACACAGCAACGACCGACTGCGAAGATCTCATTTCTCCACGATTAAGGAGTGGTAGTGACCCGCATTCCATTAGCAACTTCCCACGCTATAGATCAATGACAGCTTTATTGAGCTCCAGAAAATCTGCTTCCAATATGGTTTGTTTCACATCTGGTGACACGAGAAAGGAGTGTGTTTGCTTTCGTCCCCCGATTCCTACGGTGTGATCGGCTATACCATCAATTCCCACTGAATGACCGCCAACCGCTTTTACGATCGTGCAGCACGACTGAAGCTTTTCACCTCGCCGATGGTTGATTAGTGACACCGCGGCACCCGTATCGAGCAGACACTTTTCCATCGTTCCATCTAATCCCACATTGCTTCAACCGCACTCCTGCTCAACGCCCCAAGTACACAATCCTCGATCCAACAAGAAAAATAAGGTTGCCCACGTTTATTTGACACCCGAGTAACACCATGCCTCTGCGGACATTGTCTCTTCCATGTAAAAAGTCGGTCCTTCAGGGACAAAACGTATATTCTGCAAACAACAGGACCAGGCGAAAACGGAGACAGAGGGCGAGTGAAACATATCGGTATATACAGCTAGTTGGATCCACAATTAACGACCTTTGTGGATGCATGACATTTTTCCTTTGATTCAGTCAAACAAACTCACTCCAATGCCTCGGGAGCTCTGACTTGGAAGATCCGCCTTCCTGTTTTCGCCTCGATCTCCGCTTCTCTGCACCCGATTTGGATCAGCCAGGAGTCGTTCGAGAGCTCTCGACTTGCTTGTTCTGGGCTGTGTCAATCGGCTCGGCCTCGGTCCTGTGGGCTGCGCTAGCGGCGTATTTGTCTGATTTATTGCACTGTCCACATATTCCCGCTCCGTAGTTCCGGGCCCAGGCTCGTCGCTAGCCGTCTTTCGCGATCCGCTCTCAGCTAGCTCCGAAGAGCTCCCCAGAGCCATTCTTGGAAGCGGCCCCTCTACACCCGCCCCTCCTCCAGGACCTTTCTTCTCTCGTACCATGGTCGCAGGAGAGCAGCATTCACCCAACGTTTCATTCCTCCGCAGTCTATTAAGAAGTTGCCCGCTTTCTGGTCGATAATGGTGTAGGGGCCTTTCCAGCGTTCTCTGAACTTGCTTGCGCCCGGCCCGTCATGATCCGGCCGATCGTTGTTTCGTAACTTGACTCGTTCTCCAACCCTGAATGGCCTCCACTTGTGAGCCTCATGCCTGGCGTCGTAATTTCGCTTATTCCGCGCTTTGTCGAGCTTTGGTTTCGCTTCTAGCTTTCCATCGCAGTCGCTCTTGATGCTCAGCTGGATGTTTCCACTCACCCTGGTTCGGTAAGCAAGTATCGAGCGCAATCCGTGGTTCTCTGCCGAACAGTAATTCGAATGGCGAGACCTTGGTGGTTGATTGCATGCTGGTCCGATACGCGATCAGAACCTGAGGCAAAGCATCTTCCCATGCCAACTTCGTGCAGTTTATCCACGTCTTCAATGTCCGGTTGAACCGCTCGGTCATCCCGTTGGTTTGTGGGTGGTACGGTGAAGTTCGCCGTCTCTGGATGCCCCACTTGTCCAACACTGACTTAAACGCTCTTGACTCGAAGCAGGGCCCTTGGTCCGTGATGATACACTGTGGGATCCCATACCTTGCAGGCACATTGAATTCGAATACTTGCGACACTGTCTCGCCTGTTTGGTCCTTGATTGGTATGGCTTCCACCCATCGAGTGAAGTGGTCAATCATCGCTAGAATGTATCTGTTTCCTGTTCGACTCACTGGTAAGGGCCCAAAGACGTCCAGTCCCCAACACTGAAGTGGCTCACCAACCTCCATCGATCGCATCGGCCGTCTCGGGGACTCCATCTCCCGACTCGTTTGGCAGTTTGGGCACTCCCGAAGGTATGCCGCGACGTCTTCCTCATGGTTGGCCAAAACACTCGCCTCCGCAGCAATTCAAAGACCCGCTCGAATCCCATATGGGCGCCATCATGAGTTATGCGCATCACACGTTCTCGCTTTATTTGGTGGAACAAAAGGCACTTTCCGTCCGTCTATCGCCACCACCACGTTATCGTTTTCGACCTTCAACCTGTCCCAGATCTTGAGGAGTTCCTCCACCTCCTCCGATGTAGCCTCCCGGTTTGGTGCCAGACCGTAAGTGAGAGCACAACACCTTCACGAATTCATCTGTCCTTTGATCTCCCAGCAGGTTCCTCTCCCCCATCGCGATCGCACGCACTGGTATGGCATTGTCTGGCATGATGTCGTCCAAACACGGGCGTGACAACATATCTGGCAATACATTTTGCGTTTCCATCCACGTGCTCAATGGTGAAGTTGAATTCCTGCAATCGGTAGGCCCATCGCGCAAGTCGTCCCCGCGGGTCTTTCGCCGTCATCAACCACGAGAGCGGTTTGTGGTCAGTGACGACCCGGAATTCATTCGCCAGTAAGTAATTTCTCCACTTCTCTAACGCCCACACGATGGCCAAGCATTCTTTCTCCGTTGTTGAATACTTCTGTTCCGCCCCCGTCAGCACTCTGCTCGCGTACTCCACCACCCCAGCCGGTTGAGACAAAACCGCACCGATTGCCACGTTGCTTGCGTCGACAGCCACAGTGAACCTCTCACCAGGATTGGGTAGCCGTAGACATGTCGGGGCTTCTGCTATGCCTGCCTTTAGATGATCAAAGGCCTGATCCGCTTCAGCTGTCCACACAAAGGGCACGTCCTTGCGAAGCAGCTTTAACAACGGGCTGACCTTCTCTGCGAACTGGGGCACAAACTTTGAATCATATGCCACCACTCCCAATAACGAACGGAGCTGACGCTTGGATTTTGGTTTTGCGAAGCACTTGATCGTCTCGCGTTTCTCCGGAAGTGGATGGACTTGACCATTGCCAACGATGTGACCCAAACATACAATTGACTTTTGGGCAATCTGCGACTTTTTACGACTGAGTTTCAGACCAGCTTCATCTAGCCTCTGCAGTACTGCTCCAAGTCTGGTCACATGTTCCTGTTCCGTCTCAGAGAAGACGATGATGTCATCACCATACACAACCACGCCTTGCAGGTTCGCGAGGACCATCAGCAACAAACGCCTGAATGTAGCTGGGGCGTTGCACAATCCAAACGGCATTCTCAAAAACTCATACTGCTGGCCATTGACACTGAACGCCGTCTTGTGGCGATCTTCCTCTGCGATCGGCAGTTGCCAATATCCCGAGCGGAGATCAATCAGAGATATCTGCTTCGCACTGTGAAGGCTTGAGAAAATTTCTTCCATCTGCT
>OX104068.1:90269530-90293962 GCA_944474145.2 Dicrocoelium dendriticum | reverse complement strand
TAGCAACACCTCGAGATTTTTGTAGGCTCTTCCACTTCCCCTTAAGTGTCTCCTTTACTATTACATTCTTTCATTTTCGCACTCTATCTGCCTTCCTTTAGCCATTGGACGGATAACACTTCGGGCCTTGCTCCACTCTAGCCTGGTCTGACCAGTCTCTTATTTTCTGACTGTTTCCAGAAATCAGAGACGCACGTGTTCTAGGCTGTGCAGTCACAACATACCCTGTCCCTCAGCCTGAGAGCTTCGTTTGATATACTAACGGGCTTTTTATATAGCCTCTGTAGTCCCGCAAATTTACTTTCTCGCGACATTCACTACTGTTATCCCCACTTTAAGCTGACTGCCTAGCTACATCATGCTGACTTATCCAGTCTCATCTAAACGCTCTTTTGCTTTCTGACCCCTCCCCAAACACTCCTGCTTCCTCTTCAATCTTTCATTCTTTACTGATCCGCGTTCCGCTCGATTCTCGTCGTATTTCGCCACTTATGATATACGTGTATATGCGATATTTAAATAACAATTACATGCATAGTAATACAATAGTTCTGGCATCGCCGCAATTGATTGACTGCATTCCAGATGCAATCCTTTCTTCTGTCTGTGTGGCTGTCTCTGTTCGTTTTCTTTTTCTCCCGAGTCTGTCACAGGTACGGCGACACGCACCCAAGGAATTGTCCTCCGTTTCGACAACAATACAAGGCACACAGTTCCTCTACCTGGACATGAGCGGAAAATTATCAACTTTTTTACAACTTACTAACCGGACAAATCAATCAATTCTTCCGCGGCATGAACCACTGAGTCTAATTTACCTAACAATACCTCTTCCTCATATCTCTTGACTGGAGGACTTTCGACTACGGAAGGCACATTCTCCTGCCAAAACAAAGCTTGAACAATCGGTCATTCTAAGCTCTTCAATCCGCTTTGACCGCTCAAATGGCCGTGGTTACCACAATCTCTAATCAATTTCAATACATACCCCAGGGGATTTGCGATTCTTTCTTCGGAACCTATCCTGTCCTCCAAGACTTCAACATATTTCAACGTATATTCTTCGAGGCTTCACGTGGTTCTGCAGATGATCAACACATCATATCCAGAAAGAATGCTTAGTTCCTGACCTTCCGATCTGGAACAGGAGAGGACCCAGGCACGCAATGGCCACTCGCATAGCGCATCAGTCAGCAGAAAAATGGGACGCAACTTGACTGCGAATAACGGAGCAAAAGAACGTTCAACAAAAACATAGCCAGTTACAACTTGCCATTCAATGGATTGGCGGCAGTGTTTCAGGACGTGGTGGGTTTTCGCCTGGCAAGCATTCTCCCTATAAAAAGCCACAAATGTCCGTTTAACAACACTGCAACGTGACGAATTTGACTCGCCACCGAATAAAGTCACAGCCCATAACTTCACACTGGCAGCTCAATTAGAATCATCACACTGGATAGCTTGCTCTTCAATTTTCTTCCAATGGATCACTCAGGATTCTTTATCTATTATTACTCGAGGTATGACTGCGATATATGGCAGAGCGATTATGTCCAAACAAATGGATCCCGATCCCACTACAACCAAATCGTTCTTTCGCATGTTCACCATCGCACAGTTCCAAGCATGGACATATGAACAATTTTCTACTGTCACTACAGTTCCCATAAAATGTCTGTACAGCTGTACATACCTGATCATGCCTCAATTGGCGTGCCTCGCATAGTCGAGAATAAATATTTATTTATTTATTTATTTAGCTTCAGCTACCTTGGCAGTGTGATGCCGACTGATCATAAGATACATAGTGAGCTTCGTATCGGCGTGTCGAAGGCAGCGGCGGCCTTCGGGATGCTAGAGTACCAAGTGTGAAACCACCATCAGCTTACTAACGGCACGAAGCTGATGGTGTACAGATCCATGCTGCTGTCTGTTCTTCTATACAGCAATGAAACCTGGACGCCGTACCGGCAAGATGTGCGATAGCTCGAGCGGTTCCATCAGTGGTGTCTGCGACGAAGTTTGCGCAAAACTTGGGGCAAAAGAGTTGCTGATACGGAACTGTTGCTACAATGTGGGATGTACGCAGTGGACTGCATACTTTCACTGAGACACCTGAGGTGGCTCGGTCATGTGTAGCATATGGATTCAACGCGGATACCGAAACAACTCTTATACGGTCAGCTGAGTATTGGGAAACGTGATGTGGGGAAACCAAAATTACGTTAGCAATACGTGATCAAAGTGAGCCTCTCACGTTCTAACCTTGATTGCAGTTCATTGGAATGAAAAGCGTTTGATCGGCGAGCACGGCGCGATCTACTTATGAACGCAGTTGCCGCAGTGCGGGAGAAAGTCCTCATACCTGAAGGACAATGCGGCAATTGTGGAAGCGGCAAGCACCGACGGGTTTTATTGCATCGGCATCGAGCGCATGGTGCTATAGGACATGCGGTCGCGAGTGCCTGGGTCAGGCACGCCTAATGAGCCGAGTGCCAGGCCACTCGTGACCACTACAGAAGCGACGACGCGTCCTGCAGAGAATGTAGGCAGAACCAACGCAGCGTTTGTAGGTACGCTGCATTCGATTTCTAACTGCGTGCTTGCATGCTCTGTCTATTTATTTCAGGTGGTGGATCTTCAATTGTGCGCTAATGCCTTTCTTTCTTATATAAATGTATACAGAGGGCAATATCGATACCTGCGTGGCGACTTGATAATAACGTATATGAACTGTGGAATCCAAACCATTCTTGTCGTCATCTATTAAAGCTGAATAGCATTACAACACTCGCAGAACACCAGCTAAAGCTGGCCACAATAAAGCCGGTTGGAATGCCGCCGGAATTTCTTTTCCCTTCGTGTTTGCCAACACTTGAGTGCTCCTCCCACATACGTTGTTTCTTCCCCCACGCTAGCGGTATTCAAAAGACGTCTGGATGCTTCGCATAACCACTTACATTACGCTACATAATTAGAGATGTCCACGGCAAACAAACGCGAAAAAAGGTGCTCATTCTCAGCTTTTGTGCTTCACTATTTACACACCGCTGTTATGGAATATAGTTTCGGATATATTACAACTGCATTCATCAATTACCTCAGTCCAAGAAAGCGGCGCACGCCTAAGCGTTGTCGATTCTCTTGTTCTTAAGACATGCCTTCCCCATATTACTTCCCATATTACTCTACAGTAACAATTCAGTATTCACTGAATTCATTTCGACTTCTGAGACAACTTCTCTTCGTTCGGTTGACCTAATGGTTCTGTTTACATTACTTGGAGAGCCACGCGGGCTTTTCCAATATTACCAATCAACCATTCTCACCCCATTCTAACCTTTTCTTCTCTCGCTTTCTGTTTTCAATCCTTTTTTAATCGGACGTCAGGCTTTACTGCATTGCCGCGAGCTTGGATCACCTGCCTAGTCTGTTTCCATCAGTCTACTAGTATGCTACTGAGACTTACGCGTTATACGCCCTGCAGTTCAAACATGATGTTTCCCTTAAATCTAGGGCCTGCTAGACTTGCCCACCATTTACTGCTGGCTCTTTTCTTACCTTTACTACACGTCCATATCCAAACGCACCGACTAATCAAGTCCTACCCGATCTGCCTCCTGCTCTCCGGATTTATTCAGACATCTGAGACATCATCTCTCTTGGTTCGGCTGACTCAACTACCCGATTGCATTACCCGGAGAGCCATGTGGGCTTCTCCCACCCTTCGACAATAAAACTTTTTCATCATATCGCTAACTTATATTTTATCGCGCTCTGTTTTCAAGTCTCCTTCAACTGGCCCTGTGGTGATCTTGTCCCACTGATCAGTTTATTTCTCTCTGACTGCTGCTATGTTACTCAGACTTAAGCGGTATACGCTATGCAGACACAACGCTCTTTTACCCCTACATCGTGAGACAGCTAGACTCGTTCCTCTTCTTTTGTTACTTCCGCTTTCCCTGCGTTTCCTTTGCATGCCATTTCTACGCGCTGACTAACTCAGTCTCACCAGACTGGCCAATTGTTATCCGATTTCACTCAGAGTTCTTCGACGGTACATATCGTAAAGACTGCTAGACTAGTTCCCACGTTAGTGTTATAGCCCTTTTCTTACCTCCTTTATACGCCTAGCCTCAAAGCGCCGGTTAATCCAGTCCCGCTTAGTCAGCCTCATACTCAAGGAATTCATTTGGACTTCTGAGACATCACATCTCTTAAATAAATAAATAAATAAATTTTTTTTCTCGGCTATGCGAGACATGCCCGAGAGGGCCTGAGCAAATAAGTGCAATTATACAGACATATCATGACAACCGTAACAGTGACAATCGGAGATTGTTCATACGTTCCTATTTGAAATTGTACAAATAAGACGGAAATGAAGAAAGCCCACTGCCATGAGTTCGGGCACGTTCGTGCGGGTGCATTCGTTCTGCCATAAAGTGCAGTAACAATTCAGGCGTGAATAGATCCAGAATTAATACTGATCAATTATAAAAGAGCTGGTGAAGAACACTCTCAAACGTAATTACACGATACGCTGGGTTCATGTGAGTGTAGCGTAAATAACAATGGTGAATGCACAGAAAATGACGTGGCGACGAAATATGCAGCTAAGAAAGTACCTGGGTGTATCCATCATCGTAGTATATAGTCATGGTCAGCTTGTCAGTGTGAGCTTATTGGCTGGTTCGGCTGTAAACGCTACGTGGAGAGGCTTGTGGGCCTTTACATGCTTTACCAAGAATCCCCTCTCATCTAGAGCCTAACCTTTTCTATCGCTTTCTGTTTTCATTCTTTTTAAATCGCGCGGTCGGCTTTACTGCCCTGCCGTTATCATGTCTCACCTGACGCGTCTGTCGCTTTCTTCCTGCTTATATTTTCCTATTATCCATGGCCTTTTCTGTTATTGCGCTGCATTTATATTCCCACGGCTTACACTCATTTCGCCCATCCAAGTTATTCTCGTGCGCATGGTCTCCTTCGCTCCGAGCTTGCTCTTGATTACTGGCGGCACTCGGATAATGGCTAAGTGTTTCTTGACTAGTACTTCCATTATTATGCACAACTTACCCTTCTTCCTATTCCTATGCTCTTTACCTTATGCTCGCATTTGTTTAGTACTGAGACCGTACATGTCATTAAGGCTTCCAATGCACGACAGCTTTGCCCCTGTGACCATTTTTCTACATGCTGACGGCCTTTGGACTGTGGAATCATGAGCGCTTAAGCCTAATTACTCTTACGAACTACCCTACGCACTGCCGTCAGCATTAATCCGCTCCCAGCCGATTCCTTTAATTTCCTTTTCCTTTTGGAACGTTGCTCCCGCATTCGGTCTCAACCCAATTGTCCTTAGTTTCACCTAAGCTGCCTCTCGCATTCGGACTGCTGCCATCCTCACGGTTTACCTGTTTCTCCTCAACTCTCTCATCCTTCGCTTAAGGTTTGTTAACACGCTCTGTTATATCGGTCTCCTGAATCTGCGCGTGCAGAACCTACATCCTACCTAGTAGTTGTAATCTGAGTCACACCAGCGACGTAAGGTATAGAACGCGCTTGCAAATCATGTATACCAAACAAAATTACATGTGTTTTAATGTGTCATAAGCACTAGTGAGCGCCACCAGTCTGTGTTAGTGCTTCTTGCTGCATTGCTGTCTCTCTGTTTGGCTGCCTCTTGTCCGCTGCCCGTTTTCCCGAGGTTCCGGCAGTTACATCCGCCAAAACAAGAGGGTTTATTCACTGGGACTGGTCGACTCATCCTCAAACGCTTGGTCCTTTCTCCGAGAAATGAAGAACCCGCAAATGGTTCCAACTGGAGCTCTTTTTACCATTCTGGAGACGCTTCCTTAATGGGATCTAAATAAACGGGTTTAGCTCACCTCGTAATCAGAAAGAACAGTTTACTCACCTGGAATATTAAAGCTACATGGATGCCCTGTTCCACAACCGAAGACAAACAACCCTGGCGTTATTACCTTCACTGCCTCAACCATTACGATTATCCAGTCACCCAGAGCTTTTCTGATGTCCGTTCGCGGACAGCGTTGCGCTCGTATACGTGGCTATTCCGATGGCCTTTCATGAAACTTTCACTTGGCCATGGAGGCAGTTACACGTACGTACATTTTAAGGAATCCCAAATTCACTTTACGGTGAATGGCATTTTTACCTGTTACGGACATATTCAGCCACAAGAAACAAATTCACTCACCGACCCCATGACAATTCCAGCGTGGATAGCTGGACAGGGTTTGCGCGCCGACGAAGAATATAATAGAAAAGCAGACCTATATTAACAATGTGTTTACTAACCTGCATCATTAGCATTCAACTCTTCGGATCTTTTGCACTCTTGACCGGCTTCAACGACTGCCGCCGGATCAGCACTAAGCCATTGGGCCAACCAAGGAAGAATTTTGGCTGTCAACCAACTGCGAATAATAGAGTGCGAAATCGGTCCACACGATGCATATCCGACTTACACTACGGTTCAAAAGAAGCTACGGCAGTGTTCCAGGACTTAGTGTGCTTTCGCCTGGCAAGCGTCCTCCCTGTAAAATGCCACAAATGTTCGCTGAACAACACTACAACTTGGCGGATGTGACTCGCCACAAAATAAAGTTACAGCTAAACATTTCACACTGACGCACCCCTCAGCCTTCTACATCCAACCTTTGCAACTAATCCTACTATGAAGAACATCCCTCTTTCGTCATGGTCGTTGGTTCTACCAAAACCTTGCTTGGGCTCCTGTGCTCACGGATCACTACCTGGAGAAATTAACCCCCAAATTGTGTCTTGGCAGATTTTTGCGCGCCACAACGCCATAATGTTCCTTGGTCTGACTATTACCTGACGATATGCCTGCTCATATGGACTACATCTTTTCTTTTAAAACTTTCATTAAAACGAGATGTTTAAACATTCCAAAGAAGCTGTGCTTTTAAGCATATTTGATTGTGCCTTTACAGGTGTGTCTCGTTTTACCGAGAATATACCATTTACTTATTTACTTATTTAGTCTACTACGTTTATATGAAGTAGAGGCACTTGAATTGTCGATTTACACTTATGTTTACTTTCACCTCAACCATCCTACTGGACTTGTAAAGCAATCGCTTTTTACCTGTAAAATATCATTTTTCATTGTTCATGTACTCACTTCCATTAACTTGCTCGCGTCGCTTAAGCCAATTGCAGTCGATTTCCATAACATATTCGTGTCCGTCGCATTTCCTTAATCTATACTTTCTGACCTCGTGCATTTATCCATGATTCGTTTGTAAACGACTTATTTCATATGCTCATTAATTTAGGCTTTAGGTCCCGGTTTCCTTATGCGTTACTCGAGTTATTTTCCTTGTCTCCCTCCCTCTCAAGTGATTGGCTGTTGCTTGATAACCCCGGTGTGGCTGCACTTGATGTGCATGTTGACAATGTGCCAACCTGTCTATTACCCGCTATCTCGTCCATACTAGCTCCAGGAAGCATTTGGTAGTTGCCGGAGGGGACGGGGTGCATGGTCCTTGTTGTCGTGCTAGGCTCAAGGAGCGGTTCCATGCACTCAGTGTGGAGCGGACTACGTTCCAGCCACCGCCTTGTGTACACTTGTTTCCCCAAATAGAGCGCGCTTGTGTTTGCCTGTGAAGGAGTGTGGGCCGGCTCCGTTGATGAAACGTGGCTACCATCCACATGCCACCCTGTGCTATGCTTTCTGGCGTACGCTGGATTTGGGGTGTGTGCTTAGATCTGTGGGTGGGGCAGCGCAAGCCACCCATAGTCCCTTTGTAGGCGCAGGCGTCCTGTGGCCGGCCACATATATAAGCAAATCCGAACCCGGATGCCGCCAATCCTATAATATTGCAATGCACCTATCCATTGTAGTTGGAACTGGGGGAGGAAACTAGCGAGTATTCCGGCCTAATGAAAACGTATCAACGAAGGCCAACTAGTAACTGACACCAACGTAGGTTCATAGCTGTACATCCATAGCTGGTATCTAGCTAAGGTTTGGGACGATAATAATTCTACCATAAATGCATTATGGGTGTCGACGTTAACAATAGGCACTAACTCCTTACACAAGGCTTAGGTCATTTAGAATATCCTTACTTGGCGCACCTCATAGGTCCCAAGCCTAATGTTTTCACGGACCCAGTGAGCTAAGAATTTAAAAGGCGCTAAAGGTTAAAGCTTCAAACTAAGGAATGTGAGTTGTTAATACGGTATGACCGAGATTTGCTTACTTGGATGGATTCGTTTTGGCCCTACCATGACCTATCTGAGGAATGTCTACCGATTTTCGAACCAGCCAGTCAGTAGGCTAAGCTGTACATTTTGTTAAACTTTTTCTGCATTACCAAAGTGGTCATTAAAGAAGGGAAGCCAGTAAGGTCGGGATACACGTTGGTTCTTGTAGCCTTTGGACCAAAGCATCAGTTGAAGAACAGAAGCGAGTCAGGAACCAATCAGAAATGACTACGCATCTTTATATTCAGAATTCCCGTCTTAGCAACGGTAAGATGCTTACTAACGATCAGCAATAGACCACCTAGGTTGGTGATTGCAGTACGGAATTACGTGAAAACAAGCGCGGCTAGTAATGGAGTCTCTTTGGGGCTTTGTTAGCTCACCGATTAGCCCATACAGGATTGCTAGTATGCTAAAGTTTGCATACCGACCATCACGCCTAGGTTAAATGGTAGGTGTGAAGACTCTGGTAAGGATCAAAAATAAAAAGAGCCTCCTAGGCCCCCCATTTATTCAGGCACGCCCGCATCTGGCGCTGGTCACAGAAAACAGGCTTTCGGCCGAGGCCTCTGACACACCAATACACATTCCATGGTACACCATTTTCTGTAGTGGACGCGCCAATCACCGAAGTGGCGGATGTCTCATAAACGTCAAGAATGAGTATCATGCAACATCATTTCAAACCGTATCCCTTGGCAATTCTGAAGATGCAGTATAGATTCAGGCCGCTGGAGGTCCACTAGACATATTGGTAGGCTGTTTATACAACCCACCGCACTCCTCTTGCGGTAGTGTTGACAAAATGGTCAAGCTCTTCCAGGAAGTCACATTTCTTCCTGCAAGCCATAGAATTATTGCTGGTGATTTTCATATGCCTCATGTCTCGTGGCTTATTCAGTCAGCCCCACACAAATATAGAGCCCTGGTAGACGCCATTTACACACACGACTGGACCCAGCATACGAAAACACCGACTAGACAAGCTAACATACTGGACCTGATATTCACTAACGGCCTTTCCCATGCATGCGCCAGCGTGTTAGACAACATAACGCGCAGCGACCACAAGGTGGCTTAGTTGACTTGCACCGCCTAAATTCCTTTACCAGGAAGATAACAAGTATGAGGTATCACGCCTCCGCCAGAGCATCAACTGGGATACATTTTCTTCCCTTCTTTGAGCATCACCCTGGGACGATTTCTTCCCCTCAGAAGATATAAATACTGCGATCAAGGAGCTTTATAACAACCTCACTAACTGCTTAGACGTCCTTGCACCCCAAACGAGGAAGCCAAGAAGACTGCAGGTGCTTGATGATGCATCCACACGCAAAATAGCTGCTAGCCTTAAGAAAATGCGCTCGCACTACAGCAAGCCTAAGGACTTTCATCTAAACATCCACATGAACGAACTACTAATCGTCTGGAGCAGTTCACAAAGCAGTGCTCGTACATTAGCTAAGCAAGCAGCGCCTTGCACTGACAACAAGGCAAAGTCTCTTATTCGACCAATGAAGCAACGGGGACAGCAGAGATATACCGATCACTACCTTTCTGCTTCCTGATAAAACAATAGTCACTGATGCAGTCGAGCTCTGCGACTGCATCAACACGCACTTCTATAACTCCTTCACCAGCAATTACTCGGCATTGCACACTACAACTCACAATTTCTCCGAACATCAAATACATATCATTGACTCTGAATTAAACAACATCAAGCGAGCAGTTTGCTCCTTAAAAATGTCACACTACCCAGGTCCTGGTGATGTACCTTCTTCCGTATTAATACTTGGAGGACCGGCTATTCCAGTCCTACTCCTCAATATCCTCACCAGCTCAAGGAACGACGGACAATACCCGTCTAACTGGAAACACACAACCAACATACCACGACACAAACGGGGCTGCCGACAAAATATGGAAAAGTACCGTTTTACTAGCCCGCACCCATTGCGTCGAGACTCATGGAAAGCTTAATAAAGGAAGGGATGCTTCGTTTTCTGTTGCAACGTAACGTTATTAATGGGTCCCAACAAGGGTTCCTGCCTAATAAAAGTTGTCACACTTGCCAGTTTGAATTCTTAAGCGACGTTACATCCTACATAGATCTGGGTCAAGCACCGGTAATCGTCATACACGATATGAAAAAGCATTTGACTGAGTTATACACAATGGTATGTTAAAAAGTTAGCTGCATTCGGTGTTTCTGGCCGCCTCCTTTCTTGGTGTCCGTCTTAACTTTCTAACCAAACGCAGTCAGTGCTACTGAGCGATGGCTCGTCTAAAAAGGCAGCTGTAACCAGCGGTGTGTTCCAAGGCAGCGTCCAAGGTCCTCTGCTGTTTTTACTGTACATCTATTATGCATTCCAGATCTTCCAACACGGCAAGCCCTAAACTTTGCGTATGATATAAAGGTAGTTTTCTCATTTGATCCTAGCTGCCTACGCAATGGCCTTTCCAACATTCCAAACGATCCCTGCGCACTTGAAACATGGTGTGACCTGTGAAAACTGGAGTTCTCACCAACCAAATGTGACGTCCTTTCCTACCGGTGCCTTATACCGCCCAATATATTAACTCTTAACTGAATACTACTAGAGAACAACATTACCTTGCGCGATCTCGGTGTGCACTACTCAAGCTAACTGCATTTTGCGGAACAAGCGAGCTATAGCTCTGCAAAAGCCAGGTCTATCGTTGGCTATATACTGAAATCAATGAGCCTGTTAGAGTCGCGACTCATGCTCTGCAATTTGTGTGCTCGACCTGTAGTAGAGTACTGCCTAATACTGGTCACTAATTCACGCAAAAGTGTTAGGATGGTCATCGGAAAAGTCCATTGTCCATTCACTAAGCGCCTTCTTAGATCAACTAAATAAATAAATAAATGAATAAATATTTTATTCTCGACTATGCGAGGCACGCCCATGGAGGCATGAGCAAACATGTACAACTGTACCGACACTTTATGGCAACTGTAACAGTTATCAAGAACGCTGCAAGCAGCTTGGTCTGGAAGCACTTTGACTGCGGAGACTGAATACCAACCTAGTTTTTTATATATAAGCTAAGCAAAACATCCAACTCAAGTATTGAAAGATATTTTCAACCGCTGGGCGACGCACATTATCCACTATGCAAAAAGCCACACTCATGCTCACTACTTAAAACCCGTAGGTTTATACGTTTTAACTTCTTATTCTATAGATATGCGCATGTGTGGAAGAAGTTACCAGAAGCCACCAGAGCATCTACCATTATCCTTCAATTCTCCGCGGCTATAAGTAGACTACTAAATGTTCCCATGGTAGCAGACAACTTGGGCACCTGCATCCCTGAGGACGCGCTGTGAGAGAACGGCCCTGACCATATAGAATTTCATACAGCCTTAACTGTGCGGAATAATCTCAATGCGTCAAGGGACTTGTTGCCCTATACCCCCAGCATCAATAAGGCTGCTTTCAAAATGACCCTGTCCTATCCTTATCACCCTCTTCGCTTTCAATTCCTATTTTATCGGACTGTCGTTTGTCAGTGCCCTGCTCTGACTAGTCTCATTTGAATGACCTGCTTCTCTTTGAATTAGGCCAGACTACGGGTACGACTCGGTAGACTTCTGGCCATGCCTCTCTTCAAGAGATTCTACTGGTCTTGCTCACCCGTTTCTTACGTAACCACTTCCATCTCTAACCGGTCCATATCTGCTGAATATCTCTGAATATTGTGACGGTACCGGTCATTGTTCGGAAGACTGAACAAGCTGTTACCCTCACTAGTTTCTTGCCCCACTTTAGCAGTAACCCAGAGCTGTGTGCTAGCCTAGGTTCCTCTGACCAGTCTCCTACTTTATGACATCTTACAGAGTACTGAGCTGTAAACGGCATAGGCTGGGCCTAACCGAAACTCTATTTCCCTCACCCCGAGTGCTTATACCTAACTACCTAATTTAAATTCTCCTAAATCTAACATGTCCACTTCTGCCGACGCTCTGTTTTTCTTCCCATCTTATTTGTACTACTAAATCTCAATGCGCCGACTAATACAGCCTCGAGTATTTCGGCTCCTGTTTTCTGACCTCTCTGACTATTATGACGTTATCGGCCGATATTAAGAAGACCAAACACCCTGTACACATTACCTTAGAGAGCCTCGTTGGCTTCGCTACTCCTAAACAGTAAACCTTTCTCCGCTCTGACCCTGCTCTTGCTTACTTCGCTGTCTTCATTCCTCCTTCCATTGGATTGTATTTCGTTAACTAGACAGTCAACTCTGTACCTTGCATTAATCTAACCTCATCTGACCAGTCTCTTGAGTTATGACTGCATCCATGATACCAAGACCTAAATGATCTACGCACTACATAGCCAATGCACCGATTCCCTTACCCCGAGTAGCTACTAGGTGATATTCCTTGTTTCTCCATCCTGTAATCTTTTAGCATGTCTGTATCACTTACCTTCGCGTGGCGCTAACTAAGAACCTGCTAAGTCGAACCCTTGGGACACAACATCTGGTTGTGGTGTTGTGGCGTAAGAATCACTGTCGTACTACCTGGAACAACCTGCCGCAGCCGGTAATAGAGACGAATTCAGTGGCTGAATTTAAGAAGCTTCTAGCCAAACACTGCAGAGGTAAAATATAGAGAGCGGAACGATAATTAATACGTTAATGCCTAAGAGCGACAATTGATGCAGCTACACAGAGTATGCCCTACTCCCTGCTTCTAATCAGTATCAGTATCAGTATTGTGTGACACTATAGGAACCCACTAGGGACCAAATTGCTTAATGGAATCGTTACATCTGGCCACCTAAAGTTTTTCATTGCGCCATTATCTGTCGATCCTCTTAACCTCAGCACATCTGCTTAGTGGTCGGGGGCTCAAAGCACCTCTGCGAATATCCGGAGACTGCTAAGAGCCATTCGCTTTTATCGCCAACCTTCACTCCTTGGGACTGTTGCGTCACATACATACGCTCTTTGTTCATTTATTCTGGGACATCGTGGGTATAAACTTCTAACTAGAAGGTTTCAATCAATTTCCAGTGCTGATCCCCGATGCACTTATAGCGACCCCATCTGTCCTTCGTCTTACCACTGGCACCTCAGTTTAGCAGCGGCCATTCTTCGTAGGCTCCAACCATCTGAACTATTTAACAACCTCATTGTAGGCTTGCGTTTCGCTAGTCTGCTGTCCTTCTAGCAAGAAACCTCACTTAGCTTTCTTCTGTCGTGAAAGCATATCCATGTATTCAGCGCAAGCCGCTGCTCTGCCTCATATTTCTAGAGCTTCATTTATCCCTTACTCACTGCACTGTCTTAGGCATTTTTACCTGCAATCCTCCAAGTCTCGGGCTAGCATTCGCTGGCTCTATCCAGCTTAGTACTATTATCTCGGCACCCTAGGTGATGCGATTAGGCCTCAGGTTCTGATATCCTCAGCAACCTTATTGTACGCTTGCTTGCTGGTTATTCGCTGTCCTTCCGTCAATTAACTCTTCTTAATTGGTTAGTTCCTCACTCCTTTCATCTCGCCAGTACACTGTAGCCCTTTAGCTTTTCATTTATATGTGTTCATTTCTCACTTACTCGCTGTTATGTTTGCGACACTTACCCACGTATTAGTCCAACAGACTCGCTGGCTTTTCCTCGGTCAGCATACCATAATACTATTTTCTTAGCACCATTGAATAACCCGTTTCTCTGCTCGACGTTACGTATACCTGTGTTCCGCACGTCCGCTTTCCTTTAACGGATCTTTATTACTTCACTTCTATCGGGCAATCCTTCATCACCTAGTGTGTTGTGTCCGCTTTTGCAGCAAAGGTTTCAACACCTACTTATGTAGGAGGTAAGCTCTCTCACCGGCTTTTCCCTTCTCAGTCGGCCATAGCACTATACTCTTTATACCCTCGTGTGGTCTTACTGGCTTGCTACCTAGAGGCTTTTTACTCGGCGTTTGAATAACATTTACCAGCTGACTCACCACTATTTGACGTTTGAAGTTATTTCGTTGCAAGCCTTTTATACCTTCACTTACTTATTCTGCGCTCTCTATAGAAGTATGTTGGCTACCTGCAGATCTTCACATTCTGCTTTCGGTCTTCCCACGCAATGGTTGCATAATAGCAAACCGATACTGCGTGTTTTGCTCAACGACACAACGCTCTGTATCCCATGTAGATTGTAGCAACCAACCCATACGGCCACTGCTTTCGTAGAACATTCAAAAGACACTTTCAGCACAATCATTGTTGCACATGGTACATCAATTGTTTCCACCACGTGTTTTACCATAGGACTTAAACAGTGCTTCTTCCCACGCCTGTTCTTTGCGGCCTTGTTGGTCTCTCATCTTCCATTTTCTACGAGGTCCGGAACATCTTGGAAATCTGGGATTGGACCGAATAAGTGTTTTGGCCCGAGACATAACACAAGGACCTACAAAGAACATGGCTGTACAACAAATGGATACAACTGCACTCACTGTTACGACCGTTGCCCAGTAATGTTAGCTGGACACGAGGCCTTCACACTTCTGAAAAGTATACATAAACCTGAAAAATCCAGACGCAATAAGCTGAGGTTTTCCTCACCTGGACCCACAAACATAATTAAGGTCTCACCCTCCATGGGCCACAGCCATTAAGGCCGCCAGGACCAAAGATACCTGATAAGCTGGCAGAGGAAAGTGGAAGTCAATTGACTGCGGATAATAGAGAGTGAAATCAGTCGGCGAGCTGCTCTGCCAGTTTTACATTAGTGTGCAAACGGCTTTCTGTCAGTGTTCCAGGACGTGGTAGGTTTTCGCCTGGCAAGCGTTCTCCCTATAAAGGTCACAATGTCCACTAAACAACAATGCGACGTGGCGTATGTGACTCGCGACTAAATAAAGTCACTGCCCGAGACTACGTACTGGCAAGACGACTAGAATCATTGTTTAATATTTTCCTTACACCTTCAAGAGTAAGATATTCCCTGCCTACATGCATCCATTTTACTACACATGTACTGCCCAGACTGTTTACACTACGCACGCTGGAACCCACGTGTCATCATGCATTGACGACTTTATTCTTCATGATTAATTTTACAGTTTCCAAAGCCTATCCGGGCGATTAAAAACATAGCAACATGTTTGTTGCGAAACTTAATTGCGTGTAAATTTTGATCATGCCTAGTTTGATGTGTGGCGAAAATTTCGAGAATATATTATTTATTTATTTAGGGACAGGAGTAAAAGTCAATAATTATGGAGTGAGGTGGCTTATGCGAGCCACCAGACGCCCTGAAAGCGAGATGTCCGCGGTCTATAACTCGTAAGGTTGTCGGACATGATTAAGGCACTTATAAGCACGGTCGTGTTTATGTACCGGAAAGCAAGCCCTTTCAGTATTTTGCAACATTTGATTTTAGGGTTGGTTTCAGCTTCAAATCGTCTACTTGTTTTACTGATTGCACTTCCATTGACACTAATCGTTTTGGTGAGTAACTTGCTGCGCTGCTCCTCCTTCTGGACACCGCGCTTTCAAATTTTGCAGCCGGAACGATTCACTTTGGGTTCCGTCGCCTCCAAGTTTTATTTGGCCCCTATTTGGCACGTCGCTTACGTAGTGTAGCTTAACGACTAGTATCCCAGGCATCACACGAAATTAGTGGCCCCACCCCATTACAAACCGTCCGCCAATATTAATTATTATTCTGAGGTGCTCCTTCCATTGCTTTGCGATTCAAGATTCGATTTCGTGTTGTTTCTTTACCTGCCGCATATACTTATTCCTTTCTCATGATGAGTAGTCCTGATGCTAAACTACGGCAAATTCCTACCGCCAGCGCCTTACTTCTTAACTGACTGCTCGGAAGTCTTTTTCTCTTATTCTGTCGACCACATTAGTCCTCTGCTACCAAGCTAAACCGACGCTTATCCTCAATGCCCCTGCGGCCACATGACCTATGAGGGACACCGTAGGATTGCACCTTTTTGCGTTTCAATTAACCCACTGGAAGGCCGTTGATCCACTTCATTTCACGACGGCTGTTTCTATCGTAGCTTGCGCTGCAACCATTCGCTTTACAGCAGTGGCATTTTCCCTATCATTTAACGTCCCTTTCCTGAGACGGTTGCTCTCGGATCACCATCCGTGTACCAGGTTGTACTTTTGCTGATCAGTTCCACAGCTTCTGATACCTAATTCTTGTATACGGATGTTCCTTTCGAAACGTTAATATAAGAAGGCACACTCATATACGTGACGCCGTCGCTTGTATATAAACGGAGCAAAGTAAAGCGCGTGCTAGGTCTCCAGGTCGCGAGCTGTGCTCGCTTCCTTTTTTCGGTTGGAATTGTTCAGCTCCTTGACCTTTCCTTCTCTGCCCCTCCGAGAGAACAACATAGATGGCTTAACTACTGTTACCTTGATCGTGGTAACTTGGTAAAGACCTTGAAGTTAATCCGCGTACTTCCCAAGGCAAATGTAGCTAGCCTGGACCACCGTCTCGATCACTCTCTCCCAGTTTCCAGCGGTTTGAAAAATTGGGTCCAACTCAGTGTCAAGATGGGAACAAATCAACAAAGCACTAACGTCCCGCTAGCCTTCCGCATAGTTGCCACTCCATCGTGTTATCTGCGTCCATCTCGCCGGTGGATTTCTCCAAACATCAGAATCACCAACACTTTGGCACCATTAGCCTGTGGATACATTACCCACCTCATTAGTGTGGTTTGCATTACTCCCCGGCTCACTGGATTTTTATTTACTGTGGTCTGTACTACTGCGTTCGTCCTTTCCTGTATTCTGGAGCATACATTGAACCTACCCACCCGTACGTTATCCTGGTTTGAACGGTTGAGTTCATATCCTTTATAACACTACAAAAACGCACTTTGTTTACATGTAATATTCCTACTTACCTTTGATATTATCGCATTATGTCTCGTTCACCTCGCCAGTGGTTTACTTCCCTTGCAATGTCCTAAACTTCAGCTACTTGGCGCTACTATATTATGGATACCCTACCCACCTCACCAGCGTTGTCTGTCGATGCGCTTTTGCCATTTAGCTAATATTGGCTGTGTTCATTACCAGAAACTTGCTTTAGCCATTCTGGCGACTACCGCAACCTCCTTAGATGGTGTTTGCCGCTAACCTAAACACTTGGAAGCAAAATCACTTTACAGTTGCAACACCTCACAAAAAGCCATATTTCCCCGAAAGTGTTCTGCTTTCCTGCAATGGTTCTTCCTTTTGGATCTGTCTGCGAATCCCACCGCTGCCCGTGGGTTATCCACTTGGACGACTACGCTACGTATGAAATATCCGACCCGCCTTACTCAGAGGTTCTTGCTCACCTACGAAACTGTATCTTACTTTACATGGCCCTCGTCCGTCCAGTACTGCCGGTTCTAACCGTTGATGGCATCTCCTGAATAAGTCTCGCTCAGCCGATGGATGAAGCTTGACGGCGGTTAGCCCTGCAAATCCCGATCGTAACGTTTCATTGCCGATGGCGCGTTGCTATTCCACTTGCGGTCAAATGCTGGATTTCAAGAAGTGGTTGGTTTTCGTCAGGCAAGTGAACGCCCCATAAGAAAATACGCATGTTTGGTTAAAAGCATTGCGAAGTTTCGGATGTAACTGGTCAATGAAATGAAGTTACCGCCTACTGTTAACCACCCAAAAGATTCCGATAACAGCAATCTGTGGACACCGTGGCATATGAAGCGGAAATCAGTCATTCGTTACACAGTGTACTCTATGTGGTACATACGCACGCGGAATATTGAAGGTCAAGCTCCTGTACTATTCGAAATCCAACCCAGCATTTCTATAACGGAAACACATATTTACCTTGCTTCCGTACCACACACGTACCTTACTCCAATGTGCATGCCCATTACGCTAGCGACTTTCTGGATAACTACTTACCACTTATTCAACCGTGTATTTTTAGACACTTAACTATCTCGTTTGGTGTATTTACGCTCAGTTTTTCGGTGGCGCTGACACACACTTTAGAATGTCTGTATCGCGGTGTTTCCTATCACCGAGAATAAAACAATTTGTATATTTCACTGTTTATCTACCCACCTGGTTAGTACCGTACAGCTGGCCACCCCACCCTTTTGGGAGAATCACCCGTTTTTATAGTTTGCGCATATAGAATCCACTTTATTTTAATATTTCTTCCGATGAGGCTAAAAGTTTAGTACTGGTACAACGCAATTGTCTCTACGCAGACGTTAGCAATCCACCCATACGGCTATTAATGCTAAGTGCTATTCAAAATACACTTTCAGCATAATTATTGTTGTACAGGGTACATGATTTTGTCTCAGCTCCAAATGTTGAAACATAAGACATTAACAATGGTTAACCCCAGGCCTGCTCTTGCGGTCTTCTCTCGGTTGTCCCCCACTTTCCCTTTTCTCCGATGTCAGGAACTACTGTGGGGATCTGGAATTAGACTGTGGAACCTTTTTGCCAAAGGCGGACGTAACGACAGGCAAGGACTTACATGGAGCATGGTTGAAATCGAAAGGGACCCAAGTACAAGCACCACAACCCTTGTTCAGTATGGAGAACTGGGCAAATCTTCATACGCCTATATATTATACATCTGTATACTCTAGACAGGAGAAAAGTTGAACTTCTGCTCAACTGGACACACAACAAGACGACTATTCGCGATGTTCCTCTCCTCAACCGTCCTCAACAATCATGGCGAAACCGATCAATTTACCTGTCCAACCAACAGTGGACGTTAGGAGCCATTTGTCTGCGAATAACCGATTATGCAACCAGTCCTCAAAAGGCATTGCAAGTTAATCATTATTGTTCAAAATGCTTCATGGCAGTGTTGCAGGACGTAATGAGTTTACGCCTGGCAAGCGATCTCCCTATAAAAAGCCACAAATGTCTGTTTAACCTCACTGCGACGTGGCGGATGTGACTCGCCACTGAATAAATTCACTGCCCACAACTACATACTGGCAAGTCGACTGGACTCATATTTCAACTCTTCCCGACACATGCAAGTATATGATACTCTTAGTCTATATGCACCGTTTTAGTACACTCATAGTGCCTTGCCCGTTTCATCTACACACGACTGAACCCGAAGTATCGTCGTGATACACAACTGCTTTTAAACCTTGATCATGCCTGATTTGGTGTGTCTCTATGCATGTGAGAATGAACTCTTTATTTATTTATTTATTTTAAATGCTTCATCCAAACGACATTGCTAGCCACGAATACACCCAATCCCCCAGTGCCATTCTCAGTTCCTCGTCTTACCCTTGTCCCCCAGGCTTAGCAGCAGCTATTCTTCATAGGCACCATGCATCTCTGAGCATATCCGGAGTATGCTAATAGCCACTATTTTATCCCCAACCTTTAGTCTCGGACTGTCTGGGTCATCTGTATTTGCTGTTTGTTGGTTTATTCTGGGAACCTCTAGGTATCCACCAGCAAGTAGAAGGTTTCACCCGTACCAATGATAGCCGTCGATACTCACCCTTTGTACCGTTATCAGTTCTTCGTGTTACCTATGTCACTACTTGGCAGCTAAAGCGAGTCATTGTGGGTAGCACACGTGTTTGCGCTATGCGTCTCACCTTATCTCTCCAACTCGTACTCTCTTGGATTGTTTGCATCACATAGCTTCGCTGGTTTGTTGACTTATTCTGGCACTGTAGGTAGCCATTGGTAATCAGAAGGCCTAATCCGAATGTCTTTGCTGGCCACTGATGCCCTCTCCTAGCGCCACTATCGACCGCTCTTATCTTCCTCACCACTTACCAGCGATTAGTCGTAGGCTCCATGCCCCCTCTGCGCAGCTCTTGAGTTTGCTAAGGTACACTGCTTGTCTCTCCATCATACATTTATTAGAATGTCTTTACCACTTACCTTCGCTGGCATTTTGATTCATTCTGTGTCCCTGTCGGCCTACACTATTCACCAAGTGTGTTATTGTAATGGCCACATCTGGCCGCTTGAAATCCTTTCCAGGGTCACGATATGTCGAGCGTCTTAAATTCGGCACCTCTGTTTATAAATAAATAAATAAATAGTATATTCTCGAATTTCCGAGACACACCAGACCAGACATGATCAACGTTTACAAGCAATTATGTTTCGCAACAAACACGTTGCTATGTATGTAATCGGCAGTAAGCCGAAAGTTGTGCAGGCGTTGGAAATGGTAAAATTAATCTTGAGGTATAAATTCGTCAAAACATGACGACAAGTTGGGTTCTAGTGTGCGTAGTGTAAACAGGCTGGGCAATCCGTTTGTAGAGAAAACTTGTCAGGAAAATATTACATTAGGATTCTGGTCGGCTTGTCCGTATGTAGTTGTGGGCAGTGACTTTATTCAGTGGCGAGTCACAGCCGCCACGTCGCAGTGCTGTTAAGCGGACATTTGTGGCTTTTTATAGGGAGAACGCTTGCCAAGCGCAAACCCATTACGTCCTGAAACACTGTCAGAAATCCGTTTGTACACTAATGTAAAACTGGCAGAGCAGCTCGTCGACTGATTTAACCCTCGGTTAACCGCCGTCAATTGCCTTCCAATTTCCTCTGTTAGCTGAACAGGTTATTTTTGGTCGGGGCGGCCATAATGGCTGAGGCCTATGGAGTGTTAGAACTTTGTCATCTTCGTGTCCAGGTGAGCAAAACGTCCGATTCTTGCGTCTAGATTTCTCAGGATTATGTATACTTCGCAGGAGTATGAAGGCATCATGTCCAGCTACCATTACTGGACGACGGACATGGTAGTGAGTGCATTTTTATCCACTTGTTGTACAGCCGTGTTCTATGTAGGTCCTTGTGGGTTTCTATGTCTGTCCCAGGCACAAGCTCTTTCACGGTCCGATTCAGATCCCCAAGAAGTTCCAGACCTCGGAGAAAGGGAAAGTGAGAGACAAACAGGGCCGCAAAGACAGACGTGGGAACAAGCATTATTTATGTGGTTTGGTCTAATATTTAGTGGAAACATATGATGTACAGTGTGTAACAATGATTATGCTAAAAGTGTATTTTGAATATTCATCGGAAGCAATGTTCTACAGGTTGGTTGCTACCGTAAACCTTGGATACAGAGCTTTGCGCCGTTGAGCAAAGAAAACACAGGAGCGGTTTGCTATGATGCAACTGTTGCTTGGGAAGATTCGCTGGGGAGCGTAGAATATGCTGACCCAGGGAAAGCCAGTGAGTCTGTTGGACTCATACATGGGTAAGATTCGCAAACATAGCAGCGAATAATTGAGGAATGAACACCTGTAAATGAGAAGCTAAGGGGCGTCTCTGTACTGACCAGGTGAGAGAGTGCCGAATTAAAAACTAAGAAGGGCTAATTGACAGAAGGACAGCGAATAGCCAGAATACATGCGTACATTAAAGTTGCTGAGGATATCAGAACCTGAGGACTAAACGCAGCAGCCAGAGTGCTATGGTAATAGTGCCAAGCTGGATAGAGCCATGGACTGCTAGCCCGAGACTTGGAGTACTGCAGGTAAAAAATGCCTAAGACAATACAGCAAGTAATGGGTGGATAAAAGTCTGGAAACGTGAGGCAGAAGAGTGGCTTACGCTGAATACCTGGATATGCTTGCACGACAGAAGAAAGCTAAGAGAGGTTTCGTGATAGAATGACAACGGACAAGTAAAGCGCATGCATACAACGAGGTTGTTAGATAGTTAGAGCATAATAGACTACGACGCATCGACGCGCAGCTAAGCAAATCATGCGGTGGTGCTAATGAAGTATAATTAAGGAGGCCTGAACCGGGCGAAGCCAGCGAGAGAGCTGTACTACAGTCAATTAGTTGTCGCGGATGAGCAATGGCATTTAGGTGCAGCCTTATAATTGCTAGTGGACACCTGATTAGGTCAGCAGACAGCAAGTGTATGTGACGCACGCAGTCCCAGGGATTAAAGCTTGGAGGGATAACAGTGTGGACCCTAGCAGCTCAGGATATGCGCATAGATGATAGTAACTTATAAATAAATAAATAAATAAATAAACTTTTATTCTCGACCATGCGAGACACACCATTACAGGCACGATCATGTTTAGCTAACAGTGTGATCAATAACGTACAAAAGTACATGTTTGGCACAACAATATATGTAAGTGTATGGGTGTGTATGCGTATGTAATTGTGTATGAATGTAGCTTGTCTTTGAATGTGCCGCAGCATTTTTGAATGTTTGTTGTCGTCAGGAATGTGAGCATAAGCGATGGATGTCCTTGGGTTGGATAGCACTTTCCGTATATCCACGGGCCAGGGATTTTATTTTGTGGCGAGTCACATCCGCCACGTCACAGTGTTGATAAACAGACATTTGTGGCTTTTTATAGGGAGAACGCTTGCCAGGCGAAAACCCACCACGTCCTGGAACACTGCCGCCGAACTATTTGCTGGAACGGATTAAACCCGAACCACCCAGCTGGCACCACGAGGAGGTTGTTCGGCTAAACACGAAAGCCAGAGGTAAGACGAGGAACAGTTAGGGTCGCTGTATGTGTGAGCATCAGGGATCAGCAATGGAATTTGCAAGAAGCCATTTAGTTGCTAGTGTATGCCCACAATTACCCATAATAAATCAGCAAATAGCGCATGTGTGTGACGCAGACAGTCACAAAAATGTTCGAGATAGAAGACTGCGGCTCTTAGCAAGCTCCAGAAATGCGTGAGCCTAAGACTACTAGTTGCTGCTAAGCAGAAGTGCTTAGGTTTAAGAGGATCGACAGAAAATGGCGCTGCGAGAATCTTTCGGTGGCCCGATGTAGCCAGTCCATTAGGCTGTTTGGTTACACGTGGATTGCTACAGTGTCACAGAACACATCAACAAGCCAGCGAAGGTAAGTGATACAGACAATCTGGAAGATTACACGATGGAGAAACGAGGAATGTCTCCTAGTAGCTCCGGATAGGCGCAGAGATGTGTGGAGCCTACAATGAATCTCTGCAGTAAACGTAACGAAGATAGGAAGAACGAAGGATAATTGTGCTAAGGGATAGTACCGGCGGACAACATCTGCATTCCATTGAGCCTTCTGGTTATTTATTAGATACGTACAGTGACAGAAGAAGTCAACAAACCAGTGAAGGTATGTGGTGCTAACAATTCAAGAGAGTAAGTAGGAGAGATCCAGAGTGGCTACTAGCGTAGATATGTATGCTAACTACTATGACTGGCTGAAGCTAAAAAGTGGTGACATAAGTAATGCGAAGAACTGCTAATGATACAAAGCGTGATAGAGAATATTCGCAACTAGCAATGGCATTGGGGTGTAACTTTCTAGTGGCTAGTGGATACTTAAAGTGTCCCAGAATAAGTCAACGGTCAGCAAATGAATGTGACGCAGGCAGTTAAGAAGAATGAAGGTTGGGGATGAAGGAGGGTGGCACTTAGCAAGCTCCGGGTATGCAGAGAGATACGTGGAGCCTACGATCACTAGTTGCTACCAAGTAGAAGTGCTGAGGTAAAGAGGATCGACAGAAAATGGCGCTACGAGAAACTATCAGTGGCCTGATTTAGCCATTCCATTAGACACTTTGGTCACTAGTGGATTCCTACAGTGCCACAGAACACATCAACAAGCCAGCGTGGGTAAGAGATACATACAACCTGAGAGATTACAGGATGTAGAAAAACGGAATGTCTCCTAGTAGCTCCGGATAAGCTCAAAGATATATGGAGCCCACAATGAGTCTCTGCAGTAAACGTAATGAAGTTAAGAACGCAGGATAATTGTGCTAATGGAGAGAACCAGTGGGCAGCAACGGAATTCCATTGAGCCTTTTAGATTTTTACTAGATACTTACAGTGACGGAAGAAGTCAACAAACCAGTGAAGGTATGTGGTGCCAAAAATTCAAGGGAGTAAGAGTTGGAGAGATACGCAGTGGCTCCTATCGCAAAGATGTATGCTACCTACAATGACTAGCTGCAGCTGAAAAGTGGTGACGTAGATCGTACGAAGAACTGATACTGATGCAAGGCGAGATAGAGCGTATCCACGACTAGCAATTGCATTGGGGTGAAGCCTTCTAGTGGCTAGTGGATACCTTATGTGTCCCAGAATAAGTCAGCGGACAGCAATGGATGTGACGCAGACAGTCACGAAGAATGAAGGTTAGGAATAAAAGAGCGTGGCT
>OX104068.1:90202241-90269032 GCA_944474145.2 Dicrocoelium dendriticum | reverse complement strand
TTGTAGTCTTTGTTTTAGGTCCATCAGTATTTCAAAGTTTGCCAAATCCTGGTTCAACGACCCGCCGAAGAAAGAACACTCACGGGATAATCCTATCGTTCCAGTCCCGCTTGAACTTGAACTAGTTGCTATTTTGACAAAATTTAAAAGATATTTCAAAAAATTTGCATACTTTTACGTATTTGTATACATGAATAAAATGCACCGTATAGCGCAGTCGATTCTGCTTTATGAAAACCCTCCGTTTGAACTTCTTTCTTTTTCTCCATCAGAATACTGAACCCAGAGGTCGATTTTTACCGTCATTTTTAAAAGTCGCTGAAAATGTAGGAAATTATGCCTGTGGGGTCATGAGCGAACTGGCATTTTATTTCTCTAATGCCAATAAGCTAGAATACGATGAGGATGTTTCAGAAGATCAGTCATCAGTATCGAAAAGTGTTCAGAAATGCCCCCGACCTGTTTCAATGTACCTGCCGTCTCATTGTGATTCCGATTTGTCGCCTCCGCGTTGCCACGTTGATAAGCACTTTGGGTTCTGCGTATATCACAACAGAATAGACAAACAAAATAGTTTTCGGTCAAGTCAAATTCAACTTCGAGATGGAGGAAGTTGCGTTTGCCTGTGCACATCCGAACATCTTCCCCCTGAAGTCGAGGTCGGAAATGTCGAATATAAGGTGCGTTTCAATCTTTTTCACCTTGAAATGACTGTAGATCTGTCTTAAATTCTGATGTGTATTTTCGTCCTCTCATAATATTTCTTTCCTGAAGTTAATGAGTTTTTTTTTCTGGATTTCCCCGTGGGGAACTGGTGCACCACTTCTGCTGTTATCTCTCCTGCACCACTCGATCCAGTTGTATAAGCCTCAATGTCATGGAGTCTGAACTGGCTTTTCTTTTTCATGCAGTATAGTAAATCCCTGGAATGCGCTTCCAAAGTACGTGCGATCGTCACTAACGTCAAAAGAGTACACAGCGACTTGACGCCCTTGTCCATTAGTTCCACAATAGCTTCTTCCCACCAGCTTATTCGCCTTTATGCATTATTAAATCTTTTCGTTTATTACTATTTTGTTGCTTGCTTTTACTGCCCTATATGACCGGTGCGGTGTGGAGTGCCAATAAAATTCAAGTGGGTATTGGTTGTTTGACCTTGATTCTCGCGAAATGTTCAGCCCTACGCGTAGGACCAAATAACCCACTGATGTTATCCGCTTGGTAGCAACGAAGTGCTGCGGATACTCCAAGCTGACACAGGAGTCTTGCTTTCACCAGGCTAAGTCCAGTGAACATTGGGCGGAAGCTGCTCTCTAAGGATTCGGCATGTGGCTGATCCGGAGGTCATTCGTGATCATGACGACTGACAATTTTCGGCTTTTGTAAGGCCGCACTTGGAATCCTGTGTGCAGACGTATCCCCCTGCCTCGTTCGTGACAGGACGCCAATTGAACGGGTCTTGCGGTCTGGAACGAATATGGTCCATGGGGCAGATGTTGACACCCTGAGAGGCCACTTAAGTTGGATATGATTTCCATGCATTACAGGCAACTTCGTGGCGACTTGCTTCTCACATCGCATGCTGATGTATCAGGTTGCTCCTGATTTAACTGGACAGACCTCCTAACTCGAGTGCCAACCCTTCGTGGTCACCCGTTGAAGTTGCACAAACCCCGATCTGACCGGGTTGGGGTTAGCTTTTCAATTATCACGTATTGTCATAGGTTATTGGAACGCACTGCTCGCATAAGTCTTAATGGCACTGACGGTGAACGTTTGCACATCAACTTGACGCCCTCGGTCTGCGGTTCAATATATTCCGTCTTATACCTTAAGCTTTTACTCGTCTATTACGGTTTGCATTTTCTTAATTCATTTTCACTTACATCTCAATAATACTTATATCGTTTGGTAACATTTTCTTCCCCTTATTTCCTTTTTTCTTTTCTTCACATGAGCGGTACAGCAGGGACTGCTCTTGCAGGGCACGTGGGCGTTGTTTGCTTGACCATGTGAATCGTGATTTGATCTGGCTCTCCTTTGGCAGATCAATCCACCGCATTTCCTGTCTCTGAACGACGATTTCAAAGGAGGAGCGCTCACGGGACCTTCTTACTGTACCGGTCCCAATTGAACTTGAACTCGACCGTGGTGCGATTCGCGCTCCTTATATGACTCTCCTAGATTGCACTTCTCACCTGCGAACAATATCCCAAATAAACGGCGCACTCTGGAAGAAACACCCGCGGGTATTTGACCTATTGATTCAGTCCCACTTGAACTTGAACATCAAGTTCAAGTAGAACTGGAACGGTAGAATAATCCCATGAGTGATCCTTCTTACGCTGACCGGTGAGCCAGGAAATGTTGAGGCGCTCTGATGCTTTGAAGGACTTAAAAGGAAATATCCCGACCCAACCCTAGGAGTAACTGCCAATACATCTTGCCAACTGTTCGGTCCTGCGCATAGTATCAAGCACTCCCACAACTCATTACATACTTGGCGAAAATATAGTGTCTCAAATGACTCAACCAATCGACTTGGGTATCTCGCTATCCTCTGCTTTCAAACACAGCGAGAACTGGACGACCGTTACTCGCAAGGGTTTCCGTATCCGTAGGGCGTTCTGCGTCATAACAAATGAAATCTTTGTTATATTGTTCTCAGCCTTTGTCAGGTCATACTTGGAGTACTGCGTGCAGCCCTGCCTTCCATGCTTGGTCCGCGGCAAAATTGCATTCAAACGTGTTCTGAGGATTGGCATGGAAATGGAACAAGAATTGGGGCAACTCTCGTATCCTGATAGACTGCTCAGATTGCTAATGTTCTCGCTGCCTTATAGGTGTCTTCTGGACGACCTGATGCTTACTACCGTATATTGGCGGGCAAGATTTGGTCTGAACTAAATCAACTGTTCCATCCGGCTCAGATGCTGTCTCTTCGTTATAACCCTTTGAAGCTGCATAAACCCCGATCCGATCGTGTTAAAGCCGAGTTTCGTTTATCACGCACGGTCATTGATTCATGAAACGCACTGCCCAGCGGTCGTATTAACACCAACGGTGAAGGAGTTTGAACATCGACTTGACCCTCTTGGGTTGCATCTTCAGACTTTGCCGCTTGTTTCTTAACTTCCACTTCCATTCTCTTGCTTTCTCACCCCTTATTACTATTATTAACTTTTCTACACATTCTCAATTGTACTACAATTATAATTTTTCTGTTTTTGTCGTCTCTGTTCTCTTAACCTTTAAACTTATTCACGTGGCCGGTTCAGCGGGGGTGGCTAGTGCAGGTCGCATGAGCATTGATTAGTTCACCGTGATGTGTTTCGAGCGTATCGATTTAGCTCTTTTCGCTTTCAAATTGATCCGACGAACTTTCTTCCGTTACAACAACGTAGTGAAGAAGGAACACCCATACCGTTCCTGTCCAACTTGAACTTAAACTACTGCCCACGTTTCCTGCAGACATTGCCATGGGCGTTTGTATTGACTTGGTGATTCCCCCGTTTGACTGTGTAAATTATTAAGTATATTAAAATTATACTTTTCTTATGTATTAGGGCATTGGGTGGTTTGCTTGTTTGAATTTTGCTCTCGTTTGTTTGAGTCACACTGCATGCCAGCATCCACTTTGCGACCAATCGGACGCGACCTGCTGACAGGCATTCGTCCTGACACTCGACACAAGTTTATACTTTCCATAGCTCTCTTCTCTGGTGCCCTGATTTTAGTTTTAGCCATCTTAGCGACAGTTCAACAATTATTTTCTAGCTCATTTATGTGTGTCCTACCCTTAGTTCTCGATTGGTCGTTTAACTTCGAATCTGATATCTAGCGAACGATCGACGCGCTATAAGCTGGTCAGGCATCAACAGCACACCAGTACGCAATACTATGGTTTCGCTGGCGCACAGCCTTCAGCAGTTGCACATGGATTAAGGATAGTGCAACAGTCTCCCGCTTCCTATACAGACTCGAACGTGCACTTTCAGATTACAGGGCAGACTTGTGATTTTGAAGGCTACGTGCCGGCAGGGAAAGGCTTTATTTTGCCAGTCAATAGTGTCTTATTGACACTCAGACCCCTTAACCGTAGATTCTCTTATAAAAATGTCTCTAAACGTGTTCCGGCATTTGATGACTGCGTGACAACCGAATTTCCTCCCTAGTCCGATCAGACCGCGGTGTGCTTAGTTTCATGGAATACCCCCGAAGACCAGAATATCTATCGGAACTGGATAGTTAAGACAAATCCAGGCCAACCTTCCTAGTTAGAATACGGTACGTTAGGCTTAGGTATCCTATAAGCCTTCGGTAGTGCATTTAATGCAGTTCCAAAATAAGTAGGCGCCTTGTCTACTGGATTGTCCCATGGGAACCCGATGAACATCCGACAGGAGTCCGATCTGAGTCCCGACTAGACATTTTTTAGACGCAAATCGGACATTCACATAGATTTCGTGGGAAAGCGATTGTGCAGTGCTGGCACTCTAGTACACACACAAACGACCATGCATGTCATGTTGCATATGTGCAAACACGCGTCACTCATTGCCTGCGTAATGATAAAGAAGCAGCGAAATAGAAAATGGACGTACGGTTATATTGATATGGACGGTGCATTACAAATCTCAGGTTAAATATAAATATACACAATTAGTTGTTAAGGTAAATAGTAATCAGTAGCTTCTATAATATTTAAGCTTTTTGATGCTTTAGCTCATTTATTTGAATCCAACTGGACTCTTGAAAAATTCTGCAGTACTCCGGCACGCACTACCGACGCCTCGCTGCCCCGCAACTACCGCGTCGCACATAGGCTAAGAATACTGCGAGGCTCGTCCGGTCCCTATGCATACTGGAATCCGCGCCCTCGGATTACAAAGCAGCCTTGTGATCCTTTAGGCTACAGACCAGTCCCTTGACTTCTGTGTGTCCGGTAGTGTCGATAGAGCGCTGGGGTCACGCTTGTTACCGTAACCCTTCAACCAACTTAATACCCACTCCTAAAACCCTCTCCAGCTTCATTTTTCCCCGGACTAGGCAGCGCGAACAAGCCTGGACGCAGTATTCAATATGGAGCCGCATGAAAGCTGCGAACACTTTCCTTACGATGCCGCACATCAAGTTTACGAAGGAGCTGCGTATTAACCACAACATACGGAGCCCTCTACTTTCGGCCTTCTTCCATTCCTCGACTGAGTGTAAAGTCGACGAGTGCACGACGCTTAGATCAAAGTATCTGGATATACGGGGCATTTAGACCCCACCGACCAAGTATGTCGTGAAGGAAGGACCTCCTCAAATTCGGTGAATGGAGCATTTTACCTGATTTATTGGTATTAGGCATAAGATAGACCAGACCCAAAGTATTTCCAAGGCATGCTGAATAGCCTCAGCGCCCGCAAGTCCACCAACATTATTCCACAGCTTCACATCACGGGCGAAGAATAGCGATGCTCCGTCAAGCTCCGCGGCTAGATTATTCACATAGATATATAGAACAGCATCGGTCCAAGGACCGAGCCCTACGGGATGTCGCTAATGTCAGACCGCCTAAATGAGAGGCTGCGGCTCACGCGAATGCCGTCACCTAACAAAGAGCGCGACCGGAATTTAGATTCCCCAAGTCTCAAATGGGGTAACTTGTCAAGTACTGTCGAAATGCGCGTCCAGTGTGTCCATTTTCCGCTGCATTAGCCCAACTTTCACGAGCTACCAGTAGATTCGTCAGACACTAAACTCCCTTTCAGAATCCCTGTTGTGCATTGCTGAGTAGACTAAATCTCACCAGATAACTCTCTAACGATTCTGACCAGTTTATCGAGGAGTTTGACTACTGCAGTCGTTAGACTATGGTTGGCGACATCCGGTTCCGGATTTGCCTATCACTGTGGCCTCCATAGGACAGCCACAGGATACCTGCGCCTACAGAGGGACCATGGGTGCTTTATCCATACACTCCGAAGCAATACGGCCGGGAGGCATGTGGAGCCACGTTTCCTCCACGGAGCCGGCCCACACTCCTTCACAAGCGAACACAGGTACGCTGTATTTGAAAATCAAGCGCACATAAGGCGGAGGCTGGACCGTAATTCGCTCCATACTGAGGGCATGGAACCACTCTTCAAGCGTAACAAGCCGCGAGAACCATGCACCGCATCCCCTCCAGCAACGACCAACTGTCTCTTGAATTCAGTATAGATGTTGTACTGGGTACTAGGTAGGTAGACATTTTGTCAATATTCACATCAAGCGCAACCACACGGGGAATGTGGTAACAGCCAATCACTTGAAATGCCAATATCAAATGAAATAAATAGGAAACACCATCCGCATATGCCGATATAACTTCGATAAATTACCACATGAAATAAATTGCTTATCAACGTATCCGCCATAAATTCAAGATGGCAATATATGGGATCCAAAATAATATGCAACAAACGAGAAACAATTAAACGATGTTAACCATCCTTCGTTTAAGCGACATGTGCAAGTTACTAGAAGCTTATTCAGGTAGACATACAAATAATGTAACTAAATAAGCATTAAGACAATACAGCAAACCAATCACTTGAAATAAAGAAACAGCACGCAAGCACGCGGTTAGTAAATCGAATGGAAGCGCATGCAGCATACTTACCAACGCTGTGCTGGTTCTGCTTACGTTCTCAACAACACCCGCTGTCGTTTCGATGCTGGTCCGGAGTGCCCTCGCTCGTGGCTCACTAGGCGTGAATGATTCAAGCACTCGCGACCGCATGTGCTACAACGCCATGCGCCCGAAGTCGATAGAGTACTCTCCACTGGTTCATGTCGCTTCCGCACTTGCTGCTTCTTCTCCGCATGCACGAGGATTTTATCCTGAGCCTTAGAAGCTTACTTCGTGATCAGATTGCGCCCTGCACGCCGATTAACCGGAAGGTCCACCAAGCGTCTCCTGCAACTACCGGAAGGCGCACCAAGCATCTCCTCCAATTGGCAACTGAGAAATTGTCTCAGCTGTCGGTCAGGCAAGCCTATTAAGACGCACTGCGTACCGAACTTTCGCTGTCTTGTTCTAGTGACACTGATCATCATCATCATCATCAACAGCAGTACATCAGCCATTTGAACTGATGCTTCGCTGCCATACAACCATGAGGACCTATGAAATAAAGAATAAGAGGGAGAGAAGGGGGACTTACCTGAAAACCTTAATGCCCTAAGCAAACATTCAGGGTCAAGGCGCCTACACCTTGTGTAGACAACATTCCGTCACAAACAGCTGGCTATCGTGTAAAGATAAGGCGGCATCGGCGAGACAGCTTCCTTGCGGCTTTCACTGCCACGCGTCATAATCAGCCATTACCCCGCAGATAACTCAGCACCAAACACACTTTAAACAGACAATCCGATTAGGAGACGGCAGCAGACGCGCCACTGGTGTCGGTTGCGAGCCATGTCCTGTAAAGTCTCGAGCCAAGCACAAGGTGAGTCACGTGGACTCCAACCCGGAAGGCGAAACGGACCAACGGCACCCAGTTTGGTCGTCACTGACTTCATTTCCCGCTGCCAAGTCAACTTCTGTCCACCTCGAGCCTTGCGCCATCCGACACCTGGTAGACTGAACAAGGCCCTCCGAGGTAAGCGGTGACCAGGCATGCGTAGCACGTGCCCGAGCCAACGTAACTTATTCAGTGCTATCTGTTGTTCTAGGGAGCTAGCATGATCATCACCACCTAGTACTCGCCTACGCACATCATCGTTGCGGACATGCTGGTGTCGGATGGCACCAGCAATGCTTCGCAAACAACGATGATCAAAGACTTGAAGGCGCCTCAGATCTTCAGACCGAAGGGGCCAAGTTTCACTACCATAGAGCAGAACGGCCCTCACTGTGGCCTTGTATACACGGCCTTTCAGACGGAGGGAAACTCCCTTCTGTCGCCAAAGACGACGCAGGTTCAAGAAGGCAGCTCTGGCCTTTGCAATGCGTGAGCTGACGTCAGTTTCTATGCGCCCATCATTGCTGATGCAGCTGCCAAGATAAGTGAATTGATCAACCACATCGAGTTCCTCGTTAGCAAGCGTCAAGGGGTCATCGAGTGGCTGGTGGTCCTGCAGCAACACTTTGCACTTTGAAGGTACGAAGTGCATACCAAATAATGGGACCACTCTGGATAGACTATTCAGGGTTGATTGGGCCGCCTCAACATTGTCGAAAAGCAAGACGATATCGTCCGCATAATCGAGATCAACTAACCGTTCACCAGGCAGCACTTCATTTTCTTCAAACATAAGCTAGTGACACTGAGCTTCAGTGGAATAGGATTTCGGCCGCCATGCACGACGCAGGAGCATCTGCTTGTGGCACTATCGATGGTCACCGCACCAGTCACTGAATATCCGAGAGATAAGTGAACCTGTTGGGATCTAGAAGACACCTCCCGGCTGGCTCTGAACACAACGTGACCAGACGGGCTATTAGGCGTGGACTGAAGCAGAGCCTAGGTGCTGACAAAGAAACCTGTTGGACCATTCGCGCTCAAGTAATGGAGGAGGCAGGAGCAGTAGGCAATTACCTCAAGCTCTTCCAGGTAATCCGCACCACTGGTCCCAGAAAACCAGACGTCTGTGATACAAACAGAGACAGCGCAGGCGTACTTATACAAAACAACAAACGCCGTATGGCTCGTTGGGCGGAACATTTTCAAGATTAGTTCAGCTGGCTCCCTGTTCCCCGACCTCTTCCTACTCAGTTGATGCAGGACGCGCCGTAGACGGTTAGTTTAGAGCCTCCATCGAACGTCGAGGTCCGAAACGCTATCACAGCCCTCCATCGTTTTCTTGCCACTGTTCCGGATTCCCTCCCTCCTGCACTATTTAAGGATGGAGGTGAGGTCCTCATCAAAGCACTGACCTCCCTATTCGAACGTATCTGTAAGGAAAGTGTCCCGGCTAATTGGAGCGTATAGATTCTAGTTGTAATATACAAGAATGACAGTCGCGCAGACTGTTCTAACCACAGGGGTATTAGCCTAACGCCAGTTGTGACAAACTTACTGGCCTCCGTTCTCGTTCATCGCCTCACTATGGAACTGGAATCCCGGATTAGGGAAGAGCAGGCCGGTTTCCTCCCAGGACGTGGCTGTATAGACCATACATTCACTTTGCGGCCGATGCTAGAGTAGCGCCACGCATACCGCAGACCGACAATAGCTGTGTTCCTCGATTTCACGAGTGCGTTCGATTCAGTCGATTGACCGATTCATTTCGAAATACTTGCGCGGAAAGGTGTTCCCGCGAAATATGTGAACATCCTTCATGCTCTATACTCGAACACTACAGGTGGTCTCAGGGTCTACAGTGGCCTATCGGATAGCTTTCCGACCACAAGTGGCGTTCGTTAGGGTTGTCCGATTTTCCCATTTTTGTTCAATTTCGTCAGGGGTTCTATCACGGAGTGTTCACTTGGGGAATCTCACGATGTAGATGTTAAAGTGCTGCCTGGTGATAGGTTAGTTGATTTTGATTATGCGTACGATATCGTCTTGGTTTTCGACGATATTGCGGTGGCACAACCAACCCTGAATAGCCTGCCTAGAGTGGTCTCATTATTTGGTATGCACTTCACACCTACAAAGTGCAAAGTGTTGCTGCAGGACTGTACTACGACATGCTCATTAGCTACTGTTTCTGCTTCTCACATTCGCGCGACTTCATCACACGCGAATTGTTCGTTTGCTAACAATCCTTACGTTCCGTTACCCGATTCATGTGTTCAACAATCTGGCTACGATTCTGGTTGCGCTGCGAACCACCGAGTTCAACCTATCCCTCTTTTTCGTCCCCGGTCCTCGTTCCGTATGGGGTGCTTCAACGTTTGGACACTGATGCAGATTGGACAGCAGGCCGGTCTTGCGCGCACCCTAGAGTCCGTAGACATTGGTGTCTGCTGCCTTTCAGAAACCCGGTTGACCAATGCTAGAAAGTCGGATGTCGTTATCCTTAATGGGGATTTTAATGCACAGGTTGGCCGCCTGTTACCATACGAAAGCCATTTTAGTGGTCACCTCGCGCTTGATAAGAACCGCTCTGATAACGGAGAACGGCTTCTCACACTGCGGTGAAAACCATCTTTCTTTCGAGCAGTAACTTCAGGCGTACCAAGAAGCGTTCCGCAACATGGCGTCCCCCCTCGTCAAAACATCCGTGGTCTTAAATTGATCACATTGCATTTAGATTCAGATGGCGCCGCAACACTCTAGACTGCAGGTCCTTTTGGTCCACCTTCGTTGACTCAGATCATGTGCTGGTCTGCGCGAAAATGTGTATGTGTTTTGGGGGTCCCGAAACACGAATCACCGCAAGGTTGATGTAAACAGATTAACTGATTCTTCTGTCCAGGCGAGCTATCTGTCTTCACTAGCATACGCACTTAGTTGCAATCCACCGCAAGACGTGAAGCAACACTGGACTTGTATACGGAGAGCGAGGACCCTTTCCGGACAGTCAAGTTGCGGCCTAGCTCGACGCCCCTTAAAGGGTTGGATCTCTGCTCGTTCTCTGGAGCTGTTCGAACGCCGCAAAGATATCCCAGCGGAATCTGCTTGTAACGAGCGGCGCCGTTCTGCTAACCGGCTGCTCAGAAAAAGCTTACTCAAGGATCGCACGGTATGGTGGTCTGACCGTGCTTTAGAGATGGAGACCGCCGTCCTCTCTGGCATTGCTCGCAGGCTTTTCCAACTCATTCGGTCTACTGACCTCAGGAAGTCTGGTGTCAGTGAGGTCATTTGTGAGGTGGATAAGTCTCCGATTACCAATCAACAGAGGCGTATGGACCGCTGGGCCGATCACTTTCACTCGCCGTTCAACTAGCCTCCACCATCCATCAGTACATGCATACATCTTGTTATCCACCCTGACTCGTCCCACTGAATCTACCCAGCGAAGCGGTAGTCTGCCTTGAGATTCGAGGCTTGAAGCGGTTTAAGGTTACCGGCTCAGACGTATATCATACGGAACAGTTCAAGTACGGCGGCGTGGCGACCATTAACCAGCTGACCTCGCTGTTCGCAAAATTCTAGCATGAAGAGAAAGTGCCTTTCTCTTGGGGCGAATCAGTTATTGTCCCGATTATCAAGAAAGGCGCTCGCACTTCATGTGTAAATCATCGCGGGATCAGTCTTATTTCGGTTGCCTCCAAGCTATTCGCATCCTTTCTACTTCGCGGACTATTCCCAGTACGTGAATCATATTACCGTGAAGAACAAGCTGGTTTCCGTTCCGGCCGCGGATGTGTGGATCAAATATTCACGCTCCGCCAGCTCCTCGAACATCGCCACATTTATCACAGGCCCACTATCGTTGCATTCCTAGACATACGTGCCGCTTTTGACTCCGTTGTTCGACCTGCTATATAGTGTTGCTTGCTAAAGAACGGGGTACCAGAGAAATATATCGCCATCTTACGAGCACTTCACCTGCATACATCCCGCAGAGTGAGTGTCTATGGCGAGGTTTCCTCGCAATTCACTGTCAATAGCGTTGTGCGACAGGGCTGCCATATGTCCCCATTCCTTTTCAACTTCGCAATTGAAGACGTTCTGTCGAATGGTCTAGAAAGTTTCCAACATTTTGGCCTAGAGCTTCCACCGGGTGAGCGCGCGACCGACTTAGATTATGCTGGTGATATCGCCTTACCTGATGACGATCCTCAGGGTATGCAACTCATTCTGGATTGTTTGGCGGTTAAAGCATCTAAGTATGGCATGAGCTTCGCCCCATCGAAGTGTAAAGTACTGCTCAAGGATTGGCTTCCACTTGCTCCTGTGCTCACTCTCGAAGGTGCACAACTTGAACAGGTAGCTAGTTTCGTTTACCTTATGAGCTGTTTTTGCTGACGGCGCTATCAGCGAAGCAGTTTGTCTTCGTATCTTTAAAGCCCGATCAGCGTTTACCAATCTGAGGCACTTGTGGCGTAATTGCGACGTCTCATTGTCGCTAAAGGGCCACGTTTACAGCACATCAGTTCGCTCAGTGTTGTTGTATGAGTGCGAATCCTGGCCGATTCGCATGGAATACATGCGTCGTCCTTCTGCTTTCGATAACGGTTGCTTGAGAAGGATTGCTCATGTTTGGTGGCAACATCGAGTTACTAGTAATGACGTTCGGCGTCTCATATTGGGGAATGCGAGTATTCCCTTCAACAAACTGGTTTTGTTGCGCCAGTTGAGATGGCTCAGTGCCGTCCTACGCATGGCACCTGAGCGTCTACTGCGTCGCGCTCTATTTGCTCATCAAGGACCTGGCTGGAGGCGACCGCGTGGGGGTCAGCTTTCCGCTTGGCCACGCCCTTTTAAATCGCTGACTTCCTGTCTAGCCGCTATTGGATCCGTACCTCTTCCAGTATGGGGACCCAAAGATGAGGAATACCAATGGCTTAACACTCTTGAAGACATGGCCCGCAACTGGAATCATTGGAAGAATTGTGTGCAGTGTTGTATTGTTTCACATGTTTAATACTTCAAACATTGAATATCACAGAAAAGGAAGAGAAAGTCGTCGTGTGAAAAACAGTTTGAAAAATGTTTTATTCTACTTTTTGTCCAAATGTTCCTTTCTTTCTGCGGCATATTAGCTGAAATGTGTTGCTCGCCTTAAACTACTATACCACGATTATTATGTTGCGTTGACATCCCCTTATCTCTAGTGTCCGTGGCTTTTGTTGACTCTGTCTAGTTGTGAGACTTTTGAGATTACACATATACATTCAAATACAGCTTCCTAATTATCACTAATCGCTATTGCAAACGTTTCTATTCTTTGTATATTTCTCTTGATTTATCTGTGTTAGCTTTCCCTATTCCTTGCGACAATCGATGATATCTTTCTTCTTTTCACCTTAGTGCTCAATTCGTATTTACTCAGTTGATGCTAGCTACAAACGGAATACTGTATTGTGGGAGCAAGTAAAATGTGCATATGATCAAAAACGTTTTTAAATCAAACTATCTACGACTTGTCAATACCCTTATCGTAAAAGGCGTAACTCACAGGAATTTAGAACTCGAAAGTGTGCGGTATTAGTGTATAATCGTTCTCCAAGTCAGACACTTGAGAAATACACACCCAGCGATTGTTTGAACTACTGCACGGAGTTTGCTTCTACCATACGCTCCGGCTAACTGTTCCAAACATTGACCACTCTCCGTTTAAAAACACCAAAAATACCATCATCGGTACGCCGGTACACAGTACCGACGCTTCGCTGCTTCACAACCACCAACAGTCGCTCTTGGGCTGAGCGTGCTGCGAGGTTCGCCCGGTACCCTACGCAGACTTGTGGTCGATTAGGCCACGGGTCAGCTTTAGAACAGGGGATAGGGAACTCACTTCCGATCTGGAACCACAAACTTGTTAGTGTGCGCGTGTGTTTCAGTATGGAACTGTGGCCTCAGCATGGGATAATCACCCAGATGTAGAACGCGGTAAGTCCTGATAAGGTTAATTGGCAACGGACGGTTAACCAAGGTGTGTATAGTCTCAGACTCTCACGACTTGTTGAACCCGTTCAAACTTGTTTCTCTCCCCACTAGTTGTCGGGCACTAGGCGGGCGAGTTGTAGTCTGGCACTAGTCTGATGATGGAGGAGAAAAAGCGAGTGGCCACCTCTTCAGACCTGATACAGAAGCTGCGCTTAAGCGCTTAGAGCATACGCAGTTCATTTCTGTGTAGCTGAGCCCTCCCCTGCGCCACTTTGTACGCATGTGATGCACTTTACAACTTGACCAGCTAACTTAAAGGCCCTTTCTGAATGTGCAGTTTTCATTGATCTGCTTCTGGTTCTCTTTTGCTCGTGATATTTGGGGATGGTTTTGCTGTCCTATATGGAGCCTATATGGTAAAATGAGACTGTTCCAGTGAAACAGGGAGAATCGTTACTAGTTTCATAATCATCACAAATGTACGTTACTTTACGGTGAGAAACACCATAGCTAATGTGCCGCGGTACGAAAATGTAAGGTACAAAAAACTTACCACAAAAACATTCAAAAGCAAGTAATATAATGTTAAATATTATATTATGTAATTCCTATGAGATCGAAATTGGTGGGGAGCCTAAAATGGAGGGAGTTAGACAAAGAAACTCACAACACAAACGCCACTGAGACCTGCTTTTCGCCATATCAGCAATTGTGTCCATCCACACGTGTTCACCGTCCTTAGGACCCCAGCCAGGCAGTCGGGATGCACCAACCGACGCCAGCTTTGAAGTGACGATTTTCATTTCTCTCGACCAAGTCATCGCTTAGCCTTCGCTCCTCCTCTTTCAACCGCACACCCCGGCGCGCAAAGATGCACGTCGCGTGTGTCTGTGTGCTGGTATGCGCAGCACGTGGCCCAGTCGTCAGAGCCTGGTACGTGATATAACGGTGCTGTGGTTCACTCGCGCTTCCTGCACCAAATACGCTACGCCGAACCCACTCATTGCTCAGGCGGTGCTCCCACCAATCATAAGTTGCTATGTTCGAACGTAGTTAACCTCTATGTCAGTCGATCTAACGGGCCATGTAACGCAACCGTATAAGAGGGTTGGGCGTACGGTTGCATTATACACTGCCCTTCAGGATGAGAGTGATGTAGCGTCTGCACCACAGGTGGCGGAGATTGGCAAAAGCATCTCGACATTTTGCTATACGGTCCTTAATCTCATCTTCAATCCCACGGGCGCTGATATGGTCGTCAGGTACTTGAGTTTATGAATGACTTCTATATGATCACCACAAAGGGTCAGCACCCGGGTGAGTTCCTGCCAATCTTGGAGGACTTTGCATTTCAGGAATGCAAAACATAGCCCAAAACGATCGACAGACAGTGTTAATCTGTCCAGTGTTGCATGGTATGTTTGGGAGCTATCATAGATTAGGGCAATGTCGTCAGCGTACACCAAGTCAGGAAATCGCTCACCAAGAAGTAGCTCCACACCTTCTAGGTCCTGTCCAACGAACGCTGTTTCCATGACTACTTCAATGGCGAAGAAGTAAGGTGACAGCGGGCTACCTTGTCTCACACCGCTGGAGGCTTTGAAGGGCGGCGACAGTTTGCCATAAACACTCTCTATACGAACTATGCGCTTAGGGCGCTTTGATACTGTTTACGTAGTTACCTGGCACACCTTTTTGAGTAGACGATCCCAAAGTGCACATCGATGAACCGAATCGAATTTGTCTTTTATGTCGAAAAGCACGACTATGGTAGGTCGCCAATAGACATGGTGGTGCTTCAACAATTGACGCAATGTGATGATGTGCTCGATGCAGGCCCGACCTCGACGAAACCCGGCTTTATCTTCGCGGGTCTGTCTTTCACGAGCACCAGTCAGTCTGCGGAGAACGACAGACGCAGGCGATTTAGAGGCTATTGAGATCAGACTGATCCCTCTATGGTTGCCGCATTCCTAATGGGAGCATTTCTTGAAAATTGGAACTATGACGGAGCGGCTCCAGTCTGTCCGGACAGTTTCCTGCTGCCAAACTTCCACTAGCAACTTTTGTAAATCCTCTACAGGAGTAGGTCTCCCGAATTTGAAGTGGGCTTGGGGGAATTATCTCTGTCCCTGCGGCCTTATGCAATTTCAACAATCTGGTCTCATGTTCGACTTCTGCGATTGGGGGCTCAAAGAGAAGGGCACTCAATTTCGGAAAAAGAAATCGATAACTCTAGTTGGTTAAACTGCCTTGCAAAGTGTTCGGCCAACGCTCCAAGCGTTTTGACAAGCTGCGCATTGGCTGTCGACTCTTGTCGCCTGTTGTCTAGCTAACACCAGGTATCCTGCTGCTTGTTTCCCGTACCAGACGGAGTAACTTACGATGATCACCAACGGCAGCGGCTGTTTCCATTTCCGATGCAAGATGAGACCACCAGGCTTCGCGGTTTCTCTTCAGGCTAGCACGCAATTTTTCCCTGAGGTTTTTGCGGGTCTCATTGTATTCGCTTCCAGTCAGGATACGTAGACGAGCAACCATAAGTTCCAGAGACTGTGTAGAGACCCAATGTCCGGTTTGGCAATTTGCTTTGCCACATGAAGACATGTCTGCAGATAGTAACTTTTAGCGAATATGCAGCCAGCGCTCTTCGACGGTGTTCAGAGGGCGCTCATTCAATCCGGACTTTCATACGTATACAAAACATCTGGCTTCGCCAGTTGGATGGTGTCAGTGCAATCAGAGTGACGTTGCGAACGTCCGCCAAAACTCACCTGAAGGTCGGCACGCACCAGAGCGTCATCAGGTTGGTCAATGATGAGAGGTCAGACAAACTCAGTCTCCTGGTCATCCAGCATAGGGGTTTGCAATTAGATGGCGTCCGCTTTTGTAAAACTAATTTATTGCCACCTCCCCACTGCCTCGCGGACAGGCTTTTGAACTAAAGGCTTTGGTTGAGGACCCTAATCGTCCTCCTGCCTAGGTCTAGGCGCCTTGGCAGTCTCTCAGCCCACATACAACCATGACATTTTCTTCCAAACATAAACTTCATCCTGCATCGGCCGTCGCGCAGATTATCAAGGGTCGCCTTATCTGCTGCATACAGCAGGGCGGATAAGCGAAAACATGCTACTGCTGGCGCCTACCTTCTTTCTTTTCCACCTGTTTATTTTACTCCCATCCCAACCCCCATTACTAATCCTCTTTCTATAATTCCCAGCTTAATTGACACCAACCGAAGTGCCACTGGAGTAGAACCATCTGAAGCCACCAACCCATAGCACCTATCGGACACCTGTCGGCAACAATACCTTATGAGGCCACGCTGTCCCGTTTCCATGGCGACATTCAGTGTTCGCATTCTAAGACAAACAGGTTAACAGGCTGCACTCGCGCGCATCTTGGACACACTGGGTATGGATGTCTGTTGTGTGTCCGAAACTAGAATAAATGGCCCTAATGGGGTTGTTGAATTAACTGCACCCGGCTGGTCCTCTCGTTATTTTTTGCACGCATCCGGAGACGCCGATGCAGTACTCGCGGATCAAGCTGGTGTATGTATCATTTTAAGCTCCAAGGCTGAGTCATCGTTGGTTGTTTAGATTTCGATGAACTGCCCGTTTGACGTCATCAGCTGACTTTGACTCACGAAGTAGTGTACAAGGTTTTGTTTGCGATTTTTGCTTATGCTTTCACCTGCTGCAGTTCTAATGCTGTTAAGGACACGTTCTATCACGAACTGAACTCGCTAGTACGGAGTGCTACTAGTTCAGATATTATAATACATGCAGGGGACATGAACGCACACGTAGGGCGTCTGAACTCTTCAGAAGCTCAGCTGGGTGGTAATTATGGGCTTAACTCCGATCGGACTGACAACGGTGCGCGTCTGCTGCAACTGTGTGCAGAGCACCAGTTGTTTCTTAGTAGCACTGTTTTTGGATAAAGTGAGCGCCAAAGTGTCACTTGGCATCCTCCTGCAGCTGGCCAGCGATGGACCCAAATTGAGAATATTTCCATATGTTACAGGTGACGTAGTTCAGCACTGGATTGCCGCTGGTGCTGGAGTACCTGCATCAACTCTGATCGTGCCCTGTTACGTTGTCGTTTCTCCATGAAGTTAACCGGGAGACGTGCCAAACGTCCCCTACGATTGGCAACTGAGAAAGTATCTCATCCATCGGTCAGGCAAGCCTATCAAGACGCACTGCGTACCGAACTTTCGCTGTTTCATTCTAGTGACACTGAGCTTCAGTGGAATAGGATTTCGGCCGCCATGCACGACGCAGGAGCATCTGCTTGTGGCACTATCGATGGTCACCGCACCAGTCACTGAATATCCGAGAGATAAGTGAACCTGTTGGGATCTAGAAGACACCTCCCGGCTGGCTCTGAACACAACGTGACCAGACGGGCTATTAGGCGTGGACTGAAGCAGAGCCTACGTGCTGACAAAAAATCCTGGTGGACCACTCGGGCTCCTGCAATAGAGGAGGCAGGATCAGTAGCCAATTACCTCAAGCTCTTCCACCTGATCCGCCTCACTAGTCCTAAGATACCGGGCGTCAGTGAACAAGCAGAGACAGCGCGGGTGCACTGATACACAATAAGGAGCGCCGGATGGCTCGTTGGCAGAACACTTTCAAGATCAGTTCAGCTGGCCCCCTGTTCCCCAACCTCTTCCTACTCAGGTGATGCAGGACGAACGAGAGACGGTTAGTTTAGGGTCTCCGTCGGAGGCCGAGGTCCGAAACGTGATCACAGCCCTCCATCGTTTTCTTGCCACTGTCCCGGATTCCTTCTCTCCTGCACTATTTAAGGATGGAGATAAGGTCATCTACAAAGCGTTGACCTTTCTGTTCTAACGTATCTGTAAGGAAGAGTGTCCCGGCTAATTGGAACGGATCGATTATAATGACAAAATACAAGAAGGATAGTTGCACTGAATGTTCTAACCAAGAGTATTAGCCTAACGCCAGTTGCGACAAGATTACGGGCATCAAATCTCATTCGTCGCTCCTCTTTGGAACGGGAATCCCGGATTAGGGATGATCAGGCAGTATTCCACCCAAGAAGTGCTTGTATAGACCATATATTCACTTTGCGGCAGGTGCTAATCAGCGCCACGCATACCGCAGACCGACAATAGCTGTGTTCCTCGATTTCACGAGTGCGTTCGATTCAGTCGATTGATCGATTCAGTTCGAAATGCTTGCGCGGAAAGGTGTTCCCGCGAAATATGTGAACATCCTTCGTGCTCTATACTCGAACACTACAGGTGGTCTCAGTGTCTACGGTGGCCTATCGGATAGGTTTCCGACTACAAGTGGCGTTCGTCAGGGTTGTCCGATTTTCCCATTTTTGTTCAATTTCGTCAGGGATTCTATCACGGAGTGTTCACTTGGGGAATCTCACGATGTAGATGTTGAAGTGCTGCCTGGTGAAAGGTTAGTTGATTTTGATTATGCGTACGATATCGTCTTGGTTTTCGACGATATTGCGGTAGCACAATCAACCCTGGCCTACCTGTTTAGAGTGGTCCCATTATTTGGTATTCACTTCGCACCTTCAAAGTGCAGAGTGTTGTTGCAAGACCACCGGCCGCTTCTTTGCCCCTTGTGTCTTCCTAACAATTAGGTGGAAGTTTTTAATCAATTCTCTTACCTTGGCAACTGCATCAGCAACGATGGGCGCATAGAAACTGTCGTCTACTCGTGCGTTGCAAAGCCAGAACTGCCTTCTTGAACCTGCGGCATTTTTGGCGACAGAAGGGAATTAACCTCCGTCTGAAAGGTCGTCTATACAAAGCCACATTGATGGATGTTCTGCTCTATGGTAGTGCGATTTGGCCCCTTCGGTCTGAAGAGCTGAGGCGCTTTCAAGTCTTTGATCACCGTTGTCTGCGTAGCATTAGTGGTGTCGGATGGCACCAGCGTGTCCGCAGTGATGATGTTTGTGACCGTGTAATATGTAGTGATAATCATGCTAGCTGCCTAGAAAACAGATAGCACTGAATAATTTGCGTTGGCTCGGGCACTTGCTACCTATGTCCTGGTCACCGCTTACGTAGGAGGGCGTTGTTTAGTCTGCCAGGTGTAGGGTGGCGCAACGCTTGTGGTGGACAGAAGTTGACGTGACAGTGGGAAATGAAGTCGCTGACGAGCAAACTGGGTGCCCTTGATCCGTTTCGCCTTCCGGTCTGTCGTCCACGTGACTCGCAACCGACACCAGTGGCGCGTCTGCTGCCGTCTCCTAATTGAATTGTCTGTTTAAAGTGTGTTTGGTGCTGAGTTATCTGCGGGGTAATGGCTGATTATGACGCGAAGCAGTGAAAGCTGCAAGGAAGCTGTCTCGCCGTTGCTGTTCCTATCTTTGCGCGGTAGCCAGCTGTTTGTGACGGTATGTTGTTAACACAAGGTGTAGGCGCCTTGACGCTGAATGCTTGCTTAGTGCATTAAGGTTTTCAGGTATGTCCCCCTTCTCTCCCTCTTATTATTCTTTTTTCGTAGGTCATCATGGTTGTATGGCAGCGTAGCATCAGTTCGAATGGCTGATGTACTTCTGTTTATGATGACGATGATGAGAGTTTGATCTGAGTCCGTGCTGATGCTCCAAATCGAGCGACAGTTTTGAACACAGCCTCTCCAGCGGTTGCTAATCACGATGTGATCGATTTGCTTCCTTGGCTGGTCCGAGGCTGGCGGGCACCAAGTCACTCTTCTGTGGGTGCTATGTTGAATGTTGGTGCTTGCGAGAAATAGACATCTTCACACAGGTTTAGCAACCGCTCAACGTTATCATTACCGGAGTTTACACCATATTGGCCGCCCAGATGGAGCTCATCAGTAGCCAATTTTGCGACTTATGTCATCCGCGAGCACCATAGTATCCGTGCTTCTGTAACGAAGGAGACCGTTAAGTTGGTGATAGTCATCTTACACCGAAGCAGGGCTGCCGTTTATGGGGGCGTAAGCCGCAGTGACAAACAGGCATTGTTTGTCCCCGTGCGACTTCGAAGCCGGGAGCGAACCAACTAATCTAACGGTGCACCTCCGGCTTTTGGCTTGGATCAAGTCTATCAGGGCAGCTTGACCTGCATTTGAGGCTGTCTCATCGCCAGACAGGCGTAATGAGTATGTGCCGCCATTGTCGCATGTGGGGAATCGCAGAGTAAGCACGGAGCTCGGATCTTGCCTTCGGGTTTCTGATAAACAGCAAATATTGATCGATAGGGCCTCTAGTGTGCGGGCAAGTGCTGCCTGTTGGCCAATCTCTAACAGAGTGCGCACGTTGAGGCATGCCAGTTTTAGCGAGGATCGAGGACTCCAAAGGGAAACGGATGAACTGACGTTATCCACTTGCTTGCACATCAACTTGTCGACTGGACCGGAGCGACGTTCTGCGATTGTGTAAGTTGTACCTAGCAGACAAGCTACTATTAAACAAGGTGGAGGGGGGGCCAGGAATTGTGGGTTTGAAAACATGGGGACAAATGGTAAGTTGGTCCCGGACGCTAAGCATGAAAAATCGCTAGAGGCCGAATAAGAAGATGGGAAGGCCTGAGCGGTCGCATCCAAACCGCTATCCACCCTGCTCAATGCTGCAGGTGGGACGCTGTTTTTTACCCTCTGCCATAACCAGAGCATCAACTGGTTGTTAAAAGGAAGAGTCATAGTGTATTGCGTGGACAGGATACTGTCAGGTTGCTCAGGCCTAGACAGAGGAACGATTATGGGTCTCTACTTAAGACTGTGGTTCAATAACCTTATCGCAAGGCAGTGGGGGTTTGGCGCTCGACTACAGAGAACCCGTTTTTATGGAGTAAGGAGCCACCTTCACTCCAACTCCCAAACTGGAGGACCAGGAGGCTGAGTTTGTCTAGCCTTTAACCGTTGACCAATCTCGTATGAATGCCTCTGCAGGTGCAAAGTACCACCTAGCATATCTCATTGGATCCATGAGGCGCACTAACCATCGCACCACGTTAAGGTCCATTCTCGTCGCGATGGAAGCATTTGCATTTCAGTGAAGAGCTTCCGCGATTTTTGCGTCATTTAGGTGTGTTGCCAGTAATTTTATGCTTCTGTACTTATTCCTTTTTCACATTTTTTTTACCATGGAACGAAAATTCTGGGTACTCTAAAGATAGGCAAGTATTCTACTGGTGTTGGGCTACGTACATCTCGTACTTATGTAGTACGCTGTCTTGCGACCATCACCAGTCGCGCGTGGGCTGAGTATACCGCGGGGACGCCCATCTATACGCGGATTCGAACGGGTGACTTTATGGTTACAAACCAGGCGCACAGACCACTTGACCACCGACCGACATGGTACTAGGTAGGAGGGGGATAAGAGGACTACGGTGTGTGAAGTGAGGTTTCGTAGCCTGAATACTTCAGTTTCTGTAAGGTTAGTTGTGCGACGTAAAGCTGAGCGTTGGTCCCTTCCAATTGACTAATGCCTGTCACATATATTAAGGTTTTCGGTACATTTCAGCACTTCGTTAACAATACTTCCCTATTGTAATGACTTCTCCTGGACTCAAAGAAGCCTACTAGCTCAGACCTACCGCAGATTACCAGCCACCATAAGCATTTTTGGTGCAATTTCGGCATCCCATTTTTCCAACACTGCTCTTGATTTCATACTACCTATCTTGGTCAGTTGGTGGCAGAGCGAGAGTCCAGCTCGAATGTTTTTGGAATGGGGCTTTCAAGTCGACCGTATCAATGATTTGCTTATATTGTGGGCGTGTTACAGTCCAATGTTGCTTGTTACATACAATCGCCTCATTTTTATTTGGCGGGTGGCTTTTGTTCCAACCTGGTTCACATTTTGCTCTTGTTTTTTGCTTTTCCCTTGCGTTTTGTTTTCATCGACTGGAGTCTAGCGTATTAGTTTGCGTCTGTTATAGTTGTTCGATTTCTTTACAGTTGATCAACTGGACTAACTTAGATTGAGTTTGTTGAAAGGAGGATCATCAGCCTACTCACATTTTTTTCATTTGGAGATGTTGACGCTTCATCTTCCTTCTCCCCATCGACCCACCATGTTCTGTTGGCTCATTGATCCCTTACGTACTGCTTTTTGATCGATTTGCGAACTGCAGTCATGGTTTCCATTTATGATTGAATAGCATCAGTATTGAATATCATAAGTGAACATTTCGCTCACCGCGTGGTCTGTTCTTTTTCTACCTTCTAATCATTCGCAACTCATCTCGTTTTCTCGTCAGTGCTTCCTTTGAATCTAACATGATGCCATCGCTTGGTCCCGTCATATTTTTTCTTGTTTGTTCTTCGCTACAGCGAAAGCTAGTCAACCCTACTCCAAATCGGTTCGAACATTTGGTCACACAAATGAAGTGGCGTCTGAACGAAGGTGGCGGTGAAGCTATTTATCGACTCGGCGTCGACGACGATGGCCATGTCGGTGGCCTCGCTCCCGGGGAACTGGCTGGCTCGTTAGACACGCTAGAACGCATGGCCAAACGACTGAATGCCACTGTTCATTTGCTCCAGGAGCGAACCGTTGATCAAGGCACTGTGCCGCAAAACGCTTACCAGCCCAATGCGTCCGTAGCGAAAGAGAAACCACAGCGCAAGGCGCTCGAATTGCTTGTCCGGCAGTCGCCGTTGACGAACTTCGGGGTACGTGCTTACCACCTAGTTAGCTCATTTGCACCCTAGCCTTCACTTTATCGTACGGCACGAATATCACTTCGCATCATTGTTCCCCTTCACATGTCTGTTGTTGCTCACCAACTTGTTTTCAAGTGACGACAGATCTGTCCTATTTAACGCGCCACGTCACATTTCCTCAGTACCTGCCCAATACCTTTGTTATCTCATCAGCGGAACTAAACTCTAATGGGGGTTGGCAGTCTTTTACTCCTCCTAACGCGCGAGCATCTATACTCGCAGTTGGCATGAATAGTGTTATGCAGGTGCTCATGCTTTTGATAGAGCAGTACATGTGTGAACGAGTATTGTTATCTGTAAATGATTGTGGCATAGCATGTGACTCACCGACTTCTGTTTGATGAAGGCAGTCTCATGATGGATTACTAGCAGACAAGCGTTGAGGTGAACATATTTCCCCTCCTCCTCTCTCCGTGCTTGCGTCTCGCTTACCAAGACGCCGTGTGTGTGTAGTGGGCTTCAGTATAACTGGCAGTTTACCTCCTCTTTATTCGGTGTAGTGCACCCGTTCGCTTCATAGGCTGTTCACTGACAGTCAGTAGTGTTCATCCGGTGTGAAAATTTTCAACTTCCGTTGTGTTTTTTTACTTCTTCTTACAATAGTTCACCAATCGATTTTTCCCGCGAAAACACGACCATACTGACGCTCAGGTCAAGGTAATTTGCGAATTTACTAAGAAGGTTGTGGCGTTCTCACACGGTCTGTTCGCGCTTAGTTTCATTTTGCACATCAGCTATTGTGCCGCACTGATGTTGAAAAAATTGGGGCGCACATTTGTCCTGATTTTTTGCTGCAACTGAGGTAACACCTCTTTTCCTTAAGCCCTTGGACTGGGAAATTGCAGACCAGAACAAATCCTTTGGTCTTCATATTGTATGCGGGCATCTGCTAAGACTTGGATCTTCACAGCAAAACTGGTCCGGACTGAAGTTGCTGACAACGCTTCCGACAGTTTTGGCTGGACTTCTTACCGGGCTGAATCGATCGACATACTATATCTACAGTTCTTATTTTCTCTTTCCCCTGCTACCGTAAAAAGACAGATGATGCATTTGAAAAACTTTACTTGAGTTTGGATTGGGGGTTTCTTGACCTTGGTGTTATGTACACCAGACCTGTTAGGAAAAGTTGAGAGTGGAAAAATACTTGATTCCAACGTTACTCGCAGACCGCCATGCGGTGGCGTATTCTTTGTTGGGTTCACCGGATCCTTCAGATCATAAGCAATCCCATGCGACAATTATAGAGGAATTGGTCTGCTCTCCATTGTCTCTAAGTTACTTGCCTCTGTCGTCCTCCATAGATTGACTGGCACCGTGTAAGCCACATTCGCTGGGACCAACTTGGGTTTCGTCGAAATCGAGGTTGCATTGACCACATTTTCACATTATGTCAATTGTTGGAGCGCCACCAGGCTTATTGGCGACCCACCATAGTCGTGTTCCTTGACTTCAAAGCTGCTTTGGATTCGGTGGATTGATGTGTCCTTTAGGTTTGTCTACTCAGGAAAGGTGTGCCGGAGAAATATGTAAATGTCCTAAGCGCTCTGTACGCGCATAGTTCGGACAGAGTGTGGGGTCTTGACAAACCGTTTCATGCGGTGTGTGTGATAGGGTCGCAAGCTGTCGCCTTTTCTCTTTAACCAACTTATAGAATCGACGTCCACTGAACACAACCTACAATGTGTGGAGCTACTCCCAAGTAACCGACTTAACTTGAAGTACGCCGACAACATTGCCCTAATCTGTGACAGCTCCCAAACATAACATGCAACACTGGATGTCAATCCTGTTGAGCTATGGTTTGCTGCGTCGAAATGCAAAGTCCTTCTCCAGGATTGGCAGGAACCCACCTGTGCACTGACCGTTGGTGGTAATCTACTGGAAGTCGTCCAGAAATTCAAACATCTCGGCAGCTACAATAAAGCTTGTGCGATTAAAGATGAGATTAAGAACCGTATGGCAAAAGGTCGAAGTGTTTTTGTCAATCTCCGCCACCCGTAGCGTCAGCGCGACATCACTCTACCTGAAGAGTAGAATTTACAATGCGGCCGTCCGTTCAACTTCACTGTACGGTTTCGAAACTTGACTCATCAGATCGACAGACACAAAACGCTAGCTACGTTGACCATCGCTGCCTTCTCTGCTTAGCTCATGTCTGGTGGGAACACCGCATGAGGGATGGGCGTGTTTGACGTCGCGTATTTGGTGCAGGAAGCGATATATCTGCTTACTACCGTTATATTATGCAGCAGGCTCTGATAGCTGGGCTACATGTTACGCATGCCACCACACACCCCGCGTCGTAAGTTATTCGCACGACCGCGGGATGGGTGGAAAAAGAAGAGAGAAGCCAAGCAATGTCTTGGTCGAAAGGAATGAAGACCCTAGCTTGGAAGTCGGCGTCGGTTGGTGTTTCCCGACTGCCTGGCTGGGGTCCGCAGGATGACCAACACGTTAGTTTAGATATACTTGTTGACATGGCAGGAGCCGAGTTCACTTGAGTTTATGCGTTGAGTTTCTTTGTCCACTCCCTTTCCTTAAGATTCCACCTCCAATTACTATCTCATAGTGGACGCGAAATTTGCTATTTAACGTTATGTTACTCGCCTTTTGTGTTGGGGCACATTAGCTCAGGTGTGCTTCTCACTTGAAGCTATTGTATATTGATGATGATGTTGTTGGTCGCCATTTTTCATTATTCTTTTAGGTTCTCTACAAGAGCTTATCGATTTCCATAGGTTAAGAGCTTAGTATTAGGTAGTTAAAACGTATCGTCAGTGCACCAGAACCACTACAGTGTTGCGGCCCCACTCAGATGTACACGTCAGCGTACTTTAGGGGCGCCTATATACGTGTATGGTTTGAGACTCGAATTCAAGACGTAAAGGTTGCGAGCCTGAACTACCAAATTAACATACTGTTTGTGGTAAGCTCACAATTTACCGTCCCATTGATTGCCCTGCTGCTTGTTTGTGTCTCTATATACTCGTTTAACTTCTCCGTCTGAATTGCTAATCTACCTGGTCGATGTCAATGCGCCTGTTTACAGGGCTCTTCGTGGGGAATCAATCCTCGACGAATGCCCCCTCATTACTTTGTTCCTCCTCTCATCAGGCGGTATCCTTCTCACTCATCACGCACTATGGTACTTCTTGTGTCCCACTACCAGTAGCAATCATTTGAATCTGCTAGAGAATTATCAGGCATGATGCCTCCTTACTGCTGATCACATCCGAAACATATGCGTGGGATGACGTTTACAAACAGCGTCACCAGTCGCTAAGCTGTGATGATAACACAGTGAGGAGAACCTGGACATTTACCCCAATCCGCGGAATATTTCGGTTTTTTCTGAACCTAGTTTGTTATTTTCAGCGGACACTAACCTGCCGACCTCTGCTCTCATTACCTTCTTTTTTTAGTCTGTTATGGTCATCTAGGTCGTGCTGTGTTGCTCCGATTGGCTGTTTTGAACCATGCCGCTTTTATTGGCTGACCAAGAAGACAAGACTTCGGTTACTAGTTTAATCGCAATTACCTGGAACAGAATACCATCATTTGTTCCCAGTGACCCGGAATGTTTTCTGCTTTGTACTATTCCGTACGCTATTCGACTTCATAACCCCAACTTATGTGCTCAAAAGAACTTTTTACAGGCTCTAGTGCTATCATGGCCTCAAGCTTCCCCATATAATGACGCCACGCTTAGCCCTTCCACTAATGTTGCCTTAGCCAGTGTCGTCACTTGATCTCATTGACTGGTCAATTCACTTCTTTGATTCATCGTATTTAAGCACTCATTTTTTATTTTCTGTGATGTATTGGCCTGATGCGAACCACCGAAAACAAGCTTGTTCGCCTAGTCGTCTTTTGCTTCTGATGTCCTCTCCGGGATTATTTTTCAGTTGAAACAGTCTAAGGATCCTACTGTGTTAGGAGAACTTAGTCAGTACGTTAGGTTCAGAACAAAATTTACTGTAGCGAAGACGACAGTGCATTTTTTGGATGAGCGCGTTTTACGTTGTGAATATCCCAAACACTTTTGGAAGATACTCAGACGTAGTGGAGTTAATCCAACAAGCACTGCTTTGGAGCGTCACACACGGAACAAGCGAGACGCGGTTATTTCTTGGGTTGGTGAGCTTGAGCGCAACCGGTGTATCTACGACGCATTGAGTGAATTGTTTGATGAGGAATACAAACAGTTCGAATCATTTGTTCACCGAATTATGGCTCGGCAAATGGAAGTACGAATGGCCTTATTACGGCGACAGATCGCTTCGAAAAAGCTAAGCTATTCATTTCCACTTGACCCTTAGAAATACGTCACAATTTCTCCTCCTCAATTAAATAGAGCACAAATGGAATTTTTCTCACTAATGCCGAAATTCTGTTACCCCCGAGCTCATGTGCAACAGTTAAACTTGGAAGTTCAATTCGAAAATCTCTATTCTCAAGTTTCTACTTTAACATCATCCTCAGCATTAACAGCTGAACAGTACAAATCCACCTCGATAAACGCATGCTACCAGTACCTGAGGTCCGAACCGACCATCAAATATATTCTAAAGAACAGACATTTGGACGTTCTGAAGCAACTCAAGAAAAACGAGAATGTTTTGTTATCTAGTTCGGATGTAAGAGCCGTGATTGTATTGATGAACAAGTCAGCTTATATTGATAAGATGAACACTATCCTAGGAGACTTCTCGAAATTCCGAAAAGCGAGAAAGGCAAGACGCGGGCAATTGAGAAGACCATGACAACACTTTTGCGGCGTTTGAAACAAGATAGCATCATAGACTCTGTCTTTTGAATACGTCAAACCTAGAGCAACTGTAATTTCGAGGCTTTATGGCTTACCCGATCCACAAGCAAGGTGTACCGTTGAGACCGATACTGCACGTGTATAATTCTCCTTATCATTTGACTGCTAAGTGGCTTGTCAAACGCCTCGAGCCAGTCAGGATAGCCATATCTAGCTACAGCCTCCAGGACACTTTCGAATTTCTTGACTCGGTGCAGCAACTCAATCTAGCTGGACGGAAGATGTTCTCCCTAGATGTGGCGTCACTTTTCACCAACGTTCCGTTAGAAGTGACCATTGAGTAGGTCTGCGAGTTTATCCAATTGCACAGCATTAGCATCGGTATCCCAAATTACCATTTAAGGCAACTTATACTGGCATGCGCTAAGTTTCAGTTCAATGGGACGTTTTACAGACAAATAGACGGGGCAGCTGTAGGTTCACCATTAGGACAGCTACTCACCGATGTCTTCATGAGTAACTTGGAGAACACTCAGCTAAACGAATGTATCGACAACTTGCTTTACTGCGGTCAATGCGTTGACGACATATTTTGTGTTGCGGTTGGTCGGGTATGCATCGAAGATATGCTAGCCCATTTCAACACTACAAACAACAACATAATGTTCATTATAGAACTTGAAAGTAATAACTCCTTGTCAATCATAGATGTCCACATCACCAGGATATCAGATGGGACAGTACCAACGAGAATACACAGGAAAACAGCTTGGAATGGCCAATATACCCATTTCGCCAGTTTCGTTCCAATGAGTCAAAAAGGCAACCTCATCCGTTGTCTAACGGAAAGAGCGAGGAGAATATGCACGGAAGACACGCTGTCGGATGATTTTTCATTTGACGCGTTCTCCTACAAAATAGTTACCCGAACAAATTCATCCGGAGGCGCATTGAGCCACAGACACCAAAAGTGCAACTAATCACTGCAGAAAAGCGCTTACTCTACTTATCACTGCCTTTCAAGCAGAACGAACTACTCGAAGGCTCTGCAATGCACCCGCGGGAACCTACTTTGCAGCTGACCTCCGTGTCGGCTTCACTTCTACGCCACTCGTGAGTCAACATCTCAAGGGCAGGATACCGAGGTCGAATATTTCCTTCTGTGTGTGCCATTTTTCTTGCTCGTGTCGAGCAAGTTATATTTGAAAGAGGACCAGGCGACTGTCTGAAAGAGTCCGAGAACATTGCCCGGCGTGGCTGTACACTGGTGACAGAGAAACAGTAGTCAGCGCGGTGCTGTGGTATTTGGTCGACTTAAATCACCAAGTGAATGTGCAAGGGGCCTACCGGCCTATCTACAGGATATCTGAACGCTAGCCGCCCGATGTCGCCTATTAGCGACAGCGGAGGCAATCACTATTCGGCTCCATAACCCCAACTTGTGTGCTCAAAAAAACTTTGTACAGGCTCTACAGCTGCCATGACCTCAAGCTACCTCATGTAATGGTGCCACACTTAATCCTTCCACTAATGTTGCCTTAGCCAGTGTCGTCACTTGATCTCATTGACCGGTCAATTTGCTTCATCGTATTTAAGTATCCTGTATTCGTTTTATTCTTATTTTTATGGTGTATTGGGCTGATGCGAACCACCGAAAACAAGCTTGTTCGCCTAGCCGTCTTTCCCTTTTGAGATTTTCCTGCATACCATTAGTAGTACTAGATTGTCTTAGCACATTATTACACTGCATTTCTGGAAAAAGATTGGATTTTGATCAATATAAGTTTTGTTTATCCATTCCTCAGGAGATACTCCTCCTAACAAACGCGATAAACCGCAGCTTGCTACTCTCCTACCAAGTGTAAACACGGTTTCAGTGAGGTGTTCCACAGTACTAGATCACCGGTCATGAGTCCTTCTCAATCAAAGAAACTGCCTTATTCGCCGGTCATCGTACATCATGGCAATGCAGTATCTGTGTGCATTGAGTCGAGACTGTCTTATGATGATCCAGTCTATAGTTCATCCCCGGAAAGGTTGTTCTCTTTTCTATGCCTTTGACCTGCCTGTCTGTCTACGACGATCTTGGATCATAACATACTGTGTCGGTCTGCGTACCTCTTCGGCCCATTGAGTTTCACTTGGTGGTGCCGCCGGGCCGGTAGGTCTGGAGATTTGAACTGAACGGGCGTCCATTTCTGTGAAGCAGGACCATTGCAATCCTCCTACTGTTTTGCGGTCAGACTTTCGATCCAAGTGCTTTAGTTGTGGATTTTAGTCTTTCTCATGTCTGGGCGTTTACAAAATTTGACTGTAGTTAAATATTTCTTTTGAAAGATATAACATAAGTGGACTGCAGACAGAGTGTCACCTCAAGTTCAAAGACCGTCCAATGCGCACTTTGCGGCAGATGGGTGCACGTAGTTTGCTGTAACATTGATGATGATCTTTACCAATGTCTTCAGCGCACTATCTTTAAAGGCGTCAACTTTCACTGTAACCTGTGTCTAACGTTGTTCAGCGACAAACAACTTCTGACGAACCCTTTCAACGTACATACTGCTTCTGCGCATGCCGTCTTTAACTCGGACAGCGGGACACCTAGCTCATCAGTGTGTTTGCCCTCGTCTGGGCATTCTACACCGAAAAGGAAACGAAGTCGGGCGTCCTCCTCCAGTGAGAACGGGAAGCTTAAGTCGTATGCCGCAGTCGCGAGCGCCAGCACCTCAGCAAAAGCGAGGACAACCATAGCTGAGAACAAAGCCTCTAAGATCTTCTCACGGCCCACGATGAAATCAAACACCAAAAACGTGGAACTAAGGCTCGTCCTAAATAGACTAGCGCAACTTGAACAACTGGTCAAAGAAAAGACATGCCCACAAAAACCAGCATCACCGGAACGAGACAAGCCGCCTGTTCGCAACTGCTGCCTGATAATCACAAACGTCTCAGAATCCAACAGAGACTCCAGCTGAAAGGATACTCGACGACCAAGCCTTCCTTAAACGAATGGTCTCCATGTTCTTTGATGAGGGTGAACATGGGATAAGCCTAATATCTGCTTTTCGCCTTGGCAGAAAACAAGATAACCCAGCCTGAAAATCGTGTCATGACGAAGAATAATGCCAAGGCATCCTGAGACGGACCCCGCGCCTCAAGGGAGTAAACTACGTTCTGAAAGACTTCTCCCCGGAGGACCGAATCCTAATGAGGCAAGCTGTCTACGAGCTGCGAACCCGACGAGCAAATGGAGAAATAGATTTGCATATAGTAAATTTTCTCGTAGTTAGAAAAACTCAGAGATCTCGATAGAGGCCAATCCTCCTTCCACGACCTCAAACATAAAGAACGGATTACGGATAATACCTGCCAATGTGCGCAGTCTCTGAAACACGCTAGGTGTGATTCCACTCCTTATCTCTGAACAGCAACTGGACCTAATGACGTTCACCGAAACCTGGCTGTCATCTGATATAGTTGACTAGGATGTTCATGTTTCAGGATATCAGCTACTTCGATGCGATCGCTTTAGTGGGTCTGGAAGCGGAGTAATGCTCTACACAAAGAACTGACTCATGGCCCACATTGTGGAACCCGGTTGTGACAAGGATGATATGTCAGAAATGCTCTGGTGTCGAATTCATGACGGATACCAATCGCTGATCGGAGTGGTCTACAGAGCCCCTGCAGGACCTGGCTCACACCTGTTACGCTCCTTGCGAACCCACAGAAGAGGAACAAACACTCCTTATGCGTGACTTCAAGGCCCAGACATAATCTGGGACCCTCTTCACAGTGATCTACCTGACTACTTTGAAGTTGATCTCCTTGATACCGTTCACAAGTGCAACCTGACACAGCATGTCTTGATACCAACACGGATGGTCGCTGGTCAGACACCAAACATTCTCGTCCTGGTTCTCACCTCGTCCCCATCTGATGTCAGATCTAACGATTCTCTAACCTCTTGAGAAGAGTGATCACTGTACAGTCTCCTTTTCGTTGTCACGACGCCTCACAATCCATGATCAGGGGACACTGCGTCGAACTTTCTGGCGTACCGATCAGCCCAGATTAAGAACGGCTGTAAGTAACATGTACTGGACTATTCCGCAATTCTTGGAGCTTGATGACGCATGGGAATGCCTAGGATCTATGTTGATGCTGCTCATTGAACAGTCGCAACGAGACTGGACCTTAACGTGGTGCGACGGTTTGCGTACCTCATTGACCCAATGAACTATACTGGAGGATGCCTCCGAGCTCCCTGAGAGCTACTCCTACCAGGTTGGTCAATGGTGAGAGGTCAGACAAACTCAGTCTCCTGGTCCTCCAGGTTGGGGGTTTGCAGTCAGATGACGTCCACTTTTGTAAAACTAAATTACTGCCATCTCCCCGTTGCCTTTCGGACAGGCTTTTGAGCCAAAGGCTATGGTTGAGGACCCTAATCGTCCTCCTATCTATGTCTGAGCGCCCTGGCAGTATCTCAGCCCACATACAACCATGACATTTTCTTCAAACATAAACTTCATCCTGCATCAGCCGTCGCGCAGATTATCAAGGGTCGCCTTATCTGCTGCATACAGCAGGGCGGATAAGTGAAAACATGCTACTGCTGGCGCCTCTTTTCTTTTTTTCCACCTTTTCCTCTTATTCCCATCCCGACCCCCATTCCTAACCTTCCTTCTATAATTCGCAGCTTAATTGGCAGCAACCGAAGTGCCACTGGAGTAGAACCATCTGAAGCCACCATCCCACCGCACCTATCGGAAGCATATCGGCAAAAGTCCCTTATAAGGCCATGCTATCCCGTTTCCATGGCGACATTCAACGTTCGCACTCTAAGACAAATAGGTCAACAGGCTGCACTTGCACGCACCTTGGATACACTGGGTATTGATGTGTGTTGTGTGTCCTCAACTAGGATCAATGACCCTAACGGGGTTATTGAATTAACTGCACCTGGCTTATCCTCTCGTTATTGGTTGCACGCATCCAGAGACGCCGATGCAGCACTCACGGGTCAAGCTGGTGTAGGTATCATTTTAAGCTCCAAGGCTGAGTCATCGTTGATTGATTGGATTCCGGTGAACAGCCGTTTATGTGCAGCCCGTTTGACGACATCAGCTAAGGTTGATTCACGAAGTAGTACAAAACGCTGTTTGTTTGTGATTTCCGCTTATGCTCCCACCGACTGTAGTTCAGATGTTGTCAAGGACACATTCTATGACGAACTGAACGCGCTACTACGCAGTGCTACTAGTTCAGATATTATAGTACTTGCAGGGGATATGAACGCACAAGTAGGGCGTCTGAGCTCTTCAGAAGCTCAGTTGGGTGGTAGTTGTGGGCTTAACTCCGAACGGAGTGATAACAGTGCGCGTCTGCTGCAACTGTGTGCGGAGCACCAGTTGTTTCTTAGTAGCACTGCTTTTAGACACAGTGGACGCCGTAGTGCCACTTGGCGTCCTCCTGTAGCTGGCCAGCGATGGACCCAAATTGACCACATAGCTATAAGTTACAGATGGCGTGGTTCCATCCTGGATTGCCGCTCGTGCTGGAGTACTTGTGTCGACTCTGATCATGCCTTGGTACGCTATCGTTTCTCCTTGAACTTTAACGGGAGGCGCACTAAGCGTCTCCTACGATTGGCAACGGAGAAATTGTCTCAGTCCTCGGTCAGGCAAGTCTATCAAGAAGCACTGCATACCGAACTTTCGCTGTCTTGTCCTAATGACACGGATCTTCATTGGAATAGAATCCCGGCCGCCATGCACAATGCAAGAGCATCTACTTGTGGCACTATCCATCGTCACCGCACCAGTCACTGGATATCCGAGAGGTCGGTGAACCTGTTGGAATCTAGAATGCACCTCCCGGCTGGTTCTGAACACAATGTGACCAGACGAGCTATTAGGCGTGAACTCAAGCAGAGCCTACTTGCTGACAAGGAAGCCTGGTGGACGAGTAGGGCTCAAGAAATGGAGGAGGCAGGAGCAGTAGGCAATTACCGGAAGCTCTTCCACTGGTCCGAGAAAACCAGGCGTCAGTGAGACAATCAGGGACAGCGCGGGTGCGCTGATACACAATACGAAGCGCCGTATGGCTCGTTGGGATGAACACTTTCAATATCAGTTCAGCTGGCCCCCTGCTCCTGGACCTCTTCCTACTCAGGTGATGCAGGACGAGCCATGGACGGTTAGTTTAGAACCTCTGTCGGAGGCCGAGGTCCGAAACGCGATCACAGCCCTCAATCGTTTTCGTGCCGCTGGCCCGGATTCCCTCCCACCTGCACTATTTAAGGATGGAGGTGAGGTCCTCTGCAAAGCACTGACCTCCCTATTCGAACGTATCTGTAAGGAAGAGTGTCCCGGCTAATTGGAGCGGATCCATTATAGTGGCAATATACAAAAAGGGCAGTCGCACAGACTGTGCGAACCACAGGGGTATTAGCCTAACGCCAGTTGTGACAAAATTACTGGCCTGGATTATCGTTCGTCGCCTCACTGCAGAACGGGAATCTCGGATTAGGGAAGAGCAGGCCGGTTTTCGCCCAGGACGTGGCTGTATAGAACATATATTTACTTTGCGGTAGGTGCTAGAGCAGCGCCACGCATACCGCAGACCGACAATAGCTGTGTTCCTCGATTTCAAGAGTGCGTTCGATTCAGTCGATCGATCGATTCTGTTCGAATTACTTGCGCGGAAAGGTGTTCCCGCGAAATATGTGAACATCCTTCGTGCTCTATACTCGAACACTACAGGCCGCGTCAGGGTCTATGGTGCCCTATCGGATAGCTTTTCGACCACAAGTGGCGTTCGACAGGGTTGTCCGATTTCCCCATTTTCGTTCACTTTCGTCGTGGATTCTATCATGGAGTGTTCCCTTGCGGAATCTCACGATGTAGGTGTTGAAGTGCTGTCTGGTGAACGGTTAGTTGATCTTGATTATGCGGACGATATCGTCTTGCTTTTCGACAATGTTGAGGCGGCACAATCAACCCTGAATAGTCTATCCAGAGTGGTCCCATTATTTGGTATGCACTTCGTACCTTCAAAGTGCAAAGTGTTGCTGCAGGACCACCAGCCACTTGATGACCCCTTGACGCTTGCTAACGAGGAACTCGAGGTGGTTGATCAATTCACTTACCTTGGCAGCTGCATCAGCAATGATGGGCGCATAGAAACTGACGTCAGCTCACGCATTGCAAAGGCCAGAGCTGCCTTCTTGAATTTGCGTCATCTTTGGCGACAGAAGGGAGTTTTCCTCCGTGTGAAGGGCCGTGTATACAAGGCCACAGTGAGGGCCGTTCTGCTCTATGGTAGTGAAACTTGGCCCCTTCGGTCTGAAGACCTGAGGCGCCTTCAAGTCATTGATCATCGTTGTTTGCGAAGCATTGTTGGTGTCGGATGGCACCAGCGTGTCCGCAACGATGATGTGCGTAGGCGAGTACTAGGTGGTGATGATCATGCTAGCTCCCTAGAACAACAGATAGCACTGAATAAGTTGCGTTGGCTCGGGCACGTGCTACATATGCCTGGTCACCGCTTACCTAGGAGGGCCTTGTTCAGTCTACCAGGTGTAGGATGGCGTAAGGCTCGAGGTGGACAGAAGTTGACTTGGCAGCGGGAAATGAAGTCACTGACGACCAAACTGGGTGCCGTTGGTCCGTCTCGCCTTCCGGGTTGGAGTCCACGTGACTCACCTTGTGCTTGGCTCGAGACTTTACAGGACATGGCTCGCAACCGACACCAGTGGCGCGTCTGCTGCCGTCTCCTAATCGGATTGTCTGTTTAAAGTGTGTTTGGTGCTGAGTTATCTGCGGGGTAATGGCTGATTATGACGCGTGGCAGTGAAAGCCGCAAGGAAGCTGTCTCGCCGATGCCGCCTTATCTTTGCACGATAGCCAGCTGTTTGTGACGGAATGTTGTCTACACAAGGTGTAGGCGCCTTGACCCTGAATGTTTGCTTAGGGCATTAAGGTTTTCAGGTAAGTCCCCCTTTCTCTCCCTCTTCTTATTCTTTATTTCCTAGGTCCTCATGGTTGTATGGCAGCGAAGCATCAGTTCAAATGGCTGATGTACTGCTGTTGATGATAATGATGGGCGTTTACAACTTGTCACTGTCCCAGCTTACATTGGATTGGTGGTATCCGTGTCCGCATTGGCATCAGCAGTACGCTGGTACTCATTACCGACGCTTCGCTGCTGCGCAACCTCCACCGGCCGCACCAAGGCTAAGGATACTGTGAGAGTCGCCCCGCTCCTATACTAAGCTCGAACCCGCGCCGTCAGAGTACAAGGCCCCAAGATGAACTCCTAACCGAACAGTGATAAACGATAAACCGACCAAACACTGCCGCTGGCAATCCGCACTTAAATGTTTTTGATTGTTCATAATTCGATAGAGGTGTACGGAAATCTTCCTACTTGCTCTTAAATAGTCTCAGTCTCAGACAAGCTTGTTACTTTTAGTCTACAGCCGGCCGTGTCCGTATTCGCCTGTCACTGGGGCCTCCATGTGGATAGCTCCAGGATGAATAAATGCGTTTATCATGAATTAACTGATGGCAGCAAAGTGTCAGTTCGAAGTATCGATATACTGCCACTGTAGATGGTGACGATTATGTTAGCAATAAACGCGGCAAGCCGCCTACCCAACATAAATTGTTTACTCAGTTGTTTTAACTTCTTGCCTGGATTTCGCCGTTCTTCCATGTGGTTTGATTTAATAACCATACGGAGACTTTATTTACACTCTCATTTCATGTATACTGATTGAACCGCACTCGCGCTGTCAACCGTGGACCATGGTATGTCATATGGAGTCACATATTCACCTATTGCCTAGATCTGGTTCCGCGATCATGCGGATTGGTTTTTTCTCGCACGTTTCGATTGACCTCGTTCTGCACAGATTCTCGATGCACATATGCAGTGCATCACCCGATCTGGCGTGAATGTGTGAATAAACACTCTGTGCCGCTGATACTGCTCTCCGTCTCACCCGACGACTGTGTCTAATTGTACTCGTTTTGGGACGAGTATTTGCTTGTCGCTGTTCGGCTACTCTTGTCATACTCAGATTTGAATGGTAGCATCTTCGTGTCACCTTAAATGTCCAGTATAAGGTTGCTGTGTTGATTCTTTGGATTGCTCTTTGCAAACCACCCTTTTTACTCCCTGCTATCGTCCTCCGTAAGCCCTTTATCGCTTCGGTTCACTGGTTAATTGTTTCGTCTTCAATTCATTGATTGCATTGACAAGAGCATTGGCTGGATTTGTAGATCATCGTATGGAAGCAGCCAGTGTTGCAACGTCATAGCCACCGGCAGCTTAGCTGCAGGCAGATAAATCGCCCACCAACCAATTGACTACTGATGTTGAAAATCTGGAGGTGGCTGATCAATTCCGTTTTTACAGCCTAATTGACGGCGAGACGTAAGAGGTTCATGAAGTTGCTCTGGTTATTGCGCAGACTAGAACCGCCTACACTTAACTGCCACTGAAGTCAGTTCACGTATTGAAAAGCTAGAACCTCCTTCTTCCTTCTGTGACGTCCGAAGCCGGTTTCTTTCGGTCTGAAAGTCCATGTTTGCATGGCCGTTCTACTCGATAGCAGTGAGACCTAATCGCTTCGATTTGAGGATCTGAAGTGCCCTCAATTATTTCATCATCACTGCCTGCGAAGCATTGCCGGTGTCGGATGGCACTAGCGTGTCCGCAACGATGATGTGTGTAGGCCAGTGCTCGACAGTAATAGTAATCAGAAGGGTTCCTTAAAACAATACTTAAAACTGAATGATTTGCTTTGATTTGCGCACGCACTACATTTATCCGCTTACTAAAGAAGTCCTTGTTTTGCTTGCCATATGTATGGTAGTGCAATGGGGACATGCGTTGACTTGTCAACAGGAAATGGTCAATGATGACCACACTGGATGCTGTCCGTCCCTCTCGCCTTCCAGGCCGGAGTCCACGTGATCCGCCTTGTGCTTGACTTGCGACGTTACAGGACATGGCTCGTAGTCGGTACCCCTGGCGCGTCTGTTGCCGTCTCCTATTCGAACTGTCTGTTTAAAGTGTGTTTGGTGCCTAGTTATCTGCTGGATAATGGCTGATTATGACGCGGGGCAGTGAAAGCCGCAGGGAACCTGTCTCATTGATGCCGCTTATTTTTGCACGTCAGTCAGCTGTTTGTGACGGTGTGTTGTTGACACAAGGTGTGGGCGCCTTGATCCTGAATATTTACTTGGAGTATTAAGGGTTTCTAGTAAGTCCCTCTTCTTTCCCTCTTATTATTCTTGGTTCCAAAGCTGGTTGTGATTGTATGGCAGCGAAGCAACAGTTTTAAATGCCTGTTGTACTGCTGTTGTTGATGATGGTGGCATTCACCGCTGTTCGATCACTGAACGATCCCTTTGATTCAACTGTGAACTCCTCTGTGCTTTGCTATTTACTCACGACCTAGTAATCGAGTCATCCCCCACCTATTTTCCCGTACAGACATAGTACCGGATAGCCCGGGTCAGGGCTTTTGTAGTTTCTATATCCAGTAACACACATGCAGTCCACGTCAGCTACATCTAATTTGAAGTTAGATGATTCTGCTGTCTGCTCAGATTCATGGGCCCGTCGCTTACTTCCACTCGGTTTGAAGCTTTTCTCATTTCATCTGCCGCCAATACTTCTGCTAGTATGGCATGGTTGACGCATTGTCGCGGTGGTTGCCTTACAGTGTTCGATATCGCTTGTTGGGTGATCATTCTCGCCCAGTATGCGAGATATGGGCGCGCTCGGTACGGAAACTGGTAGCACATCGTCCACCTTATGTCGCTACCTTATTTACTGATTCCAAATGACTACCAGATAAAATGGCGTGTACCATTCACTTGACATTGCTAAGCATAAAGAGCAGCTCCACCCAAGAGGGCATGTGGTCAGGCTACCGCGACACGTGTTTCCTATCCGGTATGCTTGTTTGCGGAGTCTGACTATGCTCCGAATCATTCTTCGCTCTGGCTGCACACCTGCAGATCATATTCCGATTTTACGCTGAGTATAGAGCATGTCGATGGTGCTGCGCTTGGTGTAGCGTGTGCCTTCACTGACCCCTTTCCAGCGACTGCTCGGAGTCACGGCAACAGACAGTACTCGGAACAACGCCACCAACCCCGTACTGCGTTGCTATTTGACCAGGACATGTTTGCGATCCACTAACTCGTGCATCTGTCATTTTTACCACATCGATAGCTAGGCTCTTGCTTCATTCAGACAAATCAACCCTGGTTATTTCACTTCATCATCTTGCGTAGCGGTATCCGTTCTCACGATAGATTAGTCTGTTTGCGGTATAACCGCACTACGTGTTGCGGCCATGTATTGCTCCGTTTTTATTGCACACTATTGACAACTGTCTTCATCTTTTATCTACCCTGACCTTTTAATTACGTCCCGACCTCGTGCTTTCTGCATTTCATTCCACTCCGTTGTTTGCAGCGACCGAACATTTGTCTCGCCGTACTTGGGGGCATGGATGTCGGCAAATCCACCCTCATTGGGGTACTCACTGACGGTGAACTGGACAACGCGCGTGGTCGAGCACGTCTCAACTTGTTCCGCCATCTGCACGAAGTCCAGTCCGGTCGAACCAGCTGTCTAAGTAGTGAATTGCTAGGTTTTGATGTGGGTGGCAACATAACGAACTACACCCGCTCGGACGGACTTCTGAGCCGTTCCTCGGTAGATGAGGTAAGTCCTCCACTTCTGCCTGCCCTTGTCCTTTTTAAACGGAGCGCGAATTCTTGTTATCTTGGTGACATCTGTTATGCAATGCGAACTTTTGACAGACAGACCACCTTTAAGCACCACGGCAGCACGTTTTTGTCATATCATTTACCTGGCCTACGCAGTGCATGTAGGATTTCTAATAAAATTGTTCGTCCTCCAGCGTTTTTTCAAGGGGTGTTAGTGCTTTCCTTTCTTCCATAGGCCATTTATGGTCACTAAAACGATTGGAAAGCCAAACAACTCGAAGATCGTCAGTGAAAGGCTGGAGAACAAGACAGACACACGCGATTCCGCAGCAAAACAAAGCAGCGTTTACTCCTAGAAAATCAATCCAAATTCATAGGCATGAGGTATCTTGTGTTTCTGTTAATAGTACAGGGGCACAATACAACTGTTACCGGTTCACGCCCGGATAACTTTCTAGTTCAGCGGGTGAATATTTTAATGATGGGCTTCAGTAACGGTCAGAGTAATGCGGCGTTTCTTTTAATCCTCTTTTACTGACCAAGCGAGCTTACCGAATGTTTTCTTGCCGCTTAGATTCGCCAGCGCCTATCATTTACGACCGGACTGGACCTTAACGTGGTGTGATGGTTTGCGTACCACTTTGACCCAGTGTGCTATGCTGGGTGGTGCCCCGGACTCCTGAGAGCCACTCCTACCAGGTTAGAACTCGTTCTCCTGGTCCTCTAGGTTGGGTGTTGGAAATGGGATGGCCTCCATTCCTATAAAGGTAAATCATTGCCACCTTCCACTGTCTTGCGGACAAGCTTTTGAGCTAAGGGTTTTGTTGATGACCCTAGTCATTCTCCTGTCTAAATCTAGGCGTCTTGGCAGGTTCTCAGCCCACGTACAACCATGGCTATTTCTTCAAACCTTAACCACACCCTGCATCGACCGTCGCACGGATTATCAAGGATCGCCTTGTAGTGCACTACTAATGAGTATTATGGTGAACCAAGAAGCGCGATGAACTCAGCGAATGTATCAACGTGAACGACGGGCGCGTAATGCACTATTCCACCAGCCATGCAAATCGATGACGCTGGAGTTTTGGGCCTATACCACACCGTCACGACAAGCTGAGTTGATAACAGCGGAGCGTAGAATCACATGGCTTCACGAATGAAGTGCGCAAATGAGTCCGACTGTTCTATGTTTGAAATGTTCTACCATGTATACATACATGACCGGTTCGCACCGCTTACCTTTTTCACAGCCTTATCTGCTACATACCTCAGAGCGGGTAAGCGTAAAAATACTGCTGGTGCCTCCTTTCCATCTGTTTCCCTTACTCCCCTGCCGACCCCCACTACTAACCTATAATTCCCAGCATACTTGAAAGCAGTCGTAATGCCACTAGAGTTGTATCATCTGTAAGCTAGTCTCGCACCCTTAATGTTTGCTGTCTTTCCTAGACCCGATTGTAAAATCCCAGTACCGTGATTGAGTTACGATCTCCAACCGACCACGGATCTATATTTCACCTACATCTATCTGGGGACACAGAAGGACAGAAGCGGCACTAAGTAGCAAAGCCGGGGCCTCATTGCTTTAATGGTTCCCAATTAACAACCGGCTATGTGCAATTTGGCTTTGGGGGTCGTGCAGGATCAACAGACATTGTGAGGAGACACGCAACTTGTTTGTGATCTCAGCTTATGCTCCAACTGATTTCACTTGTGACTCGGTCAGTGACGATTTATATTGTGAACATCACCAGATCTTGAGCAATGCTTACAAACCCAATACAGTTGGCATCTGTCTCTAGCAGTCATGGGTTCGATCCGCAGTAGGGAACCGAGGGAATGCGCACCAATGACGAGCCCCAATAGGGCGAAACGCGTCTGGTGCTTTTCCGGACTAGGCTGTGCTATGTAGCTTATGAGTAGCTGGGACGAAAACATTGTAATTAAAAATTCTCCTACTCATTAGCAATCCAACATTGTTGTCCTTCCTGCGGATCTCTATGTACGAGTTAGTTGCCTATCATTAAATGAAGCTCACCTCGGTGGTCACCATGCTCTCGATGAGAGCCGCTCAAATAATAGAGAAACTTCCCACACTTTGTGGTGACAATCGTTACGTTCTTCTACTTGGCGCCCACCATCTCTGATTCAGTCATGGTCCCAGATTCACCACATCGCAATCGGTTACAGATGGCGGAGTAATGTAAAGAATTGCATACCCATCTGGTCCACATTTCTCGACTCAGACCATACTCTTGCTTGTGCGAACATTTGCATATGTTTCGGAGTGTCCCCGAAAAAGAAGCACTGCAATGTAAATAAAATTCACTACATATCCCCTCGGTTCAACAGATCTGTCAGGCTTCCCTGGCCCCTGCATTCATCCGCGACCCACCACAAAACATTGACAAACACTGGACGTTCATGCAGAGGACCATGGCCGCTTCAGGATAGTCAGTCTGTGGTCTTACTCAGCACCCTATGAATGCCTGGATCTTCGCTCGTTCCCTGGATCTATTTGACTGCCGTAGAAATATTCCAGCGGTCTAACCATAATGAATTGCGCCGTTCTGTCAGTCGGTAGCTCAAACGAATCCTATGCAGTGATCGTGAAGCCTGGTGGTGTCATCGTGCTTCGGAAATGGAGGGTGCTGTCCTGTCTGTCAATATTCGGAAGCTCTTCCAATTCGTACGCTCCACTAAACACAGGAAGCCCGGTGTCAGTGAGACTATTTTCGAAGCTGACGGTTCGCCGATCGCTAACTTACAGAGGTGCCTGGATTGATGGGCCGAACATTTCCAGGTTAATGAACTCTCACCGCTCACTTGTATACCCTGCGAACCCAGCTGCGCGTCCCAGCCAGCGAAGCAGAAGTTTGTCTTGCGACTTGTCATTTGAAGCGATTCAAGGCTACCGGTTCAGACGGACCTCATCCCTATATGTTCATATATGAAGGCACAGTTATCATTAGCCAGGTAACCTCATTGTTCTGCAAAGTTTGGTACGAAGAAAGGGTATCTTCTTCCTGGGGCGTCAGTTGTTGTCCCCATGTTTAAGAATCATGCTCGCACTTTATGCGCTAATCATCGGGGTATCAGTCTCAATAAGGTTACCTCCAAGCTATTGGCATCCATTTTACTTCGTAGACAATCCCTGATTCGTGAATCACAGTACCGAGAAAAAACAAGCTGGCTTTCCTCTTAGCCGTGGGTGTGTGGACTGAATCTTCACGCTCCGCTAAATCTTCGAACATTGCCATCTCTACCGGAGGCCTACCATTGTTGCATTCCTAGACATCCGGGCCGCATTCGACTCAGTCGATCGACCTGCGCTATGGCGTTGCTTGCGAAGGAACTGGGTCTTAGAAAAGTACACAACCATCTTGCGCGCAGTCAACCTCCACGTCTCCGGCAGAGTTAGGGTCTATGGCAAACTTGCTTCCTCCGCTGTCAGTAGCGGTGTACGACAGGGCTGCTCTATGTCCCGGTTCCTCTTCAATTTTGCGCTTGAAGACGTTCTGTCGAGAGCTCTGAGGGTTACCAAAATTTTGATCTGCGACTACTACCGGGTAAGCGAGCAGTCGACTTTGATTATGCCGATGACATCACACTACTTGGTGATGACTCACAGAGTATGCAAACCGTTTAAAACCGTTTGGCGATTAGGGCATCTAAGTACAGAATGTGCTTTGCTTGGTCGAAGTGTAAACTGCTGCTCCAGGATTGACACTCTTACGTTCCCGTGCTCACTCTTGAAGGTACACTGCTTTAACATGTCGATGGCTTTGGATACCTGAGCATCTGCGTGTCTGCTGGTGGCGCTATCAGCAAGGAAATTTCTCTCCGGATCGCCAAAGCTGGTCTGCATTTGTCAACCTGCAACATTTGTGGCGTCGTCGGGATGTTTCCCTCTTGGTTAAGGGTCGTGTTTACAATTCCACAGTTCGACATAGTTCGCCTAGATGACATGCGCCGGCTCTCGGTCTTCGATAATGAGTGCTTGAGGAGAACTGCTCGTGTGTGGTAACAACAGCGTATCTGCAACAAGGAAGTCAAACGTCCTGCCTTAGGGAATGCGAGTATTCCCTTCAACCAACTGGTTTTACGGTCCCAGTTAAGATGGCTTGGCAGGGTCCTGCGTATGTCAGCTGAGCGTTTGCCCTATCGCGCTCTGTTTGCTCGTGCAAGACTCGACTGGAAAAGACCAAGTGCCTTTCGACCATCCACCTAGTCACAGCATATGAAATAATTGACTTAACGTCTTGCTGCCGTTGGATCCACACGCTTGCCTGGTTAGGGACCTAAGAACAAGTACCGATAGCTGGAAACAATTCAGGATATGGCTCGTAACCGAAACCGGTGGAACATATGTGTACATAATTATTTAGATTCAGACACTAAACGTCTAACAGTTAAACATGGAAAAATGGCGTGTTGAAAATAACAAAACGGGTTCCTTTTTTCTTTTTTGCGGCACAATAGCCTACGTGTTTCACTCACCTTCAATTAATGCGCTATAATAATGATGCTGCAGCGACTCATCATGTCATCCGCTGAATTTCATGGTTTCGTCTGGTTTCATCTATTTATTAGACCGTTGATTTACTACTACTGTCTTCCTGCACCACCCACTGGACGCCTATCGGCAACAGTCCCTTATGTGGCCACACTGTCCCGTTTCCCTGGCGGCAGTCCATCGTAGTGCGGCTTGACCTTACTGTGACGCCTCAGCGATCCACTGAGCTATGCTGGATTGGTCTTTTTGCACTTTCAGAGCCACTCGTACTAGGTCTACCAGGTCGGACAATGGTTAGAGGCCAGACATACTCAGCCTCCTGGTCTTCCTGTTTTGGGCTTGAAGTGAGGGTGACTCCTTATTTCTCAAAACGAACTTCTTGTAATCCACTGCCAAACTCACTACCTTGCAGTCAGGTTCTTGATCCAAAGGCTTTGGTTGAGAACTCTAATCGTTCTCCTGTCTAGGCCTGGATAACTTGACAGTATCCTGCCCACGAAATACTACGAACCTTTCCTTAAACAATTTCTTGATGCTATGGCCACCGCGGAGGATAATTAAGGGCGCCATATCTGCTGCATCGTGCAGGGTGGATAGGGATTTGGATGCTACTGCTCAAGCCTTCCCGTCTTCTTATTCCCCCTCTTACGCTTTTTCACCCTTATCATCCCGTTCCAACTTCAGCGTTAAACCCCCAATTCTTAGCCCTCCTCCATCTTGCTTTGATAGTCGTTTATCTTCTAATTTCAACGCACATGCAAATACGGAGCGTTACTCCTGCCCTCTCCGCAAGCCCATGTCTAACCAAGTAGTCTAGCCCAATTCATCGGCTTCTGTTTGGAGCCCTCGGTCCTCCTTCAGATTGGCGTGCCTCAACGTACGCACTTTGTTACAGGTCGGTCAACAGGCATCACTTTCCTGAACATTAGAGACCCTCTTGTTCGATATCTACTGCCTAACGTAAACCCTCCTACAAAACCCTGACTCTGTTCTCACACTGCTTTCCCCTTCTGGTGACACTAGCAGAGCTTTCTCATCTCGCCTATCCGGGGACGATGCAGCTTCGAATGCCGACGAAGCCGGTGTGGATGTTTCCCTGATTTCCTGGGCTGAATCTCCTCTAGTTGATTGGGTCCCAGCCATCAGCAGAATATGTGCGGTTTGATTGGCTGGCTCGTTCAAAGCTTTGCAGTCGCGCGGGGCTAATAGGTATCTGTCATCGCTGCCTACGCTCCTACTAACTGAAGCGATCAGTCAGCAAAGGACGAATTCTATCGCCAACTGAACGAGCTCCTGTGCCGAAGAAGAAGAATTCGGGTGTCTTGTTCTTGTGGATGGTTTACACGACTTACTAGTGAAACCGTGGGCGCAGGAAACTATCCCAACCGACTGGGGCCACTCTGTTATTGTCCCCATCTTCAAAGGAGGCTCGCGTTCGGAATGCGGCAACTATACAGAAATCAGTCTGATCTCCATTACCTCTAAATGGCTTGCCTCTGTCATCCTTCACAGACTAACTAGCACTGTTGAAGGCCAGATTCGTGAGGAGTAAGCAGGGTTTCGTCGAGGTCATGGCTGCATCGATCACATCTTCGCTTTGCATCAATTGTTGGAGCACCGTCACTTATATTGGCGGCCCGCCGTTATCCTGTTCCTCGACACCAAAGGTGCCTGATTCGCTGGTTCGATGTGCCCTTTGGGACTGTCTGCCAAGGGATGGTGTGCCCGAAGAATATGTAAATCTTATCCCAGCGCCTTCCGCGCGTTAGTCGGGTAGAGTGGGGGCTTACCGCAATCTGTCGCCGTCCTCCAATATCTCCTGCGGTGTAAGTCAAGGATGCTGACTGTCACATTTCATCTTCGAATTCGCTATTGACGAAGTCCTGAAGATCGCGTTCACACGACACGACTTAGAAGGCGTGAAGCTGTTCCCTGGTGAACGACTTTTTAACTTGGATTACGCCGACGAGATCGCCCTAATCTGTTACAGCTCACAAACGTGCCAAAATGCACTGGTCAGATTAGCACTGGCTGTCAGCCCTCTCGGACTCTGCTTTGCTCCCTCCCCATTGGTGGCAATCAGCTAGACTACGTCTAGCAATTCAACCACCTAGGCAATTGTATCAACTGCACTGGGATTGAAGAGAGGGTCACAAACCGTATAGCAAAAGCACCAGGCGCTTTTGCTTATCTTCATCAACTATGGTGCCGGCGCGATTTCACTCTCCCTGAAGGGTAAAGTGTACACTGCATCCATAAGTTCGACATTGCCGTACGGTTGTGAAACCCGGCCTATGAGATTTGCCAACATAATGTATTTAGTTACGTTCGACCACCGGTGCCTTCACGGTCTGGCTCATGTCTGATGGGAACACTGTGTGAGCAATAAGCCGCTCGACACCTTGTTTACAACACAGAGAGAAGAAGTGAACCACTCAGCGCTGTTATTTCACGCACCAGACTCCGCTGGCTGGGCCACGAGTTGCGCATACCATCCCACCGACTCCCACGACTTGCGTTTGCGCGCCCGGGAATGGAATACAAGGAGGAGTGGCCAAGCGATGCCCTGGTCAAGATGAATGAAGGCCCTTAGTTCGAAGTTGACCTTGATTGAGGTCCGAAAGACGATTACCACGTTTGGTTGGATGCACTTGTTGACATGGTTAGGAGCCAGCGTCAATGGCGTTTGTGTTGTGAGTTTCTTTGTCCCTCTCCCTCCAACCACGATCTCAGTTACTCGCATAATGTAAATTTTTTTGCGACACAATCGCCGGCTGTTCGCTCTCCTGAACGATGTTCATCCGTTACTGGTGACTCAACAGGCATAACTCCGTGACATATTTTTCTTTCGTTTTGTATTGCTGCACTGTATTGCTGCTGCTGGTGTGTTTTCCATCTCCAGCTAATGTGTGTAATGATGATGATGATCGCAGTGTCCAATCTTCCCACTCAGACATATAGGTCAACCCCATCCTCATCAAACACGTTAGCCGATGATGAGATACACACCACAGCTAATATACCGTAATCCAAAAATAAGTGATTACACATTACGAACTACAAAAGCTAAAGAAGTAACGTACTCCTAAAATCACATTATGCGTTGGGTTAAGATCGTTATTGCAAGAGGAAGCTAAAGGAGAGGAGGGACAAAGAGATTCACAACCCAAACGCCATTGAGGTCGGCTCCTCGCCATTTCAGATAGTGTATTGAACCAAGCGTGTTCATCGTTCTTCGGACTCCAGCCAGGCAGTCGGGAAACACCAATCGACGCCAAATTCGAAGTGAGGAACTTCATTCCTCTTGACCAAGTCATCGCTTGACCTCCTCTCTTCATCTTACATCCACACCCCGGGCGCGCGAACAACGCACGATGAAAGAGTCGGTGTGCTGGCATGCGCAACACGTCACTTAGCTACCGGAGCCTGGTGCGTGTCATAATGGTGTTGAGCGGTTCACTAGCTCTTCCTGTACCAAATACGCGACGCCGAACATGCTCATTGCTCACGCGGTGCTCCCACTAAACATGAGCTTAGCTGCAAACGAAGCGATGATAGAACGTAACTAGCGTCTTTGTCGGCTGACCTAATGGGCACTCGAACACACGTTGGACACGCCCGGTATTTACATAGCTGAAACTGGGACTACTGACCCTGACGGGGTTGCTGAATTACCTGCACCCGGCTTGTCCTCTTACTATTGGTTTCACGCCCCCGGAAACGCTGATGCATTAATCACTGGTCTATCTGTGGTGGGCATTGTTTCCAGCTCCATAGCTGAGCTATCGTTGGTTGATTATATATATATATATATATATATATCCCCTTCTGCGAATGATTTGGCGGCAGTGTTCCAGGATGTGGTGGGTTTACTTCTGGCAAGCGTTCCCCCTATAAAAAGCCACAAATGTCCGCTTAACAGCACTGCGAAGTGGCGGATGTGACTCACCACTCTATAATGTCACTGCCACTTGTCTTCTCGAAGACGTTGTATACTTGTAAGCAATTCGAGCATTGGATTCTGCTTTTGACTTCGGGAGTATTGGACCCCATGTATGGCTTTCCGTCATCCGAAAGCCGTGTGAACTGAATATCCGGTCACCGGCTCCCAACGGGTGAGAAACTCTTATTTCACTCTGCTGCCTTGTAGGTTTGACCCCTCGGCCAAAGACTAGAGTTGCTGGTCCCCTAAGACAACTCACCTACTTTGGCCTGGGCAACCTGGTATTATCTGCTCTACTGACGAATCATGGAAACACACAACTAGGCTGTCCCACGTTGTCATGATCCCCTGCTCTGCGACTACGCCAACTTTACAAACACGTTACTAATTTAGATACATTTTTCTTGTGTCACTCATCTTCATTGTTGCCAGATATTTTCCAGTACGAGCTTTCTGCACCCTGATCGCCACTATGCTATCTGGCGTCTTCCATCGTCAGCCCAACGTTGGTCACAAATTGATCACATAGCCATAAGTTGCAGGTGGCCCGGCAGCGTACGCGATTGCCGATTATTTTGGTCAACTTGTGTTGACACCGATCATGCATTGGTGCGTGTGTGTGATAGCTTGCATGTGCTTCGGTGGTTCGCCCAGGGCCCAGCAAATCCGACTCAACACTCACAAGTTGGAGGAGCTAACGTAAAAACGCAGTATCAACAGGGAACTCGCGAAAATCCCGCCATGCCCCATGCTCTGAATGTTAATGATCACTGGTCAAACTTTCAACAAGCAATGCTGCTCGCTGGCTTATCCAGCTTCCATCTCACACGCTGCACAACCAGAAGCTGAATTTCGGAAGATCCTCCGAACTTCTGGGTCGTCGACGGGCTGTGCCCATTGCTGTGGAGCACAATGAACTTCATTGATCTATCTCTCAACAGCTGAAGTCAAGCCTTCGCTCAGACCGTGAATCATGGTGGTCAAAACGAGCTGCTGAGATGGAAGCCGCTGCATCGGCTGGAAACTTCCGCAGTTTATTTTACCTCATCAAGACCACTGGTTGCAATTCACATGCTGTCAGTCAGACAGCTTGTGAGTCAGACGGCACGAAAATCACCAACCTACACAGGCGCTTTGGCTGCTGGGCAGAGCACTTTGTTTTCCAATTTAAATGCTCTGTTTAGCCCACTGCAACACCTCCGTTTCCTTCGGATGGTGCTTGGCCTATCGCCACAGATCCTCCTACCGGAACAGAGATCCGAAGCGCAATCCAATCTTTGAAGCGTCATAAAGCTCCCGCTCCTAACAGCCTACCCCGGCTCTATTCAAAGATGCCGGGGATGCACTTGTCAACGAACTGCTATCACTCTTCACGACAATTTGGACTGACGAGAAAGTCCCAATAGCTTAGGGAGGATCGGTCATAGTCCCGACTCACAAGTAAGGCTGCTGCGAAGATTGCGCCAATTATCGCGGAATTTCGTTGCTCTATGTTGCTTTCAAGATTTTGGTCTGTATTCTACTCCGCACTTTTAGCGACTAGAGAAAGTATTTCCCGAGTGAAACAAGCGAGTTTACCTCCAGGCTGATGTTGCATTGACCGCAACTTCACCCTTCGCCAACTTCTTGAACCCCGTCACGTCCACTGACCTCCAACAATCATAGTATTTCTTGGACATCCGAGCAGCATTTAACTCAGTATATAGCCCTGCTTTATGGAACTGTCTCCTAAGCAAAGGTGTGTCCGACACGTTTGTAACCATCTTGAAGGAACTCTACAGCCACACGTCTAGCAAAGTCATGGCTTACAGCAAATTTTCCCCGTTTACTGTCACCAGCGGCGTTCGCCAAGGTTGCCCTATTTCATATTTCCTCCTCGATGTTGCCATTAAAGATGTCATCCAACAAGCATTGGAAGGTGTACAAAATCGCGATATTGAACTTTCACATGTGACAGTCGTAGACTTGGACTGCGCCGATGATATTGCTTTGCTTGCGGACGATCCACAAGCCGTTCAGAACGCTTTGAACAACCTAGTGATGGAGGTGTCTAAGTATGGCCTATATTTCGCCCCAGGCAAGTGTAAACTACTACTCCAGGTTTTGCAGATACCTGATCCTGCCCTTACCATTGCACGTGACGTCTTGGAACAAGTCCCTTGTTTCACTTCTCTAGGAAGTTGCATCACAGCTGGCGGCTGTATTGGAGATGAAGTCTCACATTGGATCGCAAGGTCTCGCCTTGCATTCATCAGGCTGAGACACTTACGGCGCAGTTGCGACGTCAGTCTCAAACTCAATGGCATAAAGAATACAACCTCAAACTTAGCATCCGTCGAACCAGCCCGCCTTCTTGGATGGGTATCACGTGATTCTTACTGTCAATGATTATAGACCTTGGAGGCAATGGCGTGCAACAGGCATCAGTGGAGACAGTACTGTTCAACTGCGCTAGCTATTAGTTAACGTCTCAGCTAGCGCCATCATCGAAACACAAAAAATCTTAAACCGCTGTATGTGAAGCCGAAACAAATCGTTTTCTTTCCGTGTGGTATTTCGTTTGCCCCCTTTATTTCGCCATGGTTCTGTTGCCACGTTATCAGCAATCTGATCGTGCATATATATATATATATATATATATATATATATATATATATATATATATATATATATATATAGATGGCGGTAGAGCCCATGGTGCGCTGAAGCTTGCGGTGGCGAGATCCTGACAGATCATCGACACGCTACTGCTAATGTTGCACTGTGGGCTCATGTCCTGGACGCCTCGTGGCGACTGCTGGTTGGGAGTTAGGTTACACCCTTCTTCTACCTAAGATCTACGACACAATTCGGCCTGAGTTGGTTCACTGACTCATGGCGCTCGACCCGCTGCCTTTCTGATGTATACGTTACCGAAGGCCTTAGCTGAGGACCCGCGTCGTTCTACTGTCTGGTGTGGGCGCCGTGGCAGTATCCTAATCTAACCACCAACTGTGAATTACGCCAATACTAATAAATTCATACTGCATCGGCCGTCGCGCAGTGGCCTTAGGATACGTTTGCCTTATCTGCTACTTACAGCGGGGTAGATAAGCAAACGCATACTACTGCTGGCGCCTTCCTTCTTTCTTCCCCTGCACATACTCTCCCCGTCCGCGTTTCAATGAACCCACTATTTCCTCCAATCCAGGACGTCACCTCCCATACGGTTACCCGCCAATGCAATCGTATGCCTCCGCGCAGAGCGCTCAACATTGGGTGCTGGAACGTGCGCACTTTGCTCGACCGGAATAGGAGTGAGCGTCCCGACCGACGCACTGCACTAGTCGCCATAGAACTAGCGCGCTAAAACATCGATATTACGACGCTCAGTGAGACCCGGCTAGCTGAGCAAGGTAAGTTACATGAAGCTTGTGCAGGCTATACGGTCTACTATGTGTGAAACGCCACCTCAGCAACACGTGAACATGGGGTCAGATTTGCAATATCCGACTGCCTAAATGCCCAGCTCGTGGGTTAGCCGACTGGCATCAGCGCGCAACTGATGACTGTTCACCTACGACTGGGAAGAGGTAATTTTGCCACTTTTATAAGCACATATGGTCCAACCATGTGTTATCCTGACAATCAATATTACACTCAGTTATCCTCTGTGATACTGTCTCTGCCGAGGAGCGACTGTCTATTTCTGGTGGTTGATTTCAAAGCGCACGTTGGGCGTGATGCATCGGTGTGGACAAATGCCATCGGTCCGCACCGCATTGGTTCAACAAATGCGAACGGTGAAAGGCTGCTCTAACTGTGTGTCACCCACGGTCTGACGATCACGAACACTCGGTTTGCAATATGAGTGATATAACAACTTGGATTTACCCACGGAGTGATCATGCTCATCTGCTCGATTATGTCATTGTACGTCAACGTGACATGCCTGAAGTGCGCATGACACGTGTACTGCGTGGAGCTGTGTGCGGCACTGATCATAAATTGGTGCTTACCAAACTGTACATATATTTTCGTAAATCTATGTACTCCTGCCTTGAACTGGCCTAAATTTAACATCCTTTCCCTCAGTGCTATGGAGAAGCGTTTTTAGCTGGAGAACGCGATGGCTTCACGCCTGTGGAATGTGGAATGCATAGCCACAGTGGGCGACCTGTGGCAGCACATTCGCGATCAAGTGACAGCTGCTGCCGAGGAGACCATCGGGCGCGCAAAATGTTGGCGGCCCGATTGGTTTGATGAGAACAGTGGGAGAATTGACACCTTAGTGTCTGAGAAGAATGCGGCGTTTGCTGCACATGTGGCAAACCCTAGTGACTTGTGGAAGAAGAGAAAGTTTTGGCGAATTCGACGGCGACTAACTTGACAGCTCCATTGCATCAAAAATGCATGGTGGACTGAGAAGGCCAAGCAGATGGAATGCTACGCTGCTCACCGCCAACACAAGGAATTCTTTGACTACTTAAAGGCGATGTATGGACCGAGATTGGAGCTGCTGTGGATGCTGCTCGATGGTAGTTCAGGCGCTACCTGCACGCAGACTGCAGACATAATGCACATCTGGCGAAATCACTTTGACTGTCTCTTTAACAACCGTTCAAATATTGACTGGCCTATATTGAACATCCTGAAGCAACACGATGTGAAAGGGAGTTTAGCGGACACGCCGACACTGGATGAGACGCAGAGAGCACTTGCACAGCTGTGAAACGATAAGTGTGCCGGTGCCGACGGGAACCCGCCTGAAGTATTGAAACATGGTGGACCTGCGTTGGTGACTGTGCTGCACCACTTGGTGCAATGCGTGTAGATTGAGGATGTGGTGCCTGTTGCACTGAAGGATGCCCTTGTGCTACCACCTTACAAGGGCAAAGGGAGCAAGCAATGTTGCACGAATTATCGTGGCATCAACTTGCTGAGTTGTATGGGCAAGGTGATTTCTCGAATCCTGCTCAACCGCCTCGTCAGTCAAGTTGTGGAACCGATCGTGGCGGAAGAGCAGTGTGCATTCCGTTCTGTTCGTATCATTATAGACATAATGTTTGTGGCTCGGCAGTTGCAGGAGAAGTGCAGAGAGAGGAACCAGCCGTTATACTCGCTGTTTGTTGATGTCACCAAAGCAATTGTTACGGTGAATTGCGAGGCATTATGACTGGTATTGGATAAGTTTGGCTGTCCGAGTAAGTTTGTAACTTTCTTTGGTTGTCTGCACAGCAGCATGCGGGCAAAAATGCAGCTGAGTGGAGACCTCGAATGATTGGAGTTGTCACTGGTGTGAAGCAAGGCTGTGTCTTGGCTCCTGCTCTGTTTACTATTTATCTTCATGTCATGATGTCCTTCTGATGCGGCTTGTGCTTACGGTGTTGGTTTGGAGCACCGTATTGATAGTTGGATCTTGAACATCCGTCGTTTCGGTGCGAGAACTCTAGTCTGTGAGACAACTATCCGTATGCTGCTGTTCGCTGACAACTGTGCGTTGTTCGCACACAGCGCGGATGCGTTGTAGCTCTGGCTTCGACATCGGCCAATTTCGGGCTCACCATCAACGCAAGCAAAACTGTCTGTCCCTCGCAGCCTTCACCGGAGGTACAATCTGCAATGGCGCCGCGAATCAGCATTGGTGCTGAAGTATTGGAAACCACCTCCCGCTTCTACTATCTTGGGAGTGTGATGTCGACTGATCAGCAAATACACAGTGAGCTGCGTATGCGCGTGTCGAAGGCAGCGGCGGCATTCGGGTAGCTTGAGTACAGAGTGGAGAATAACTACGAGTTTACCATTGGCACGAAGCTGGTGGTGTACATATCCATGGTGCTATCCGTTCTTCTATTTGGCAGCTAAACTTAGACGATGTACCGGCGAGATGTGCGATATCTCGAGCAGTTCAATCAGCAGTGCGTGCGACGGATTCTGCGCATTGGTTGATGCAACATAGTTTCAGCCAGTCAGTTATGTAAGCTTCATGTACTCACGTGGGTACATTTTCTGCAGAACTTGGCCGCTGTCGAAGCCCGAGCACTAGTCATGTGCTGCAACTCATCGCGCTGTGTGCGACCAACGCACAGTCGTCAACTATAAATGTACCAAACGCACGGCATTAAAAATGGTAAATTTACGCACACACATATATATATATATATATATATATATATATATATATATATATATATATATATAGGCGCAAACAAGAGCGCAGTCTACGTACTGACAAGGAAACCTGGCGGACCACCCGGGTTCAATACGCGATTCTCGTAAGCCCTACGGCTGATTCGCACCACTGCTTCCAGGAAAGCAGGTGTCAGTGCGAGATCTCTGATTCACAATAAGGGACCCTTTCGTGTTCGGTTCAGTTGGCCCCTTGCTCCACGACCTCTTCTTACTCAACTACTGCAGGATGAGCCATGGACAGCTTGTTTAACGCCTCTGTCGGAGGCTGAGTTCCGAAGCGCGATCGCAACAATCAATCCTTTTCATGCCTTTGGCCCGGATTCCCTACCACCTGCAGTATATAACAATATAGAGGCGATGTCCTCTGCAAAACACTGACCTCCGTGTTCAAACAGGTCTGGAAGGAAGAGACCATCGCGGCTCATTGGAGTGAATCGATTATAGTGGCGATATACCATTACGGCAGTCGCGCCGACTGTGCCAACAGGCATTCCGGAATAGGATAGAGCAGGCAGGTTTCCGCCCAAGATGGAGTTGCATAGACCATAAATTCACTTTTCGGCAGGGTTCAGAGCAGCGCCACGCATACCGCAGGCCGAGAATAGCTGTGTTCCTCGATTTCAAGAGTGCGTTCAACTCGGCCCATCGATGCACTCTGTTCGAAATACTTGCTCGTAAAGGTGTTTCCATAAAATAAGCCCTTTTTACGTACTCAGGCCGCCTCAGGGTCTACAGTGACTTTTCGGATGCGTTTTCCACAACAAGTGGCGCTTGTCAGTGTTTCCCCATTTTCCGAATTTTGTTCAGTTTCGTCGTGGTCTCCATCATAGAGTGTTCGGAATCTCGCGATGCAGGCGTTGAGTTTCTGTCTGGGGGAAGGGCAGTTGATCTTGATTATGCGGAGGTAATGGTCTTGTTTAACAATGTTGGGGCGGTGCAACCAACCCTGAATGGCCTCACTGAAGTGGTCACATTATTTGGCATGCGCTTCGCTCCTTCAAAGTGCACAGCGTTGTCGCAGGACTCTCCTCCACTTGATGATCCCTTGAACCTTGATAACGAGGAACTCTAGATGGTTGGTCAGTTCACTTACCTTGGTAGCTGTATCAGCAATGATGGGTGCATAGCAACTAAAGTCATTTCACGTATTGCAAAAGACAGAACTGCCTTCGTGCATCTGCGACATCTTTGGCGACAGAAAGGGTTTCCCTCCGTTTGAATGGCCGTGTATACAAAGCCACAGTAAGGGCCGTGCTAGTGTATGTGAGTGAAACTTGGTTCCTTCTGTCTGAAGATCTGAGGCGCCTTCGAGTATTTCATCATCGCTGCATGCGGAGCGTTGCCGGTGTCAGGTGGCGCCAGCGTTTCCGCAACGATGATGTGCGTAGGCGGGTGCTACGCATTGAGATCTATGCTAGTTCCTTAGAACAACAGATATCACCGAATAAGTTGCGTTGGCTTTGACACGTACTTCGTCACCGAGGAACGCGTTGTTTGGTCTGCCTGATGTATGGTAGCATAAGGTTCGATGTGGACAAATGTTGACTTGTCAGCGGGAAATGAACTCAATGTCTTCCAAACTGGGTGCAGTCGCTCCCTGTCACCTTCTAGGCTACAGTTCACGTGATCTGCCTTGTTTTTGGCTTGAAACTGTGGTGTAGCCCTTCGGGAAGCAAGAACACTGGGCCGCGATCAGGAAGTCATTTATTAAGATTACGGTGGAATACTTATGGAGTATATACACCATTTACAACAGTCCGTCTCAGTGGCTCTTCCCTGCTACTTACATTGTGTCGCTGGCTCCCTTTCCATTGGTTTATGCTTGCTCGCCGCGTTCACTCTGTCTAATATCACCTTGACTTTCTTAGTGGATGTACGATTGGTGGGATTGGGTCCGCGAGCTTTTTCCCTCGGTCCAATGCCACAAGCCTTGGCTCAAGGGTGCACGAGTCGGTCACTTGCACGTTCAGTGGATAGTTGCAGGGTGGACGCGATTACGGGCCAACCATTTCCTGATTGGCTGACCAATCTGCTTCCGGCAACATGCTCACTCCTTATCGGTTTGGCCTGCGACGTTCGATCGGCATTACAGCATTTCCAATCACCAGCATTTCCAGCCCCCATCCCAGAGACGTTACAGGACATGGCTCGTAGTCGGTACCACTGGCGCGTCTGTTGCCGTCTCCTATTCGAACTGTCTGTTTAAAGTGTGTTTGGTGCCTAGTTATCTGCAGGGTAATGGCTGATTATGACGCGGGGCAGTGAAAGCCGCAGGGTACCTGTCTCGTTGATGCCGCTTATCTTTGCACGACAGTCAGCTGTTTGTGACGGTATGTTGTTGACACAAGGTGTGGGCGCCTTGATCCTGAATATTTACTTGGAGTATTAAGGGTTTCTGGTAAGCCTCTTCTTTCCATCTTATTATTCTTGGTTCCATAAGTCATTGTGGTTGTATGACATTGAAGCGTCAGTTTTAAATGACTGACCTACTGCTGTTGATGATGATGGTGGCCCTGTGCTAATAACACTAATAATGTGTCGGCTGTAGGCTGTAACGGCGCTTCGCTGCCGCGCGACCACTACCAGTTTTGCGCGGGCTGTATATACCGCGAGAACGCCCTCCCCTACGCGGATTCGAACCGGCGACTTTGTAGTTGCAAGCCAGGTGCGCAGACCACTCGGCCAGCGGCCGACTGATCATGTACTCTCATTGGTTGACTCTTGGCCAGCCAACTTGAAACGCCGATGGTCTTACGCGTATTTGATATGCATCTTGGCAATGGACAATCCCTCTGAGCGATACCTTGGTATAGTTAGGATATAGCTAAATCTTATGATTTAGGTTGTTCAGAACAGTTGGGCTCTTTTCAAATTAGCGGTCACCTGAGAGTCGCCCAGCCTCGTGAATTTTAGCCGAAATCCTATGTCATGCATCGCGCTCCACGAATGGGGTTCGTTCCACCGAGTGGGAGCGGCCACTTCGCACCTTATTCTTCCATGTGAGTTGTGTGCGTCGTCTCACTTTTTCTGGAGTGAGTTTTACATTGTTCACTTAGCTAGTGTATGCTTCTTTATGGGAATTAACTCACATGCAGGATAGTTCCGCAATTTGAAAGTACTTTATACTTGCTGTTTTGGCACGTGATACTTGTTAGCATTTCACGTAACAGTCTTTTGGAGGAACAGCAGACAGGTTCGCTCTGCGCCATGGTTGATAACTGTGGTTACCAGTCTTTTTTTCGTGCATCAATTTTTTTATTCTGACTGGTGTTTAGGAGTCATTGGCTCCGGAGGCCGCCCATTGGCTATCTCTCATTGGTACTTAACGTGATCAGTCCTTATCGACTTGTGCATCCGGGGGTTTTCTGTACTTCGGTCACCGACGGCTGTTCAGCTCTTAGCTTCAGTGATTCGTTTAAGTACTGTACAAACAGTGCGGCTTCCCGTTGCGATGCGTCCTGTTCTTCCTGGTCTTTGTTGTCCCCATTATCTTAGTAGGAAGTAGCAGTTCGAGAGTTGTTAGCGCCCCGTCGGCTTGCTGGCCGAACTACCTCCTCGTGGTGCCAGCTGGGTGGTTCGGGTGTACCCCGTTCCAGCAAAGTGTTCGGCGACAATGTTCCACCTCGGTGGGACATTGTATTCCAGCAGGTGTGCTGACTATATGGGGAGTATTGGGCCCCTGTTTGGTAATCTACCAAACAAAGACGCATGAACTGAACATTCAGTCAACGCCTCCCAATGGGCGCGATTCCCTAAATTCGCCCCGCTGCCTTGCGGGTAGGTTATTTAGCCAAAGGCTCGGGGTGGAGTCCCCTAAGTCAACTCCCTACTTCGGCTTGGGCAACCGGGTAGTATCACGCCCTCTCGCAAAACCATGGACTGTATTACAACTTGCTCACCAGCTGCTGTTTCTGCTAGTCACTTTCACGCGACTTCATCACACGCCAATTGTTTGTTTGTTAACAATCCTCACTTTCCTTTACCCGATTCATGTGCTCAGCAATCTGGCTGCGATTCCGGTTGCGCCGCAGACCAAGAGGTTCAACCCATGGCTCTCCTTCGTCCCCGATCCTCGTTCCGTCTGGCGTGCTTCAACGTTCGGACACTCATGCAGATTGGACAGCAAGCCGGTCTAGCGCGCACTCTAGATTCCCTAGACATTGATGTCTGCTGCCTTTCAGAAACCCGATTGCAAGATCCCAGCACTGTGCTCACACTGACATCCCCCACTGACCACGAAGCCAGATATCACCTACGTCTTTCTGGAGATCCAGAAGCAGCCTCAGCGGGTCTGGCTGGTGTAGGTATAGCACTAAGTGACAAGGCCGAGGCGGCACTACTGGACTGGTTCCCTATTAACAGCCGATTATGTGCAGTTCGGCTTCGGGGTTCGTGTAGAATCAACAGGCACCGCGAAGAGAGACACAACTTGTTTGTGATCTCAGTGTACGCTCCAACTGACTGCAGTGGAGACTCGGTCAAGGACGAATTCTATCGGGATCTACAACAACTCTTGACTAATGCTAAAAAGTCGGATGTCGTTATCCTTGCTGGGGATTTTAATGCACGGGTTGGCCGCCTGTTACCATACGAACGCCACCTTGGTGGTCATCACGCGCTCGATGAGAACCGCTCTGATAACGGAGAGAGACTTCTCACATTGTGCGAAGACAACCGTCTGTTTCTTTCGAGCACTAACTTCAGGCGTACGAAGAAGCGTTCCGCAACGTGGCGTCCCCCTTCTTCAACACAACCGTGGTCTCAAATTGATCACATTGCAATTAGCTTCAGATGGCGCGGCAGCGTACTAGACTGCAGGTCCTTTTGGTCCACATTCGTTGACTCAGATCATGCTCTGGTATGCGCGAAAATCTGTATGTGTTTTGGAGGATCCCGAAACACGAAGCACCGCAAGATTGATGTAAACAGATTAACTGATTCCTCTGTCCAGACGAGCTATCAGTCTTCATTGGCATATGCACTCAGTTGCAATCCACCTCAAGAAGTGGAACAACACTGGACTTGTATACGGAAGGCAATGACCATTTCCGGACAGTCATGCTGCGGCCTAACTCGACGCCCATTGAAGGCTTGGATCTCTGCTCGTTCTCTGGAGCTGTTCGAACGCCGCAAAGATATACCCGCGGAATCAGATTGCAACGAGCGGCGCCGTTCTGCCAACCGGCTGCTCAAGCAAAGCCTACGCAAGGATCGCGAGACGTGGTGGTCTGAACGTGCTTTAGAGATGGAGACCGCTGCCCTCTCTGGCAACACTCGCAGGCTTTTCCAACTCATTCGGTCCACTGGCCTCAGGAAACCTGGTGTCAGTGAGGTCATTTGTGAGGTGGATGAGTCTCCGATCACCAACCAACAGAGGCGTATGGACCGTTGGGCCGAGCACTTTCACTCGCAGTTCAACTGGCCTCCACCATCCATCAGTACATGCAGTACACGTTGTTGTCCACCCTGGCTCGTCCCTCTGAATCCACCCAGCGAAGCGGAAGTCGGCCTTGAGATTCGACGCTTGAAGCGCTTCAAGGCTGCCGGCTTAGACGGACTTCCTCCGGAGCTATTCAAGTACGGTGGTGTGGCGATCATTAACCAGCTGACCGCGCTGTTCGCAAAAATTTGGCATGAAGAGAAAGTGCCTTCCTCTTGGGGAGAATCAGTCATTATCCCGATTTTCAAGAAAGGCGCTCGCACTTCATGTGCAAATCATCGCGGGATTAGTCTTATTTCGGTTGCCTCTAAACTATTGGCATCCATTCTGCTTCGCAGGCTATCCCCAGTACGTGAATCATACTACCGTGAAGAACAAGCTGGTTTCCGTCCTGGCCGCGGATGCGTGGATCAAATCTTCACGCTCCGCCAGCTCCTCGAACATCGCCACATTTATCACAGGCCCACTATCGTTGCATTTCTAGACATACGTGCCGCTTTTGACTCCGTTGATCGACCTGCTTTATGGCGTTGCTTACTAAAGAACGGGGTGCCAGAGAAATATACCGCCATCTTACGAGCACTTTACCTTCATACATGCGGCAGAGTGAGGGTCTATGGCAAGCTTTCCTCGCAATTCACTGTCAATAGCGGTGTGCGACAGGGCTGCCCTATGTCCCCATTCCTCTTCAACTTCGCAATCGAAGACGTTCTGTCGAATGCTCTAGAAGGTTTCCAACATTTTGGCCTAGAGCTTCTACCGGGTGAGCGCGCGACCGACTTAGATTATGCTGATGATATCGCCTTACTTGGTGACGATCCTCAGAGTATGCAACTCATTCTGGATCGTTTGGCGGTTGAGGCATCTAAGTATGGCATGAGCTTCGCCCCATCGAAGTGTAAAATACTGCTCAAAGATTGGCATTTGCCTGCTCCCGTACTCACTCTCGATGGTGCACAACTTGAACAGGTAGATAGTTTCGTCTACCTTGGGAGCTGTATTTCTGCTGATGGCACTATCAACAAAGAAGTTTCTCTTCGTATCGCTAAAGCTCGATCGGCATTTGTCAATTTGAGGCACTTGTGGCGTCGTCGCGACGTCTCATTCTCACTAAAGGGCCGAGTTTACAGTGCATCAGTTCGCTCAATATTGTTGTATGGGTGCGAGTCCTGGCCGCTTCGCGTGGAAGACATGCGTCGTCTTTCTGCGTTCGATAACGGTTGCTTAAGGAGGATCGCGCGTGTTTGGTGGCAACATCGAGTTAATAGTAATGACGTTCGACGTCGCATCTTGGGGAATGCGAGTATTCCCTTCAACAAACTGGTTTTGTTGCGCCAGTTGAGATGGCTCGGTCACGTTCTACGCATGGCACCTGAGCGTCTACCGCGTCGCGCTCTATTCGCTCGTCAAGGACCTGGCTGGAGGCGACTGCGTGGTGGTCAGCCTTCCACTTGGCGGCAGCACATGAAATCGCTGACGTCGTGTCTAGCCGCTGTAGGATCCGTACGTCTTCCAGGATGGGGACCCAAAGATGAGGAGTGCCAATGGCTTAGCACTCTTGAAGATATGGCCCGCAACCGGAATCAGTGGAAGAATTGTGTACATTATTGTATTGATTCACATGTTTAATTCTACAAACATTAAAATGACAAAAAAAGAACAAAAGCGGCGTGTGAAAAACAAACTAAAAATGTTTTGTTCTGCTTTTTATCAAACTGTTCCATTCTTCCTGCGGCATATTAGTTGAAGTGTGTTGCTCACCTTCAACTAGCATGCCACGATGATTATGACGCTTTGAATCTTGTTTATCCCCTTATCTCCATGGTTTTAGACTGGCTCTTTGTCTAGCTAATAGACTGTTGAGAATACATGGTTGGCGGCATCCGGTTTCGGATTTGCCTGTCACTGTGGCAAGCCACAGGACGCCTGCGCCTACAGAGGGACCATGGATGGCTTGCGCTGCACCACCCACAGCTCCAACCACATACCCCATATCCAGTGTAAACCCGAAGGAATAAGACCGGGAGGCATGCGGATGGGAACCACGTTTCATCAACGGAGCCGGCCCACACTCCTTCACAGGCAAACACAAGCACGCTGTATTTGGGGAATCAACCGCACACAAGGCGGTGGCTGGACCGTAGTCCGCTCCACACTGAGTGCATGGAACCGCTCTTTGAGCCTAGCACGGCCACAAGAACCGTGCACCCCGTCCCCTCCAGCAACGACCAACTGTCTCCTGGAGCCAGTATGAACGATGTAGTGGGTAATAGACAGGTAGGCACCTTGTCAACATACACATCAAGCGCAACCATACCAGGGATATCAAACAACAGCCATTCACTTTAAACGACAAGCTGAAATAAAATAAATCCAATAATGCATACAGATACGGTGGCATAACTCTTCGCTAAATTACCATATGAAGTAAGTTGGTTAGCAACAAATCCGTGATAAGTAAGAAATGTCCACAAGTTACTTAAAATGCTACAAACGCAACAAAATTACCGAAGATAAGCGCAATTAGTGTAAGCAACGTGGCCAGTTAATAGAACATTATTCAGGGAGGCAGAACAAACCAAATAAAGCGGAATGAAATTTATCCAGCTTAAAAAGACCTAGTTTAAGTGTAAGTTGGTTTAGCCCAACTGCGGTGAAGAAGCATCAAGAATGCAACATCAGCCTCAGCATGGGGCACACATACATACATGGTTGGCGGCATCCGGTTTCGGATTTGCCTGTCACTGTGGCAAGCCACAGGACGCCTGCGCCTACAGAGGGACCATGGATGGCTTGCGCTGCACCACCCACAGCTCCAACCACATACCCCATATCCAGTGTAAACCCGAAGGAATAAGACCGGGAGGCATGCGGATGGGAACCACGTTTCATCAACGGAGCCGGCCCACACTCCTTCACAGGCAAACACAAGCACGCTGTATTTGGGGAATCAACCGCACACAAGGCGGTGGCTGGACCGTAGTCCGCTCCACACTGAGTGCATGGAACCGCTCTTTGAGCCTAGCACGGCCACAAGAACCGTGCACCCCGTCCCCTCCAGCAACGACCAACTGTCTCCTGGAGCCAGTATGAACGATGTAGTGGGTAATAGACAGGTAGGCACCTTGTCAACATACACATCAAGCGCAACCATACCAGGGATATCAAACAACAGCCATTCACTTTAAACGACAAGCTGAAATAAAATAAATCCAATAATGCATACAGATACGGTGGCATAACTCTTCGCTAAATTACCATATGAAGTAAGTTGGTTAGCAACAAATCCGTGATAAGTAAGAAATGTCCACAAGTTACTTAAAATGCTACAAACGCAACAAAATTACCGAAGATAAGCGCAATTAGTGTAAGCAACGTGGCCAGTTAATAGAACATTATTCAGGGAGGCAGAACAAACCAAATAAAGCGGAATGAAATTTATCCAGCTGAAAAAGACCTAGTTTAAGTGTAAGTTGGTTTAGCCCAACTGCGGTGAAGAAGCATCAAGAATGCAACATCAGCCTCAGCATGGGGCACATGAGAATACATACATGGTTGGCGGCATCCGGTTTCGGATTTGCCTGTCACTGTGGCAAGCCACAGGACGCCTGCGCCTACAGAGGGACCATGGATGGCTTGCGCTGCACCACCCACAGCTCCAACCACATACCCCATATCCAGTGTAAACCCGAAGGAATAAGACCGGGAGGCATGCGGATGGGAACCACGTTTCATCAACGGAGCCGGCCCACACTCCTTCGCAGACAAACACAAGCACGCTGTATTTGGGGAATCAACCGCACACAAGGCGGTGGCTGGACCGTAGTCCGCTCCACACTGAGTGCATGGAACCGCTCTTTGAGCCTAGCACGGCCACAAGAACCGTGCACCCCCGTCCCTCCAGCAACGACCAACTGTCTCCTGGAGCCAGTAGGAACGATGTAGTGGGTAATAGACAGGTAGGCACCTTGTCAACATACACATCAAGCGCAACCATACCAGGGATATCAAACAACAGCCATTCAATTTAAACGACAAGCTGAAATAAAATAAATCCAATAATGCATACAGATACGGTGGCATAACTCTTCGCTAAATTACCATATGAAGTAAGTTGGTCAGCAACAAATCCGTGATAAGTAAGAAATGTCCACAAGTTACTTAAAAATGCTACAAAACGCAACAAAATTACCGAAGATAAGCGCAATTAGTGTAAGCAACGTCGCCAGTTAGTAGAACATTATTCAGGGAGGCAGAACAAACCAAATAAAGCGGAATGAAATTTATCCAGCTTAAAAAGACCTAGTTTAAGTGTAAGTTGGTTTAGCCCAACTGCGGTGAAGAAGCATCAAGAATGCAACCTCAGCCTCAGCATGGGGCACACATACACACATGGTTGGCTGCATCCGGTTTCGGATTTGCCTGTCACTGTGGCAAGCCACAGGACGCCTGCGCCTACAGAGGGACCATGGATGGCTTGCGCTGCACCACCCACAGCTCCAACCACATACCCCATATCCAGTGTAAACCCGAAGGAATAAGACCGGGAGGCATGCGGATGGGAACCACGTTTCATCAACGGAGCCGGCCCACACTCCTTCACAGGCAAACACAAGCACGCTGTATTTGGGGAATCAACCGCACACAAGGCGGTGGCTGGACCGTAGTCCGCTCCACACTGAGTGCATGGAACCGCTCTTTGAGCCTAGCACGGCCACAAGAACCGTGCACCCCGTCCCCTCCAGCAACGACCAACTGTCTCCTGGAGCCAGTATGGACGAGGTAGTGGGTAATAGACAGGTAGGCACCTTGTCAACATGCACATCAAGCGCAGCCACACCAAGGATATCAAACAACAGCCAATCACTTGAGAGAGAGAGAGAAAGAAAAAGAGAAAAACTCGATTAATGCATAAGGAAACGTTGACATAAACCTTAATTAAATAGCATACGTAATAAGTTGTTTACAAACACATCCTAGCTAAGTGCACGAGGTCAGGAAGTATAGTTCACGGTATGCCACGAACACAAAAATGTTATGGAAATCGAATACAACTGGCTAAAGCGATATGTGCAAGTTAATGGAATAGAGTACAGGGAGATATTTATATGAGAAAGAAAAGCATTAAGGTAAAAACTGTAAACCCACCACCTGAAATAAAGAGACTTAGCAAGCAAGCACGCGGTTAGTAAATCGAATTCAGCGTGCCTACAAACGCTGCGCCGGCTCGTCGTAATTCTCTGCAGGACCCATCGTCGCTTCTGTAGTGGTCCCAAAGGACCTAGCTCATGGCCCACTAGACATTTATATGAGAAAGAAAGGCATTAGGAGAGAACCGAAAACCCACCACCTGAAATAAAGAGACTTAGCATGCAAGCATGCGGTTAGTAAATCGAATTCAGCGTGCCTACAAACGCTGCGCCGGTGCGGCCTACGTTCACTGCGGGACCCGTCGTCGCTTCGGCAGTGGTCCCGAGTGACCTCTCTCATGGCTCACTAGGCCTGCCTGACTAAGGCACTCGCGACCGCATGTTCTACAGCACAATGCGCTCGATGTCGATGGAGTACAATTCATCGGTGCTTGCCGCTTCCGCACTTGCCGCTTCTTCTCTGCATGCATGAGGGCTTTCTCTCGCACCTCACCAACTGCCTTCGTGATTAGATCGCGCCATGCACCACGATCAACCGCCTTCGATTCCCATGATCTGCAATCAAGATTAGAACGTGTGAGGCTCACTTTAATCATGTCCTGGTAACGTACATACATACATACATACATGGTTGGCGGCATCCGGTTTCGGATTTGCCTGTCACTGTGGCAAGCCACAGGACGCCTGCGCCTACAGAGGGACCATGGATGGCTTGCGCTGCACCACCCACAGCTCCAACCACATACCCCATATCCAGTGTAAACCCAAAGGAATAAGACCGGGAGGCATGCGGATGGGAACCACGTTTCATCAACGGAGCCGGCCCACACTCCTTCACAGGCAAACACAAGCACACTGTATTTGGGGGATCAACCGCACACAAGGCGGTGGCTGGACTGTAGTCCGCTCCATACTGAGTGCATGGAACCACTCTTCGAGCCTAGCACGGCCACAAGGATCGTGCACCCCGTCCCCTCCAGCAACGACCAACTGTCTCCTGGAGCCAGTATAGACGAGGTAGTGGGTAATAGACAGGTAGGCACCTTGTCAACATGCACATCAAGCGCAGCCACACCAAGGAAATCAAACAACAGCCAATCACTTGAGAGAGAGAGAGAAAGAAAAAGAGAAAAACTCGATTAATGCATAAGGAAGCGGTGATATAAAACTTAAGTAAATAGCATACGTAATAAGTTGTTTACAAACAAATCCTAGCTAAGTGCACGAGGTCAGGAAATATAGTTCACGGAATGCCACGAACACAAAAATGTTACGGAAATCGAATACAATTGGCTGAAGCGATGTGTGCAAGTTAATGGAATAGAGTACATGGAGATATTTATATGAGAAAGAAAAGCATTAAGGTAAAAACTGTAAACCCACCACCTGAAATAAAGAGACTTAGCATGCAAGCACGCGGTTAGTAAATCGAATTCAGCGTGCCTACAAACGCTGCGCCGGCTCGTCGTAATTCTCTGCAGGACCCGTCGTCGCTTCTGTAGTGGCCCCAAATGGCACTAGCGCATGGCCCACTAGACATTTATATGAGAAAGAAAGGCATTAGGAGAGAACCGAATACCCACCACCTGAAATAAAAAGACTTAGCATGCAAGCATGCGGTTAGTAAATCGAATTCAGCGTGCCTACAAACGCTGCGCCGGTGCTGCCTACGTTCACTGCGGGACCCGTCGTCGCTTCGGCAGTGGTCCCGAGTGACCTCTCTCATGGCTCACTAGGCCTGCCTGACTAAGGCACTCGCGACCGCATGTTCTACAGCACAATGCGCTCGATGTCGATGGAGTACAATTCATCGGTGCTTGCCGCTTCCGCACTTGCCGCTTCTTCTCTGCATGCATGAG
>OX104068.1:90126362-90201747 GCA_944474145.2 Dicrocoelium dendriticum | reverse complement strand
CTGGGAGGGGGGGGGGGGGGGGGGGGGGGGGGGGGGGGGGGGGGGGGGGGGGGGGGGGGGGGGGGGGGGGGGGGGGGGGGGGGGGGGGGGGGGGGGGGGGGGGGGGGGGGGGGGGGGGGGGGGGGGGGGGGGGGGGGGGGGGGGGGGGGGGGGGGGGGGGGGGGGGGGGGGGGGGGGGGGGGGGGGGGGGGGGGGGGGGGGGGGGGGGGGGGGGGGGGGGGGGGGGGGGGGGGGGGGGGGGGGGGGGGGGGGGGGGGGGGGGGGGGGGGGGGGGGGGGGGGGGGGGGGGGGGGGGGGGGGGGGGGGGGGGGGGGGGGGGGGGGGGGGGGGGGGGGGGGGGGGGGGGGGGGGGGGGGGGGGGGGGGGGGGGGGGGGGGGGGGGGGGGGGGGGGGGGGGGGGGGGGGGGGGGGGGGGGGGGGGGGGGGGGGGGGGGGGGGGGGGGGGGGGGGGGGGGGGGGGGGGGGGGGGGGGGGGGGGGGGGGGGGGGGGGGGGGGGGGGGGGGGGGGGGGGGGGGGGGGGGGGGGGGGGGGGGGGGGGGGGGGGGGGGGGGGGGGGGGGGGGGGGGGGGGGGGGGGGGGGGGGGGGGGGGGGGGGGGGGGGGGGGGGGGGGGGGGGGGGGGGGGGGGGGGGGGGGGGGGGGGGGGGGGGGGGGGGGGGGGGGGGGGGGGGGGGGGGGGGGGGGGGGGGGGGGGGGGGGGGGGGGGGGGGGGGGGGGGGGGGGGGGGGTGGGGGGGGGGGGGGGGGGGGGGGGGGGGGGGGGGGGGGGGGGGGGGGGGGGGGGGGGGGGGGGGGGGGGGGGGGGGGGGGGGGGGGGGGGGGGGGGGGGGGGGGGGGGGGGGGGGGGGGGGGGGGGGGGGGGGGGGGGGGGGGGGGGGGGGGGGGGGGGGGGGGGGGGGGGGGGGGGGGGGGGGGGGGGGGGGGGGGGGGGGGGGGGGGGGGGGGGGGGGGGGGGGGGGGGGGGGGGGGGGGGGGGGGGGGGGGGGGGGGGGGGGGGGGGGGGGGGGGGGGGGGGGTGGGGGGGGGGGGGGGGGGGGGGGGGGGGGGGGGGGGGGGGGGGGGGGGGGGGGGGGGGGGGGGGGGGGGGGGGGGGGGGGGGGGGGGGGGGGGGGGGGGGGGGGGGGGGGGGGGGGGGGGGGGGGGGGGGGGGGGGGGGGGGGGGGGGGGGGGGGGGGGGGGGGGGGGGGGGGGGGGGGGGTGGGGGGGGGGGGGGGGGGGGGGGGGGGGGGGGGGGGGGGGGGGGGGGGGGGGGGGGGGGGGGGGGGGGGGGGGGGGGGGGGGGGGGGGGGGGGGGGGGGGGGGGGGGGGGGGGGGGGGGGGGGGGGGGGGGGGGGGGGGTGGGGGGGGGGGGGGGGGGGGGGGGGGGGGGGGGGGGGGGGGGGGGGGGGGGGGGGGGGGGGGGGGGGGGGGGGGGGGGGGGGGGGGGGGGGGGGGGGGGGGGGGGGGGGGGGGGGGGGGGGGGGGGGGGGGGGGGGGGGGTGGGGGGGGGGGGGGGGGGGGGGGGGGGGGGGGGGGGGGGGGGGGGGGGGGGGGGGGGGGGGGGGGGGGGGGGGGGGGGGGGGGGGGGGGGGGGGGGGGGGGGGGGGGGGGGGGGGGGGGGGGGGGGGGGGGGGGGGGGGGGGGGGGGGGGGGGGGGGGGGGGGGGGGGGGGGGGGGGGGGGGGGGGGGGGGGGGGGGGGGGGGGGGGGGGGGGGGGGGGGGTGGGGGGGGGGGGGGGGGGGGGGGGGGGGGGGGGGGGGGGGGGGGGGGGGGGGGGGGGGGGGGGGGGGGGGGGGGGGGGGGGGGGGGGGGGGGGGGGGGGGGGGGGGGGGGGGGGGGGGGGGGGGGGGGGGGGGGGGGGGGGGGGGGGGGGGGGGGGGGGGGGGGGGGGGGGGGGGGGGGGGGGGGGGGGGGGGGGGGGGGGGGGGGGGGGGGGGGGGGGGGGGGGGGGGGGGGGGGGGGGGGGGGGGGGGGGGGGGGGGGGGGGGGGGGGGGGGGGGGGGGGGGGGGGGGGGGGGGGGGGGGGGGGGGGGGGGGGGGGGGGGGGGGGGGGGGGGGGGGGGGGGGGGGGGGGGGGGGGGGGGGGGGGGGGGGGGGGTGGGGGGGGGGGGGGGGGGGGGGGGGGGGGGGGGGGGGGGGGGGGGGGGGGGGGGGGGGGGGGGGGGGGGGGGGGGGGGGTGGGGGGGGGGGGGGGGGGGGGGGGGGGGGGGGGGGGGGGGGGGGGGGGGGGGGGGGGGGGGGGGGGGGGGGGGGGGGGGGGGGGGGGGGGGGGGGGGGGGGGGGGGGGGGGGGGGGGGGGGGGGGGGGGGGGTGGGGGGGGGGGGGGGGGGGGGGGGGGGGGGGGGGGGGGGGGGGGGGGGGGGGGGGGGGGGGGTGGGGGGGGGGGGGGGGGGGGGGGGGGGGGGGGGGGGGGGGGGGGGGGGGGGGGGGGGGGGGGGGGGGGGGGGGGGGGGGAGGTCAACTGGTCCAGGCGTGTCGAGGCCAGATGAATCACGCGTTCTTTAGGGTGGATAGGCGATGTGCGTGCTATCCATCCAGACGGTAGAGGGTCGGCAGCGATGCGAGGCAAGGCGACTGAGGCAAAGCAAGGTGACTTGGAAAATACTGTCTAATGACGACAGTGGCAGTTCCAAGGGCGGATCAAATTGACGACTATCGCTTTGTAGAGCGACTTGAAGGAATGGTAGTAAGCTGATCGGGTGACTCACAAAAAGATCTTTAAAATAAGACCACAAGAGTTCTTATGCGACGATAAGCTTCAAATACAGTTGAATTCGAAATTCCAAGCGCACAGTTTGCTGGTGATCCTAAGTTGTCCAAACAGCAATGCATTGCCCTCAGTCAGATCACGGTATTTACATGTGAGTTAACTGAGCCGGAGTTACTTCATTGTGTGGCCAGTGGGAACAAGCACAACAGTCCGGCTTGAACATTCTACGACTAGCACCTGAACACAGTTAAAGCATAACCCTTGCAAAACACTTGTAAAGTAAGGTTTGGGACATGTGCTTTGTGATGGGTGCAATTGTAGACTGAAGCTATCCACTAGGATTTCAAAGCACATTCCACGAAATATGGTCGCTATCAGTCCCAAACTGCGGTCTAGCTCTATTGCTCAACACGTCCTGATTTGCATAATGTGTCAACGTTCTCGTGATTTGTTTCAAGTAATTAACTTACAGAGCGATGCCCGATTGCTTCAGTTTGCCGAAGCCTCAGCTATTCGGCGGCTTAAGCCCAATTTGTGCAAATAGGCTGAAGTTACGGCCAGCCTCGCCCTACATTGGTGAGGTTATTGGTCGTTTTCCGTTGAACTAAATGACCTTGTACATTGCTTCACCGTTTGCAGGCAATGCGATAATTTCACCAATGTGTGTAAACAGACAAAGCGAACACTCGAAATATCTGAAGTCAGCGTATCCTGTCAACATGTTTTTCTTACTATTTTATAATCGAATTGAAAAACCCATTGATTGATCAGAAGTCCGTGTAAGCAAACATATGTTTTTGGTAATTCTTCATCAAGCTTATACAATTACATGAAACGCAAAATTTTTGTATACAGACCCAACGGGTCGTCAGTCAGCCAAATTGATTCAAGTGCGCTGTGCGAAACCGTCCGTTAGGTTACAGTTGTAGTTATACGTGCGTACAGATCAACTGCAGTCCGTCCTCGCCAAGCGAGGTTCAACGCGTGAGTGAACCTTTTCTGCGTCACAGTGCTGGTTCGTACAGCCGAATGGCGATGGCTTCTGCGGCATCTAATATCCGCTTACGGAAATAATTTGATCGATTTTCTAGGGCTGATAGATTACTTTGAACGAATCAGCCGACTTGGTGACGTGACCCGTATCCGTATGTGTGGCGATGGCCGAGTTGGTGACTTTTGGCCTCCGTTTCCGAGCCAGGCCGGATGGTGTTCCTTCACCCTTTCGGATAAGCGTCTTGTCGTACGACCAACTTAGCCTGCTGCACAGGAACAGGTAAAGGAGTAAACACACATTGGTTTGGTGGGGACAGTCAGCTTATCCTTGAGGTTTAGTCTCACCATTGGGCTGCTGGTGAACCGGATTTGCAGCCTCGCCGCTGGGAAGGTATTCCTGAGTGTGGACGAGAGACGGCGGGATAGATTCTCTGATACTATTTCCCCTTTGTAAGGCAGTTGTAGGAAAATAGGTTTCCGTTCCGACGTCAGGACCATAGGTGCCTCCCTGTTTCGCCCCATATTGGCATTAATAAAATTCTCTGGGTAGCCATTCTCTAAGCGTCGATCGTATTAGCTGCAACTCTTGAAAAGAGTATTCTTCGAGCAGATTATTTCCGCCCGGTTCACAAGACTGAGGACCAAGTTTCTCTTAATCCGAAGCGGCACAAAGCTATGAAAGTTTATGTACTGTCCATTCCAAGTGCACTTTCGGTAAACGCTGCGTTTTACTGCACCATCATCAAGTCTTTGTAGAGCTACATCGAGAAAATGGAAAGCGCCGTTTTCTTCTACCACGTAAATGAATTGTATAGCCTTGTGAGCTGGTTAAATACGATGGTGAGTTTCTCGATGTTACCGGAGGTGTCAAGTAAGACGAAGATGTCATCTACGTAACGGTGGTATAACGTGAGGCTACTGATGACCGCTTTCAAGTTACCCTGTTCCAACATACCCATTGTAATCGTATACCCTCCTGACACCGGTGTCTGGATAAAGACCACAAGTATTCCTCTAATGAATGCCAAACAGAAGAAACAAAAATAAGGGTTATGTGAGTTGGTATCATGTTTGATCTAGAACCCGTCCACTCTTCATCACCCAAGTTTGTTGGATCTTGGATGATCATGACGAAACTCAGAACTTCTAACTTCAATAACCGAGCTGGATGCGGCTATGTAGCTGGTGGTCAATTGGCCAGTATGAGATCTTCCCTAAGACAACGAATGAGGGGTGTGGAAGTCATAATGACATTTTAGAGTCCATTCTGCACTTTGCTATGTCAATCGACAAACCGGCTGACTGCGAACTAAAGTTTGGCCGGCACCAACTAGCTATAGATACAGTACTATGCAGTACGTAAACCTCAGCGAACACCAACAAGAAGTGTATGACCATGTGAAGAAGAGAGGAGTTGGATGTTCATGCAACCTTTGACAGCTTTATTGAGGCTGTCAGGCATAGGTCACTTGAGATAGACCGGTGACTGCAGGCCACTCATTACGCTCGTGCTAACGCGGTCGGTTTAAATCAAGCTCGGTGCTTCATCATCACATTAGCTGTCATCATCAGAAATGGACCATAGCACTAGGTAAGATGAGGATAGTAGGCTCTACATAAAGCCTAAAGTCAGTGAATAGTTCAATGTTGTAAACCTGAATAATTATGTTTAATACATGCCTTGTGTTTATCGAGGCAGTCTTGCTTCCTGACTCACCTGATTCCATCTTTGATTATCCCAGCTATTTGCTTAATCTTAAAGTTATTCATAAACTTAGAGGACAACACTTTGATCAGTGCATTAATCGTGTCTATAAGGAAAATTCTATGAACAACGCGACGCAGGGTTGATTAAACGGGCAACTGTAATCCTGTTACCTTTTGTCTTTTCAATGAACCGCTTCCGTGCATTGCAGTGACTTTCAGTGTGCAAGTACTTTAAAATGACAATTCATTAAGGACCGAGCTCTCCTGACGTGGCTGTACGCTCTCACTTTATTGTAACTGCGGAGGTTGTATTGCAATATTTTACGTCTCTACCCAAACACAGCTCGCCAGGTTCCGACACCATTCGTCTAGACGCACTGAAAGCAGCAGCATGCCAACTGACAGAACATTTAGCTCAGTTTTTCCAGCGCTACTTAGACCAGAACCAGGTTCCTGCTATGTGGAAGCTTGGAATAATAACTCCGATTCACAATGGTGGAAGCAGAACTGATCTCAACTACCGCCCAGTATCCCTTCTTCCTATACTCTCCAACGTCATGGAATCCATAGTTGCCGATGCACTGGGATGCTACCTGGAAAACTGTAGCCTCGTCACGCTTGAGCAGCACGGTTTCCATCGACAGCGGTCACGTACAACGAATTTACTAATCGCACGCAGCAGTTGGACCGAGGCAGCTGACTCTGGAGAAGGTGTTGACATGATCTACCTGGATTTTTCCAAGGCTTTAAGTCGTCTAGACCATTATGGGATCGGCGACCCACTTTTAAGCTGGATTGCCAACTTTCTACTTAAACGGCAATTAGTGGTCAGAGTTCGAAGCTCTTTATCGGACCCCATTCAAGTGGAGTATAGTGTGCCGCAAGGCTCAGTTCTAGGTTCACGTTTGTTTTTGGTGTTTATTAATGACCGTTCACAGAGAATCGCTTCAAACTTCCTAATGTTTGCTGACGATAGCAAGGTTTGACGTAGGATCCAGACGAAAGCCGACCAACATGTTCTTCAGGGTGACCTAGATACTGTGTGTCAATGGTCAAGCTAAAACTTACTGCATTTTAACGTCAGTACATGCAACTTGCTTTCCATGCGACATCAGTGCAGCTACTCATACCGGCTCGGAACGAATATACTGCAACGATCAACTCCCGAACGTGACTTGGGTGTTCCAGTTCGAAATGACTTGGGTTGCTCCAGGCAATCGGCAAAGGCCTCGAAGACTGGGAACCAACAAGTCGGGCTGTTGAGGCGGGCGTTTGGACAAATAAACAGCACCATAATTCGACAAGTGCTCAGTGCATGTGTTCGCCCCTCATGTCAAATACGCCGTTCAAGCCTGGCATCCATGGCTGAAACACGACATTAATGCACTGGAGCAGCCACAACGCCAAGCATCTAAGAACCTAATTGGAATTCGCAATTTTTCATACCAGGAGAGGCTGTAGCGATTGGGGTGTTCAGTGTAAGCTATCGCAGACCACGAGGCGAGCTAATTATGGTCTACTTGATACTCTGAGACCCACATCATGTGTACCGCCCTTTACTGTAACTCACCAGCAATACAAACCTGAGGGGCCACTCAGTGAAACTCTCTGTGCAGTATAGCTACCTGGAGTGCTGCAGAAATTCCCTTACCATCCGTGTCTGTCGCCCGTGGTATGTTCTCTCAGAATCGGTCGTCTCTGCACCGACACTAACAGTATTTAAAAGACGGTTGCATGGTTTACTCATCCACTTACACTTTGTCATTTAGCACTATGTCTCCATCCTACGCCTGGAGTTTACCATGAAATTATTTGATGTCAACTGACGGTGCTGTGAATCTAAGCAGATTGCAGGACTACGGCGGAGCAAACGATAAGCCCTTATTTTCATATTTAAAGTACTAACAGTGTTACTATCATTGTTATCATTATTGTTAAGGCGATATCCCTACCAAGAATCTTACGGGACTTGTAAGGCTACGCTTAACCCGTATAAATTCCTTGTTAATTATTCATTGTACATAGCTGTCGGACCATGGGCATTAGAAGAGCACTCCCTCTCTACTTGGGGCATGCATGAAGTGTAAACCGGGCGGTTTGGATGGAATAATAGTTACACTAAACGGTTTACGTTGTGCTCTTGAGATTTACTAGAAAACCATTGTAGCCATTGGGACAAAGCATTCGCAGAAGTTGACATGGCGGCCACTTGCCCCAAACCAGTCATGCATAAAAATCGACCACATTGCCATCAGTCACCGCCAGAGAGTTTGCGTTCAAAACTGTTGAACAATTTGGGGCACGAGCGTGGAATCTGCTCACGTACTCCTTTCGGCCGAGCATTGTTGTGACACTGTCATAATTAACAGCGAGCCACCGTAGTTGAATGACACGTCACCGAAGGTGTTTTTGATTCGGATCTTTCCTTTTATCCTTTGGGGCTGTCTGCTGCGGAAAGTGTGCCCTAAAAGTACATAAATATTATCAAAGCGCGGGACGCACACCTTTCGAACAGTAAGAGGCGTGGCGGCAAACTGTCGCCGCCCCTCCACATCTCCATCGGTGTGAGACAAGGATAGCCGCGGTCACCTTTCCTCTTTAACTTCCCCATCGACGATGTCTTTGAGAATGCGTTCACTGGACACGACCAGCAAAGGTATGGAACTGCTCACAGGTGATCAACTTATTGAGATGGAGTATGCCGACAACATTGCCATTGTCTGTGACAGCTTTCAAAATTAACAAGTGGCACTTTACAAAGTAACGTTAACAGTCAGTCTTTTCGGGGTACACTTTACAGCCTCGGAATGCAAAGTTCTTGTTCAAGGTTGGAATGGTTTCACCGCTGCACCAACGCTTAGTGGTCATCAGCTAGAAGTCCACAGAAATTCGAATGTCTAGGCAGTTATACAAACGCCAATGGAATGGAAGCTAAGATCCCAAACCGCATAGCGTAAGCTCGAGGTGCTTTTGTTAATCTTCGCCACTTTTGAACCCGGCGCGATATCACTCAGGTCCTGAAAAGCGGAGTTTAAAAAGCAGCCGTCCCTCCAACCATTCACTTCTCGTTGCGAAACCCGGGCCATCAATTGGACAGATATAAAGCGGCTATTTACGTTCCATCATCGCTGCCTTCGCAGTTTAGCTCATATCTGTTTGGAACACCGCGTGAGTAATACCTTGCTAAACTGCACGTGTTTGGTGTAAGCTTTGCCTGCGAACCGTTCAGCACCGTTATTCCACGCACCAGACCCTGCCGGCTAGGCTACGTGTTGCGTATGCTGTGCAACGGGGTGATCTGCGGTGTTTTCGCGCTAGGTATGGGGACGGAAAATAAATGGGGATGCCAAGCGATGACTTGGTCAATGGGAATGAAGTCCCTCACTTCGAATTTGGTGTCGGTTTATGGCTCCTGACTGCCAGACTCGGGTCCCATTAAAGGTGATCATGTTTGGTTGCATACACTAGTTGACATGGCGAGGAGTCTACCTCAATGGCATCCATGTTGTTTCTTCGTCCTTCCTGTCCAACCGCGATCTCTCTCTTGGAGCATATGTTACTAAGCAGTGTTGCTAATGTGCATCCCATAATATCTTGTGTCTTGCTTTTCATATTTCTTATATTTACTTGTTGCAGCACAATAGTAGAAGAGTGTCAATCACATTTAGTTAATGTGTAATGAGGATGCTGATGAAGACTACTGTAGCCATTTGGTGGAATCATCTTTTAATTGTGACGGAATGACATTTATACAATGGGATGATGTTGTTGTACATTCGCACAAATTGTGGTAGGGTCAAAGTGCACATCGTTTTGTCAAAGTACTAAGTTTAATATCCCTAAGCCGAATGTATGACAAGCAGCCTCAAAGCAATATCAGATTTCCATAACCTCTTCGATCTTCCAATGCTGTCTGGTTGTCATTCAGTCATGTTTGTCGGGTATAGACCTAATGGGATGCCCAGCTCTTGAAATCTTTCATACACAACAAAGTCAAATTAAGCTTTATGCATTTGACTGGAAACATCTCCTGCATTTTACACTAACATTGCATAACATATTGATAGGTGATTGCAATCAAAACCTAAAATTATAACATACACGTGCACGTCACTCAGGTGACCGTTCACGCGTGGAGTCCACAAGAAAACGGGAGTAATACGGTAAGATAATGTTGTGATGGTGTATTTTGTGTGAGAAAACGGAAGCTTAAATTTAGAGTGGGTAGACGAGTAGGAGAGGGCTTTATATATATCAGCGTGAAGAAGTGAAAACCATCCTTTAAACTCACTCATTAACAGTTGTCACATGCACCAGAAGGCCTAGTAACCATAAGGTCAACAAAAAACTCTCTGAGCAATTTCTTATACCTGGAAATGACTTAAATGGAACTGGCAAGCAATGTGTGTTTTCTGCTAAAGACCAGTAAATATGATAAGTGCGTAATGTAGCCAACAAGGAAGAATACAGGCAGTCACAAATTTGTAAAGGAGCTTGTCGCAGAGCAAAAAGTTATAATTTTTGCACATTGCGAAACCTTTCGTCAACGTGTGTTGATCACGAATATTTATGACACAAATATATACTAAGTTGCTTTCCAGTTGATGACCTACCGTTTATTATCTATGAAAAGCTGATGATTTGTGGACAATTTTTAGCTTCTGTAGAGGAGTCGGTTTGTAAAAAAGCTACGCGTAATTTGACAAAAATTGACTTGCAAAGTCCACCCAAGAATTCATTGCACACGATTGCTCTTTTCTCCACTTAACATCACCTGCTTTTGACGGACAGTAGCCCAGACCGTGATATGAAACACCCATAACTGCACACCGGATTTTTGTGTCGAAATTTCTCAGTATATGGTATAGTTGATGTTCGCAATGGATGACAGTAGCGAGTTTAAAGCGCTTAAACCTTAGGTTGTACCAGGCGATCATGTGCCTTAAAAGTATCACATCGTCCTGATGGCGAACTCCACTCTCACCCACTGCTCCACTGTAGTTCATATGCATAAGACTCCCTATATTGTCTTCTGCCTTAACTGTTTCATGTGACGTGAGATGTAATCATTACACTGTCTGATGCGGTAAAAGTCTGTTCTGACAGCCCAACACTCCAGTAACCGCGATTATAACACATTACGGTCATCCCAGCTGATCAATAATAAAGCAGATTTCACTTGAACGCCCTCAAGTGACAGCAGGTAGTGATGAAGTCAAAAGCGTGGAGAAGCCATTTCGTTTCCCTTTTGCTGACTTTCAGGGGTCGGCTAATACAGAGACACTACTTTGGACATATTTGATGTTGCAGCTGTACTGTCGGCTTATCTTTGGACGAGCTTAAATGCGATAACATACGGTAGTTTGGATCGCTCACTACAATGGGACAAGAAGTGCTTGCTAAAGTCAAACGGTTGTCACTGTCACTTTTAGAAGCGTTGGAAATATTGGATCGGTAGGATGATCACCAATGACGATCATCCAGCGTTGTTTGTGGAGCCGTTGATTTTTCGACAGTTAGCGCAGACTGACTAGGACTGCGTGGTCAGCGTACTTATCCAATAAACTTGGGAGGAATTGGAGGCATTCCGATGTATACAACTCTGTACTAGGCCTTACTCGGAAGTGACTTCTAAAAGCAGGTTGCAGCAGAATTCAGTCTCCCTAGACGGAACGTTATTTAGGAGCGACTGCACCTAATGCGCTCATCCTCCATCGAGCCAATATGGGTATTTTTTTTAGCAAGGAAGCAGTTTGCACTAAATCGACGACTTGTGTAACAGGTTAAAACCTCTCAACGGAACAGCTCAAGCAGTTAGCAATGGTGGGGCACAGCAATATGTCTATGGAATTCGTTGGCTGCGTTCAATTACATTAGTCTATAGAAACAGATCTTGAGCCATTCAAAACCATGGAACTGGGAATTGCACATTGTCAGACGTATAAGACCTGTAAAAAGCAATAAGGAGGAACGAGGACAGCAAGGTCATCGCAATTTCATGCATCATGTTGATCTTCTTTTTGATTTTTTTCAGTAATTTCTTTTGAAATCAGGTATACATCTGGACCTGTATACTAGGCTTCCACTGAAACTGCTTTGAGCCATCGACTTTAGCGATGTAGACCACGGGAACTGACCGTAAAAGCTAAGGAATTAGCTCGATTCTTTCTGTACTGCTTTGATTTCCATCATGTTCTTAAAGCATAGAAATTTGGAATGAGCCCCTAGTTGCAAAGGTAGTTGTACCGACCCAAACTCTAGTGGGCCTAATTCCATTTCTTTAAAAATTCATGGTGGCTGCCATTGCTGGCGCGCTCATGTTTAGCCTTGTCGAACTAGGCTACATCGCACAAACGCAACATGACTGTCGCTGTAACCGATTATACACATCAGTCTGCTTTTGGCAAGTAGTGGATAAGCATGTAAGTGATGATGTTATCTACCTCGACTTCTATAAAGTATCCGACCACTTGAATCACTGTTTCTTACTAGTCAAGCTTTAGCAATACGGTATTGTTGATCACCTCTTAAGGTGGATCGACAAGTTCCAGTTGCCCAGGCGAAAGTGTGTTAATCCTTATCGAACCCTATCCAACTGGAGTGGGGTGTGCCACAACGTTCGTCTTGGGATCCCGCTGTTCTTTATCATTATGGCTGAGCCTGTGTGCATGCTTCAGTGGTTTATTTTACGTGGAGGACATCAAATCTTGACGTCCGATCGAATGTCAGACGACCGCATACAAATTCAAAACTACCTCGATAGGAATTATGGATGCTCAGCTCGGAATTGTCTCCAATTTGAAGAAGCCAAATATCCGGTGTTCCATCTACTGGACGATCAAGATCTCCAACAATATGCTCGTGAAAATGAGTTTGGCGTCCTGGTGGAGAAAGATATTGACAGTTTGAAGCAAACAAAATCGCATCATTAAACGGCTTCCAAAACGTGAGACTTTCAAGAAAAGCTTTTGGTCACTTCGATCCATTTAAGTTTTCTAAATTACTTTCTCCATAAAACACTTGCAAGTGAAGTCTGTAATTGAAGCAATGCAGCACGTTTGAAGTGGGTTTTCACTGCATTGGAGATTTCATAATATCGGGCCATCAAACACGCTGAAATGCTCCATCACCATCTTTACTATCGTCGACTAGGTGTGCTAAAGTTCTCACTGGACGTTACTGGCCTTTGCGGGGGGATTTTGTCATGGTTTATCACACTCTAAGCAACCTTTATCACTTATGGTATCATCCCGTAAAGTTCAGTCCTAATGGCAGGAGTAAATACCATGTTCTCAAACTGGCAAATCAATGAAATCAGAGGACGTAAAGATGGAATTTATTCACGCTGCATGTTTTCCACAACTGGGATTTCCTCCCAGAATCCATCAGTGTAGCCCTTGGCATTGGTTGTTTTCAAAGACCGTGTTGACAATGCGCCGGCCGCATTACACTACACCAAATGACGCAAATGAATCATACGCACATTCATAAAATCACACTGAGTCAGCCCATATTCATTTGGTTGAAAAACCAAAGACAGTACCGTTGAAAACTGCATAAAACCATATGAAGGCGATTCAAACGGACAAAATCTTGCTCGACAAGTTCATCGATTTCGGTTATTCGGCCTTTTGGAGTAGATGGCTTTCTTTTTTCAAAATTCTCAACGACCATCCGGCGTGTTATGTTATACTTCCACTTTTTATCCGCAATGTACCACTGACCGATCACTCATGGTTCCACAACAGAGAGGACGTACGTCGCCAGCGATGGATAGGCGAGACATTGCTTACTTGTTGGCCGGTCTCTTCTCGGCCTCTTCCAAAACAACCCTGCTTGCGCGAACAGAAACCGGTGTTATCTTACTGATTCATCTCAGCTGCTCACAACAGCTTAGTCCAAACCCAATCCAGAAAGGAACCAGTCGCTCGTTTCGCCTCATTGGGCTAGTCAGTGGTGCGCGTTTCCTCGGTCCCCTGTCGAGAATCGAACCCATGGCCGGCTAGCAGTTTACGTCAACTAACCCGCAGCTTATGCTATTGAGCCACGGGGATGGAGACAGGCCGTCTAAACTTGCAAGTTAACGGATATGGCGCAACCCGTCGTTCACTGCCATGCAGGTTCCCACCATTGCAGCAGACAGTGACTGGCCTCTGATGTTACGACTTCCACTACACAGTAGACGGTGAGGACGATTGTTTACATTACTGATGAGTAGGAGGACACTTGCTTATATTTTACTGACGCTTCTCCTTACTTGGTTTAAACTAATCTGTCTTGTGAGCAGCCGGTATGAACGCGTAAAATATCATGAAGAATCCTACTCAAAAGAAAGCAGTTTGTTAAACGCTTGCTAGAAATGCGTAGAACGTGTCCACACCATCATAGTTGGCATAGCTAGTAAAGCTAATTAAATGAAGATCCATCTTTCCCAAGACTCGGTGTTGCCACCACAGACCGCAAGTCATCCTGTAACATCCAGTAGCAAAGCCCGACAGTACGTTATGTCATCTACACGGGGCGGAGAGATTTCGCATCCACACAACAGTACCGTGCGGATACTAGCATTATGGTCCCTGATATTTAACGACAGAGAAATGTCGCAATGAAGCCATGGATACTACAAGTTGACAAAAGCTAATCGGGCTTTCGTGATTCGAAGAGATAACTCCCCTACACTAGTGCTGTCAACAGAAATGCTGCTCCCTAAGTAGAAAAAGCTGTCCATGTGTTCAAGCTGTATGTCTTTGATGGGGAGTCGTGGACGTGACAATTACCAGTCATGTACCAAGATTTGGAGGGAACAAAGCACATACCATACCTAGGCACTTCAACCCCCAGTCCGTCAAGAATCACTTGAATACCAAGCGATTTGTCGTCGAATGTGTCGATTTCATCAACCTAATTTAAGTCGGTTGCACGATTACCAGGAAGGAGGTGCATACCAAAACTCTCTATTGTCAGGACGTTTTTGATGGTAAAGTTAAAGAGAAGCCGAGATAGGGCGTTTTCGTCGCACAGCACTAGTGGCAGGAAAGTGTGCGGGAGCCTAATGTAAGCTCTCATCCTGCCTGAAATATGAAGGCATAATGCCTATATTACAGGGAAGTTCATTTCAAAAACTCTATTTTTTTAGCAAACATCGGCATAAACCAGACCAGGCTACTGAGTCGAATGCAGCCCAAATGTCCAGAAAGGCGTCAATGGTTGGGTGCGGTAAAAATGACGATGTTCTAGGAGCCAACAGCCGGGGCGCAAACCAGCATGCTGTTTCTTGTACTATGTTTCAAGCGTTTGGGCTGGCTTGCAGACTATAATGGATACTAGTATCTTAGAGGCAGACGATGTCAGACTGATCCCTCTGTGGCTGGTAGGTGAAGTACGAGAACGTATGTTGAAGATTGGGACAATTACTGACTATCCTCATGATGAGGGTACTCTTTCTTCTTGTCAAGTCTACAGGAATAGGGATGTTATGTGATTAGCAACAGCCGTGCTGCCTTGGTTGAACAATTCTGGTGGATGTTCTCTCTAGTCCGCAACTTCAGACACCACAGGTGTCGGATCTCAATAAAATTTTGGCTTCTTTGAGCGGTTCTAGTGCCACTACCCACGGCATGCGACCACGAGTGCGGGGTGCAGAGTTTGACAGCGAGAAGCAACTGAACTGAGGTTGTAAAGGCTCAGCGCATGTGCTCATGCGTCTCTAAAAGTCCTTGTTTTACTACCGTCCCGGCTCGCAGACGACTTCGCTGACGCAATGCCTCATGTGTCCAGTGATCCCTCATAATCAGTGCGCAAACCATACTGTTTTCAATTCCAAGTTAATCGGCAGCTTATAAATAGCAAGTCACTACTCGGGAGGGAGTTGCTCTATCTTCTGGACGCGGATGGCATGACGTCAGTGAAAGCGTGCCGCGTTACAATACAACTAGTGACTTCGCCATATTTCTCGTTACATCCATTTGGCCCTCCTTATTAAGTCAATATACCCTTTCTAGTCTAAGTGCATCCATAGAGCTTTCAAATTCCTCCTTACATTAATCATTTTCCCTCACAAATTTCTTAAGATAACACTTACCGCTGTGCAACTGCATTCGAAATACGCGAACGCGTCTAATCATGGATTGACCATTTCTAAATTAGCTGATAGTATAACAGATGGGTATAGGGTGAGAAGATATTAGCAAATATTGGGTTGGTCACACAATAAATGCTAGCATTTAGCGGCGTTCTTTGCGCTTGGATGCAACTTGCTAGCGTTAGGGACCATCGTGGGAGATCTATGTGGAGACATAATGTTCTTAAGCAGGAATTTGAAAGCAACCTGGATGCGATCGACTGGGAACCGATACAATGGAACAATGTTGTAATACGGGTAATAAAGCTAATGCTTTACAAGTCCCGCAGGATGGTCATGGTTAAACTGCGAATTACAGACAAGTACTTAGCAAAATTAAGTTTACCGCGTTATAAGCTGTAAATCCAAAGTAATTCCAAAGGGAGTGACGGCAAATAGGACGTTGGCAAAAATCATGTCTCCTCTTGGTGCACACATACAGGTGAAAAAGTGGGACGAAGTCAAAGATTTGACCGCCAATGAACTCACTTACATACGCTTGTGTTTATCCATGGGTAATAAGTCATGTAGGATATTGCAGTGAAATAAGTGTACGGTCAACTGGTGCTTGGAACTCTTCCAGCGTGGAGGCACATATGACAGATTCCGGTTGAGCATTCTACGTTCTGTAAACGTCTACGGAAAATAAATTCCGACGGCATTCCAAACGACTGTGTCGCTCTGGCAACTTGTGATTGTGGCTTCAAATTGCTGTTTTGTCTGAGCTCTAGCAAATAACGGCACAAGTGGCTTGGATCAATCAAAATCCGATAAGTCAATATGCTGTCCTCTCGCAATCACCGATACTGTCCGCTGAAAACACCGTGCAAATGAAACTTGCATTTATACGTCAAGTGAAATTGACTGGCTGCTCGGCGTTGGGTATTACCAAGGCAATGAAATCCCACCGCAGCCATGGATGCCATACCTTATTGCGTACTCCACATGTGGACGTATGCAGTAACTGAGAAGCTATGGAAAACTGGCAGGGTCGAATCATCTGAACGAACGCCTCAGGGTGCCCACTTGTTGGTTCCCCGCCTTGATGCCGTTTCAGCCTGATTCGCGCATCCAAGATCGGCTTGGACCAAAATGCCCAGATACGTCTTGCCCGAAAGCGTTTGAAGTTTCTGGTTGCCGAGTTCGTAGGAGTACACCGAGTTGTGTTTTAAGTGCCGCGCTCCACATTTGTCCACACTGAATAGAAGTAGAATCTGGACTGACCACGCGTATACCATTTCCATATCGGGTTGAAGTACTATGATATCATCTTGTGTATTGATCGCCCTCCACATCTTGATGTCATCCGTACAAAGCAGGCACTTCAAGCTTATGCGGTGTGTGATATCATTAATGTACTTCAAAAATAACCGCGGTCCTGAGACCAATCCTTGTGGTACTCCGCATTCCACTCGGAGGGGTTCTGACAATGATTCAAGCACACGTACTTCCAAGTGCTAAAGTAAAAGAAAGCTTCTGATCCATTCTAGGATAGGACCACCGATACCAAGCTCTGGAGTCTGAAGAGTAGAAGGTCATGGTCTAACCGGTTGAACCCCTTTGAGAAGTCGAAAACCACAACAATTCCTGTGCCAGAGTCTACTGCTACAGTCCAACTTGATAATGCTAGTAGTAGATTTGTAGTGCACGATTGATTTCATCGTAAGGCTTGCTGTTCCGGTGCGAACTAGTTAAATTCTGCTTAGTAAGCCGTTAGCGCATCAGAAATAATAACTTTCATGACTAAAAGAACCGGTAGTAAGAGTATCGGAAGGTAGTTGGCTGGATTGAAACGACTACCTCCCTTGTTAATAGGAGCCATCATCCCGTGTTTTCACGTGTCGGTCACGTAAATTTCGTCAAAACGGTGTTGGAAGGACCGACAGCGATGCTGCGGGCCCTATTCCATTGCGGGAGAGTTGGAGAGCAAACCACAGGTAATCAAAGTGACATCCAGGGACTTCCGTAGGTGTGACGTTACCTGACCTTATGTTGTTATGGCGACATAAATATTTATCAACTAAATCCCCTTATTACTCTCTTTGGAACCGCCCATTATTCTGTTGTGACATGTAGTGCTGTATTTGGTTTTGGTGGTTTCCTGGGTGACTGTACCTACGACCGTTTCAGTTGTAAGTGATCTTCTTAGGGATATGTGGTGTATAATTTACTGGACAGCATTTGGTCTCCTAGGCGCAGCATACTTTCCTAATGTCCTTGTCGTTAAACGCACGCTTAGGTCCGGTGTGTCCACCGTTTTATTGCGTGAGGCCATGTCATGGACCGGTTACCAATAGCGAACACAAAATTTGTCGTATGTTGCCAGGCCCATAAGCGTATGGTGGGTGCGTTGTTGCACTATTCCAGGTACACACCGTGTAGCTGGGTCGCAGCATGCGGTCGCATTCGTGATCTGGATTTATTGGGAATGGAAATTCAGTCAGTTCCATGACTGCGAAAGTATTTGAACCTGCAACATGCGCCAATACGAGGCCACACATGGGTTTTAGGGAGGATGGTTCTTGCGAAATCACTGTCCGATATTAAGTCACTTGAGCAGAAGAGGCCATGTAAACACTTCCGGTGTGTCTAGTAGCTTCATTCAACAACAGCATTTGGCTCCAAACCCTTTTCGCAGCTGGATGCTTGGTATGCTATTATATTTCAACGGCCTGAGCAGAACATAAAAATGGTTCTCAGCTCGACCAGGTTAAAGGCAAAGTTAAGGCTAGCTGTTGCACATTGGACACTACTGAACCCTAAATTTGCTCATTCTTCCTTCCGGTGCTCCTCTGTTCTCATTCGGTTTGCCGTCATATCATGTGTCCATGCATATATGGTATGTTGGAACGCTGACGCACTTTAAATTACCTGTTCAAAAATAGGTATGTTCCGCCATTCTTACTCCTTATGCGAAGTCCGTTGCTGCCTCTTTGAGCTACAACACACTTGTTAAGGATTACCATGGCTTCGAGTCCTGGGATAGTTCTCAACTTGAAAGTAGTTCGGTATTTCGTCCTCACTCCCTCGTCTGGAGTCAACTGCTTGCAATATACCAATGTTTTGTTTTTCTATTAAGGATTTTCAGTGCTATTTACCACACACCAGTTCTTTCCCTTGCCGCTAACCGTTATTATTTCTTGGTTGAAGCAGTGCTCTTGATCCATAGCTTTACCCATTCCCCATTAGGCAAGAGTGGAGAACCGTCTTCCGAGGTCACTGTGAAGTACAGGTTGTCTGAATGGATTGCGACATGCGATCTCAAGCTTGACTGCGATTCCCATTGTAGTGAACATTGGACTTTTGATCACGAGGACCGTAGCTGAAGTAGATGGAAATTGGGTGTTGCCCGTCCGAAAACATTGCATACCATTACGCGTTTCGAGCTTGTTTACTCTCCTCAGATGGCGATAGTCGCCGCATGTGGTGGCTGACAGCACCACGATGGAGGGTTATGCTTCAACCATGTGAAATATGCGATGTTCTTGGATCGATTTCACCGAGACTTCTCACTATGTCCATTATGTTTACTAATGTGTAGTATGCAAGATATCATCGAGATCACGGAAACGGAGCCCTCTGCTTGGGTACCATGGACGTTATTGAGCAGATTGTATATTACATCCAAAATGTGCCGAGGTTTACTACTTCCTATGAAGGGAAATTCACGATTTTAACACGGAGTCCACAGGAATAGCAAGTGCCACCGTTTATGTGACCATGAAGTGGAGTGCCGAAATGGAGAGTAGAGGCAATGGTAGTCGACCACAATGGATACTATTCAGAGTGACTGCCGCGGGATGCAAGGGGGAAACGTGAGAATCAGCAGTAATCAAAACCCTTCGTGATCCAACACACAAATGAACCGAATGCAATCCACTGACCTCAGAAGCAGTAAAGTATATATGATACCAGATTTCTGTTGAGTCGCACAGAGCTTGTCGTGCAAATTACTAGAGCATCAGTGTGCCAATTACACGTCGCTATGTCCCGCACCGGTAACGGCTGAACAGCAACTAACATGATTGACTTTCTCTAATCAGCCGGGTATTGGATCCTCCTTATTAAAACATTCAACTAACTCAAGGGTTCTAAACGCGGAGGTAATTTACCTCTAAATGGGTAAAATGGCATTTCACGGAAACAAACATTAGTAGGAGGATTTGGTCACCAATCGCAAAACAGCAAGATTAACAAAAGAAACTATTTGTATCAAAGTATGTAACTACCACTTCACTGTAGGTTAGCCATCAGTCATAAGTCGCTGCAACCAGATGACGCTTCCATCGGCTCCTGCGTCTATCGTTGTTTTTGGAGTAAGGTCGAATTACCGAGTCGATTGAACACATATTGTGGCATAGGCCAACCTACCTGGTAAAGTAGCGAGCGAATGTTTACAAGTTAGAAGGGTCAAAACGGTTGGTTAGATTTCACGACGTATCGATACAGAGTGGTGGTGTGAAGCTGTCATTCAGGAATGACTTGGAATGAAGGAATGAAACACATGAGAAGCCCCTGACATCTGTTCATATTTGAGCAGGAATCACACACGAAGGGGGCGTTTGAAAGCGCACAGTAAAACTGCATTTGCGGTCACAGCCAAGGCAGAAACAACAGATTGGGTGCCAGCGAGCATTGCGCGTTAAGTTGATCAGATTCCCGTACAGTTGTTTTTGACGAGAAGCCATAGCAGGTGGGTGAACTAATTCGACGGTTTTTAAGACCGATAATTAGAAGTTTAGCTGCGTGGGTTTACGACAATATCACCCACATTAACTCGAGTAAATATTCATATACAGGGTTGGCGGCATCCGGTTTTCGATTTGCTTGTCACCATGGCCAGCCACACGACGCCTGCGACTACAGAGCGACCATGGATTGCTGGGTTGCACCAAGCACAGATAGATCCACACCCCATATCCAATGTTAACCCGAGAGAATAAGACCGGGAGTCATGCGGACTGGAGCCACCTTTCATTAACGGAGCCCGCCCACACTCCTTCACAGGCAAACACAAGCACGCTGTATTTGGGTAATCAAGTGCTCACAAGACGGTGGCTGGACAGTTGTCCGCTCCACACTGCGTGCCTGGAACCACTCTTCGAGCCTAGTACGACCTCAAGGACCGTGCACCCCGTCCCCTCCAACAACGACCAACTTTCTCCTGGACCCAGTATGGATGAGGTAGTTGGTAATAGACAGGTGGGCGCCTTGTTAATATGCACATCAAAAGCAGCCACACCGGGGATGTCAAACAACAGCCAATCATTCGGAATGCCGATATGAAATAAAAGTTACCGAAGAAAGTATACTTATATGACGACATAAATACCCGATAAATGAACATTTTGAAGAAAATGGCTATAAGCGAATCTGCGAAAAGTACAAAATGTAGGAAAGTTAGTGAAAAATTACCACGTGATATAGTAACGCTTTTATCACAATAAGCAAGAGCGAAGTGTCCAGTTTAGGAGATGATTATCAGCTACGCAGAACAAACCAACTAAAGTGGAATAAACTTTATTCACATTACAAAGTGTAAGTTGGTTTAGACCAACTGCGGTGACGAAGCATCATGAATGCAACATCAGCCTCAGCACGGGGCATAACCCTACATGGTTGGCAGCATCCGGTTTCGGATTTGACTGTCACTGTGGCCAGCCACACGACGCCTGCGACTACAGAGGGACCATGGGTAGGTTGCGCTGCACCACCCACAGCTCCAACCACATACTCCATATCCAGTGTAAACTCGAAGGAATAAGACCGGAAAGCATGCGGATGGGAGCCACGTTTCATCAACGGAGCCGGCCCACACTCCTTCACAGGCAAACACAAGCACACTGTATTTGGGAATCAAGCGCACACAAGGCGGTGGCTGGACCGTAGTCCGCTCCACACTGACTGCATGGAACCACTCTTTGATCCTAACACGGCCACAACGACAGTACACCCCGTGCCCTCCAGCAACGACCAACTGTCTCCTGGAGCTAGTATGGACGAGGTAGTGGGTAATAGACAGGTAGGCACCTTGTTAGCATGCACATCAAGCACAGTCACACCGAGGATGTCAACCAACAGCCAATCATTCGAAACGACAAGATGAAATAATACAAATCCAATAATGCATGCGGTGGCATAATTCTTCTCTAAATCATCAAATGAAGCAAGTTGGTTAGCAACGAATCCGCGATAAGGAAAAAATGTCCAAAAGTTATTTATAAACTGCTACAAATTCGGCAGTTACCGAAGATAAGCGCAATTATCAAAAGCAACTTGTCCAGTTAATAGAAGATTAATCAGGTAAGCAGAACATAGCAAATAAAGTGGAATGAAATTTATCCAGCTTTAAAAGACCTAGTTTAAGTGTAAGTTGGTTTAGCCCAACTGCGGTGAAGAAGCCTCAAGAATGCATAATTAGCTTCAGCGCATATATATATGTGTATATATATATATGTATATATATATATATATATATATCGCGGGACAGCCTATGGTCCGCTGAGGCTGGTGGTGGCTAGATCCTGACAGATGGTATACCCAATGCTGCTACTGCTGCGCCATAGTCTCATATCCTGTGCGCCTCCGCATGGCGACCGCTGGGTGGGAGTTGGGTTTCGCCCTTCTCCCTGCTAAGATCCAGGACACCAATCCGCATGAGTCGGCTAACTGACCATGTGCTAGACTCGCTGCCTTTCGGGGGTTCATTTAATCGAAGGTTTTGCCTGAGGACCCGAGTCGTTCTCCTGTCAGGATTGGGCGCCCTGGCAGTATCCTAGTCCATCCTCTCCGGAGGTTAGGAAGTGGTCGATGGCCCACTTCCCGTAAAACCTAGCCATGGGAGACAACAGGTTTACCGGTTATAAGCTCACAGCTCGATTGGCGTAGAGCACGAGTGCCACGCATTTTCTCTGACGGTGGGAAGACACCTACGGGTGTTCAATGGTTTGCTACTACCCGCCTCAAGCCAGGCAGCCCCTGGTCAAATTGGTGCAAACCCGCCAAAACCCACCTGCGTCTGGCCGTGGTCGCTGGTGAGTACCTTACTACGGTCGCAAAACAAATGATAATTGTTCCAGTACCTCAAAGGCTGCGTGTGTGACGGCCGTCAAGCAGATCCCAATCTGTCCCTGCCATCACATTCCCGAGCTGGATCTGCTCTCCACTGCCTTGTTGGTCAGGCTATTGAGCCAAAGGCTCCGGGCGGAGTCCCTCAAGCAAACCCCCAAACCACTCACTGCCATGTGGGTCAGGCCATTGAGCCAAAGGCTTCTGGTGGAGTCCCTCAAGCAAACCTCCGAAGCACAACGACCACCTCGCGTGCGATTGCCCACCAATGCAATCGTATGCCTGCGCGCAAAGCATTTAACATCGAGTGCTGGAACGTGCTCACACTACTGGACCGGAACTCCAGCGAGCGCCCGGAGCGACGCACTGCACTGGTCGCAATGGAGCTGGCGCGCTACCACATCGATATTGCGGCGCTCAGTGAAACTCGGCTCGCTGAGCAAGGTAAGTTACATGAAGCAGGTGCTGGCTACACATTCTATTGAGTGGGGGAACGCCGCCTCAGCACCACGTGATCATGTGGTCGGATTTGCAATATCCGATCGCCTGAATGGCCAGCTGGTGGGTGAACCAACGGGCATCAGCGCGCGACTGATGATTGTTCGCCTACGACTCGGAAGAGGTAAGTTTGCTACTTTTATAAGCGCGTACGGTCCGACCATGAATTATCCTGATGACACGTGTGATCAGTTCTACACTGAGCTATCCTCCGTGATACGGTCTGTGACGAGGAGCGACCGGCTATTTCTGCTAGGTGATGTCAACGCGCGAGTTGGGCGTGATGCATCGGTGTGGACAGATGTTATCGGTGCGCATGGCATTGGTTCAGCGAATGCGAACGGTGACAGGCTGCTCTCACTGTGTGCCACTCACGACCTGACGATCGCGAACACTCGGGTTGCACTGAGTACGAGTGATATAGCAATTTGGACGCACCCACCGAGTGGTCACGCTCACCTGCTCGACTATGTCATCGTACGTCAGCGAGATATGCGTGAAGTGCGCATAACCCGTGTAATGCGTGGAGCTGAGTGTGGCACTGATCACAAATTGGTTCGGACCAAACTGTACATATATTTTCGTAAATCTATTTATTGCACTGCCGCCGTGAATCGGCGTAAATTTAACATTCTCTCCCTCGGTACTGTGGCGAAACGTACTGAGCTGGAGAAGGCGATGGCTGCACGCCTGTGTGATGTGGACTGCATAGCCACAGTGGGCGACCTGTGACACCACATTCGCGACTAGGTGACAGCTGCTGCCGAGGAGAGCATTAGGCACGCAAACTGTAAACAGCCTGATTAGTTTGATGACAACAATGCGGCGATAGGCGCATTGGTGTCGGAGAAGAATGCAGCATTTGCTGCACATGTGGCAGACCCCAGTGACTTGGGGAAGAAGAGTCAGTTTCGCAAACTTCGATGGCGACTGACCCGAGCGCTCCGTCGCATTGAAAGGCATGGTGGACGGAGAAGGCGAAGCAGATGGAATGTTACGCCGAAAGCCGCCAACACAAGGAATTCTTTGACTCCTTGAAGGCGGTGTATGGACCGAGATTGGAGCAGCTGAGGACACTGATCGATGGTAGTTCAGGCGCTACCTGCACCCAGACTGCAGACATAATGCAGATCTGGCGGAAACACTTTGAATGTCTCTTGAACAACCGTTCAGAGATCGACTGGCTTACATTGAACCGCCTAAAGCAGCACGATAAGAATGCGGAGCTCGCGGATACGCCGACACTGGATGAGACGTAGAGAGCACTTGCTCAGCTGCGAAACGGCAAATGTGCCGGAGCCGACGGGAGTCCACCTGAAGTATTGGAACACGGCGGACCTGCGTTGTTGACTGCGCTGCACCACTTGGTGCAACGCGTGTGGATTGAGGAGGATGTGCTCCTGAGCTGAAGGATGCCCTTGTGCTACCACTGTACAAGGGCAAAGGTAGCAAGCAATTTTGCACGAATTATCGTGGCATCAGCTTGCTGAGTTGTGTGGGCAAGTTGATTGGCCGAATCCTGCTCAAACGCCTCGTCAGTCAGGTTGTGAAACCTAACGTGGCGGAGGAGCAGTGTGGATTCCGTTCGGGTCGCAGCACTATAGATATGGTGTTTGTGGCTCGTCGGTTGCAAGAGAAATGCAGAGAACGACACCAGCCATTGTACTCACATTTTGTTGATTTCACCAAGCCATTTGATACGGTGAACAGCGAGGCATTGTGGCTGGTGTTGGGTAAGCTTGGTTGTCCGCGTAAGTTTTTACGTTTTATTGGATGTCTGCACAGTGGTATGCGAGCGAGGGTGCAGCTGAGTGGAGAGACCTCGGATGACTTTGCAATTGTCTCTGGTGTGAAGCAAGGCTGTGTCTTAGCTCCTGCCCAGTTTAATATCTATCTTCATGCAATGTTGTCTTGTGCTTTTGATGCGGCTTGTGCTTACGGTGTTCGTGTGGAGCACCGTATTTATGGTGGGTTGCTGAACATCCTTCGCTTCCGTGCGAGAACTCTAGTCTGTGAGACAACTACCGTATGTTGCTGTTTGCTGACGACTGTGCGTTGTTTTCACACAGCGCGGATGAGTTGCAGCACATGACTAGTGCTCTGGCTTCGACAGCGGCCAAATTCGGGCTCACCATCAAAACAAGCAAAACTGTCTGTCTCTTTCCGCCTTCACCGGAGGTGCAATCTTCAATATTGCCGCGAATCAGCATTGGTGCTGAAGTATTGGAAACCACCTCCCGTTTAAGCTACCTTGGGAGTGTGATGTCGACTGATCAGCAGCTACACGTTGAGTTGCGTATTCGCGTGTCGAAGGCGGCAGCGGCATTCGGGAAGCTAGAGTACCGAGAGTAGAACAACCATCAGCTTAACATTGGCACGAAGCTGATGGTGTACAAATCCATGGTACTGTCCGTTCTTTTATACGGCAGTGAAACGTGGACGATGTACCGTCGGGATGTGCGATATCTCGAGCGGTTCCATCAGCAGTGTCTGCGACGAATTTTGCGGATCGGCTGGGGCGCCAGAGTTGCAGACACGGAAGTGTTGCGCCGAAGTGGGATGTATGCAGTGGACTGCATACTTTTACTGCGACACCTGAGATGGCTCGGTCATGTCAGCCGTATGGATTCGGCACGGATACCGAAGCAACTCTCATACGGTCAGCTGAGTATAGGGAAGCGGCACGTGGGGATACCGAAGTTACGTTACCAGGACATGATTAAAGTGAGCCTCACACGTTCTAATCTTGATTTCCGATCATGGGAATCGAAGGCGGTTGATCAGCGTGCATGGCGCGATCTGATCACGAAGGCAGTTACTGAAGTGCGGGTGAAAGCCCTCATGCGTGCAGAGGAGAAGCGGCAGTTGCGGAAGCAGCAAGCACCGATGAATTGTGCTCCATCGACATTGAGCGCATTGTGCAGTAGAACATGCGGTCGCGAGTGCCTTAGTCAGGCAGGCTTAGTGAGCCATGAGCGAGGCCAATCTGGACTACCACAGAAGCGACGACGTGTTCTGCAGATAACATAAGCGAACCGGCGCAGCGTTTGTAGGTACGCTGAATTCGATTTACTAACCGCATGATTGCATGCTAAGTCTCTTTATTTCAGGTGGTGGGTATTCGGTTCTCTCCTAAAGCCTTTCTTTCTCATATAAATGTCTAGCGGGCGATGAGCTATGCCATTAGGGGCCACTACAGAAGTGACGACGGGTCGTGCAGGGAATTACGGCGAGCCGGCGCAGCGTTTGTAGGCACGCTGAATTCGATTTACTAACCGCGTGCTTGCATGCCAAGTCTCTTTATTTCAGGTGGTGGGTTTACAGTTTTTACCTTTATGCTTTTCTTTCTCATATAAATATCTCCCTATACTCTATTTCATTAACTTGCACACTTTCAGTGGATGAAGGAATATTTCCAGATATTTAAATCGAAGCCAAAGACAACTCATAGGAATTTGAGAAGATAACACACTGATAATAGATTTCCAAAGCCCACAATCAGCAGCATTTGTAGTAAGGTAGTGAGTATCCATTGCTATCGGAATGTGCATTGAGTATATTGGTTCCATTCGAAACAAAAGTGTGAAAGTGGGTCTTCGACAGTGGTGACAATGAAAACAAAAGCAAGGAATAGAATGAACTTGGAGCACGACATGTGATGTTCATTCGCCGAAACTGGGCCACATATACCAGAAATTGTCAGAACTAAGCAAAATCAGCCGTATCATCGACGTATATAACCACCTGATTTCAAAAACGAACAAAGATAACTGTTTGCATTATTTGAATGATTACGATTAGTACAAATGGCTATTATTTCCCGTAATCAAAAGTCAAAAGTTCACTAGTTGTTCGTTAATTAGCGTTTACAAAGGAAGTGTTTTGCGTGGGTTTTATTATAGTAAGCCCGATTTGTGGCTAACAGCCTCAAAAAGGTTAAGAACAGCTGAACTAACTTATAACAGCTGGCACGAAACATATAGGATATCTGTAACTGTAGGCGCTTCTCGCTGTACTAAGTTCATGCTTTCGCATATCACTTAAACTTCTGTCACGGGTTAGTCACGCCCTGCGGTCGAATAACGCGATTTAAATTCGCGATTACGGCGAGTTTGACGTCGCGAGTTGAACCCCGATATTTTCAACGATCGGTATGAGCGTAGATCACATGTTGAACTCCAAAGCACAAAAACGATCGCTTTGATTATCAGTTGCACACCATGTTGTTGCTATTTTGTGCCACGCCGGTAATCTGACCCCGGTTGAGGAATTTGTGCGTAATCGTATAATTACATACGCTTTCTGTGGATTAGTTTTCTGGTTCTCCGGAGTTCTATATGGCGACTGGGAATTGGTGTCGTTTGGACGTTGTAGTGTCAGATCTGAAGTAACCATGTCAACAAGGTTAATCCCTCCGTGTGATTTTAGCCCGGAAAAGCTGCAAAATGGCTCATGAAGGTCTTATTGCGAAGGAAATGTGTGTTTGTGTGTGTAAATTGTGCCTAGTGCGCAGTTCACAGTTTCTATGCCCAACAGTTAGGCCGATCTAACATGTTCCTTGTTCCACCGAGCCCACATTTTTGCACTTTAAATGTGCTAGAGGTAGTCACAAAAATGTCTTCCAAGGCTCGACAATCCGATGGTCTTACGTTCAAGTTCAAGTGGGACCGAAACAGTAGGAGAATTGATAATTGATAATCGGTATATTCTCAACTAAGTGAGGCGCAGCCCAGCTAAGCTGGTCCGATCATAGATACAAAGGAAATGCAGAATGGTTTTACAAAATTGCTGTACAAAAACACTTGGGTTTCAATTCCATTGATACTTGCGCCCATGATTTCGTTTCAAATTTCGTCGGAATTCCCGACAATCGCAAAAGTCTCAGTTGTGTTTAGGCTGATGGTTGGGAAATGAAAGTAAAATGAAAAGTTTTAGATGTGTGACAACATGTACATAGAAAAACTAATTTAAAAATGCAAAACATTGGTATATAAGAATAATTTATAAATACTGCGTGTGAGTAGTCAGGATAACGCGACAGACGGTAGAACTGAGAAGTGCATCCATCATGAAACAAATCAGTTAGAACTAACGACTTACACAAGTGGTAAGATGTGATAAAACAGGACAAGTGGATCTGCGTATGTATATTTGGTGCGTTAGTTGCGGCAATCAACAGTTCATCCCTTCAGTGGGTCCATGTCTTGCACGCAGTTATGCCTTTCACCTAGCTATGTAATAGAAAGGTAGCACTATATGAAGTCCAGGGGAAAGCTTGCTTATCCAACCCACCAATGTGCGCAGGTTTTGCATATGTCATCAGTAGGTATTCTAGCTAAGTAAGCGTATAGTGAGAGGCTGTTTAGATAAAGAATAACTCAAAGATAAATCCCATCCATCCAACTCATCGATGTGCCCATGATTTCATAGGTCATCAACAAGCCAGCAATCCGAGTAACACGAAGTATAGAACAGTATACACCAAGAGAAAAGCAGAGAGAGATCGCTCTTATCCAACCTATCGATGTACCAATGTTTTTATAGGCCACCGGTGGGTCCTCAACTTGAGTAATACCGAAGGAGGTGACAAAGTAGGAGGAAGGAATGCGAGACAAATATTACTTCACCTGTTTTTTCTTACCCTACTTCCTTCTGCACTGAATCTGTTGTGCGCCTGGTTCCTAGTAACTTCATCTATACCGTCCTACTGTCTTACCGATATTTCCCATTAACTTACTCCTTAGACCATAGCCTCGCTCTTAGTTGTGGTGCACTTCCACAAAATCTGTACACCAAGAATCGGATAAGTATTGCACACTTGCCAATCACTGTCTTTGGTATCTTCTATAAGACTAAGAGCCAGTGCATAAGTCTTTACTGCAGTGAATAGGAGCTTATTTTTTGTCCACTTATCCGTTTAATTCTCCCTTTTCAACATAGATCTTTACCGTGCATAGTCACGCACGCCTTAACTATCCACCTAAAAGCGAAGGCTGAAAGAAATGCAATTGAGCTGACTCAGCATCTCAACCATCCGGCAGCCCAAAACACAACTTAATAAATTGCTGTACTTCGCAGCCAGTTTCCAAATCAAATATCTGTCCATATGCCCGGAAAAGCATTAGACTGCAGTTCCGGCCTGTTGGGCGTCAGTAGTGTGCATCCCTCGGATCAATCAGACTTCGAACGCATGACCCATGACCCTACTGACGATACCCAACAGGCTGAAACTGCAGTCTAGTGCTTTTCCGTGCATGTGGACGACTATCTGATTTGAAAACCGGCTGCGAAGAACCTCAGATAATTACGTCAAGGTCCCATACTCATGTTTACATCAAAATATATCCGCCCTGACAGTTTCTAAATGTTATGTCGTACATGGCTACTGTTGTGGACGTTGTGTTTTTCTGGGACTATCCTGCCCCCTGCAACGTTCATAACTTGCATGGTAGTGGAGGATAAGACGCGCTATATGGCAGTTAGCTTGTAAATCATGACGGTCCGAAGCTGTCCCCCCCCCGTGGCCCAGTGGCATAAGTTGCTGACTGGCGGTTCATGCTGCTAGTGGTCATGGGGTCGAATCCTGATGGATCCGTGGGATGCGCACTACTGACGATGCCCAACAGGCTGAACCTGCAGTCTAGTGCTTTTCCGGGCATGTGAATGACTATCTGGCTTGGAAAGTGGCTGCGAAATACTCCAATTGATTACATCGAAATCCCCTACTCATGAGTACAACTTGATTAGTTCAACTCCATAATTAGACTCATGAATGTCTAGACACTACGTTATGCTCTAAACACCTACAATGTTAGTACTGCCTAAAGTATTCTGATAAAGCAAGTTGCGTTTGAGGATCCACTGGAGTTACCTTAATATAATCTTCTCCTTATTTGCGCAACTCCCTGACTTGCTACTCACAAATACCAACTGTATTACTCCAGTCTGGTTAGTAAAATTGCGTATTACTCACCTGGTTTTGATTGGTGAATCCAACTGTTTCATCCTTTCCATACTCCCCCCCCCCAACAAACCGCCGCCATCGTGGCACCACCTAGTTGCACCGAAAACAGCCAGATGAGAATGCCCGCGAACTGGTAGCATACGGCGATGAAAGTCCCAAATGAAAATATTCGCAGAAATATCGCTATTGTAACCCTTTAAAATCCCAAACCATTGACAGCCTAGCATGCCTCAGCATGTTGCAATGTAAATATGATTCGTCTATTTATGGGCTCGGTTTCTCAGTACCACGAGCAATATACCTTATTATTATCTAGCAAGCAAAGTTCATGACGAGTACACTGTAATACACTTTGTGACGGCAAGCGCTTCTCAAAATATTTATCTGCATTTTTATATTATGAATTCCGCAAGTACTTAGATGTTATCAAGTCCGTTCTCGTACACCCAATGGTCTGTGGAACTGAAACGAAACAGTTCTTTAACTTTATTAACAGTTTAGTACTCTTTTAGTTGCATCTTAAATGTTCGAAGCGAGGAGGTACTTCTGATGGTCTGAGGCAATCTATTCCATGACGTGGGACATTTGTCTGTAAAGCTGTTGTACCGTAGACATGTGGGGCAAAGAGTTAGTTTTATCACATAGTCCTTTTTTCTTAGGTCATGCGGTGATTCTTGGGATACCGGCTGATAATTACCTGAGTATCAGTCGACGGATAATTTTGAATAATACACATAAATTCAGCCCTAATCTTCGAAGCCATACTGGCTCGATTTTGAACAAATGACGTTTATCTTTATAAGTGAGCTTAGAGTTGCAACCCACGATTCTTTTGTTAACTGACCTTTGTGTAGCTTCGACTGCACTCATGTCGCGGCTTCTAATGCTACTAAAAATGGTGGCACAGTGTTCTAATAATTGTCTGGCGTACCGTTTGAATGACAGGAGCTTAATATCGCTTGTTATAAAAAGCGGCATATCATTTCAATAGTCTGTAGTGTTTTAGCCACCAGCTGAATAACGGAGACTTAAGTCCCATATCGATTCTCATAAAGGGAGTGGGATTTCATGCAAAAACAATCACTTAGGTTGAACGAAGCATCCATAGCACATAGTGCTACATTTAGATGTTGAAAATTTCATGATAGACCAGACACACCAGTCTCCCAGGGAAACTAAGTTACTTTGATTCCCACACATAAAAGACGGCGATTGAGAATCAGTGGCATAATATCTTTTTATATTATCTGCGAACAAATAAGTTCCACCAGGAATTATTGTAGGGAAAAGATCATTTACATATATTAAAAACAGAAGAGGGCCGAGTACACTATCTTGTAACAAGCCACTAGTAACACCTCTAGTTTCAGAAAGATAATCTAGCTTGTCTCTCTGCTTTCGAGCAGTGAGGTTAGCTTCTAACCAGGATAGTAGTGAGCCGGCGATTCCACAAAGGCGAAGTTTATGTATAAGCGTTCTGTGTGAAACCGTGTCAAAGGCTTTTTGTAGGTCCAAGTGAAGTACGATACAGGCCTTACTAGAGTCTATCGACTTCGTTAAGTGATCAAAGAAATCTAGCTAGCAAGTGACACTTGAACGAAGAAATCCGTACTGAAAATGTGACAAAAGCTTGTTCGATGTTAGGAATTTAACGGTTTCGCTTTTAACTAGGCGTTCCATGATTCTGGAAATTTTGACGTTCTGTCTAGACATAGTTTTATGGCGCGATGTCCCTATCGTCAGTTTCCACAGATCGGGATAAAGCCAGTTGTCTTTGATGAAGTAAATGAGTTCAGTAGTAAGCAGGGGATATCATTCCTACCGAACTTTAAAAGTACTGGAGATTCCATCGGGACCTGTACGAAATACAGTGTTTAAAGTGTTAATTTGACGCATGATTGAACAAGTGTCGTAGTCTATGTTGGAGATACATGGCACACAGTACTGGGTGGGGTGATCCCAAAGTATATCGTTCTCATTAGTAAAACAGTCGGCAAAATAAATGTTAAAAGCTTCAGCTACAGCTTCAGGAGTATCGAAAAGGACAGCCTCGGGCGTAATGAGATGTAGCGGTGGGTTTCGTTGTGTGCGACTCCGCTTTTTTAGTAATCATGTCATCTCAAACTCATGATTTCTGTCTCTTCTTTCTGGAGACGAAAAATTCTCAGGTTTTCGTTTTTAGCAAGATTCTGTGAAGCCCAAGTAGTACTGCAAAGTCATTAGTCTCTTGAAACTGTTTGGAAAGAACTCTAATCTTACGTTTTGTGTTGTTTCTCCTGTGGCTGTGACATATTTCGACTGCTTGCTAGAGCAGGCGTAGTATTTTGATGTATCGATTTATATTCTCATAAAATGCTTGAAATGACACCTTTGGATATAATAACATAAAGCAATCTGTCCAGTCAGGAATAAGTACAAGAGTAGCAAATTCGCCCCAGTTTATTCTACCAAAATTACATGCATGTCTAACCGGGGCTTTAGAAGTATATGCAATGTTCATTTTGCAACTGGCAACATTATGGTCACTACCGTGTAGACAGTCCAGTACGTCGATAACAGCAACTATTTGTCCGGCAGGGAATATGAGGTCAAGTGTATTATAAAATCGTGTGGAAGATGTTACATTCTGTGTTCAGCTTCCCTCAAGAAGGCGATTCAAGATTTCGGCTTGCTTTCCTGTACCTTTACACTCTATCCATGAAATGTTTGGTAAAATGAAATCTCCTCCATCTAAATTAAAGCGAATGGGAAATGTAGAGTCATACTTGCTCGTATTTTGATGTAATCCATTTTCAAGAGCACTAGAGGACGGCGGATAATAAACACAACCGAGCAACATTTTATTGCTACCCAAGAATACTATTATCCCAAAGGACCCATCGAGGAATGCGAACTGCTGGTCACTGCATTGTGAAGCGCATAAGTTTTTCATACAGCAAATGATACAACCAACTCCCCTACAATGATATCGGTCCTTTTGAAATAAATAATAACGTTAGATAGCAATGAGATGGTCCGCAGTCTCACTCGTACACCATGATTCTCTAATAAGACAGAGATGCGGTTGACGAAGGGAGACGAAGCAGCTAAGTGCATTTTGTGTACTAGAGCATAGGGCATTGATGAGCACCAGTTTAAATGTGCCATCAAAAAATTATTATCCATGCGTTTAGATAATATATTAGTTAAGTGACCCTCTGTAAAGCGTCGTTAATCCCGGAGTGTAATCTGTGGTGCGATCTGCAAGGAGGAGTCAAATAAACACATATGGTACACTCTAGTTCAACCAAACAATGCCCGTGTGCTGTGCACTAGCAGTGCCTGCTGTGCCGGCCAAGGGAAATGAAGTCCAAGTGGAAGAAGAACGAAAACAAGGCAAGCTGGAACAAGGAATGTCACAATTTTGGACTGCAAATGAAAGGTCAGAGAGGTGTAAATTGCTAAGAGAATGTTAGGATGAGACGGGGAAGATTTTAAACTGTAGACCAAAAGCATCTAGTCGATTCTCCAACTCTTTCGTCGTTGGCGCCATCACTACTTCAACGGGCAGCGCATTCCAAGAGTCTATAACCCGGCGTGATAACAGAGAATCAGTCCCAACTCGGTCTGAACGGGGTTTGTGTAATTTCAGTGGATGCTCAGGAAGAGTTGGCACCCCTGTGGTATGAGACAGTCCAGATAAATCAGTACCAACTTGACCTGTTATTATGCGATAGGTGAGGACCAGATCACCACGAAATCGTTTGTAGTACATAGAAAACATGCCCAAATTGATTAGCCTTTCAGGGTATGACAACTTCCTTAATTGAAACACCATTTTCGTCCCCGATCGCAAAACGAGTGAAACTGCCATTTTTGTCCCGGACTAGACAGGATGAACAAGCCTGTACGCAGTATTCTAAGTGTGACCTAACAATGGTTGCAAATAATCTTGTGAACATCTCGGTTATCATGAGTCCAAATGATCCGCAAGTCATCCACAACATACCAAAACCTTTGCGATCAGCTAGCATCCAATGTTCACTTGGAGTGGCACCCGCGGAATTTCATTACCCCCCAGTAAATAATGCGTCCGTGGGTTATTTGAGCCTACTCGCAAAACTGAACTTTTATTGAGATTAATAGGCAATTGCCATAGAACGGAACAGCTCCATAGTCTATCTAGAGCCTTTTCTAGGGTCAGTGGACCACTATGATCATTTACTGTGGACCGGAACTCTAAGTCATCCTCGAAAATTAGAGATGGCACTCCCACTTCGTTGGGTAGGTCATTAACAAACAATCTGGCAGCAGAGGACCAAGCAACACCACTGCCGGGGGCACCGCTGTGAACTCACTGATATAAAGACAGGCTGGAGCCCACATGAGCACACATCTCCCTTCCGGTTAAAAAAGCCGAGATCCATTCAAGTACTGGCACCGGGATACATTAGTCGGCGACTTGAATAAAAGGCGAGAGTGCGGAATAGAGTAAAAAGCTTTTGAAAAGTAGATGCACAATATGTCCAATGCTTTTCCTTGATCAACCGCATTGGCCCAGTGTTCGCGGACAACCAATAAGTTTGTAAGGCAAGAATAGCCTTTAAAAAACTGTGTTTCATTTGTGAACACGAACTTGGAAACCGGTTACCTTTCTTGGATGTAGAGGTTATCCGTAACTCGGACCGATCATGCAGCAGAAAGGTACACAGAAAGCACACATGAACTGGGCAGTACACTAACTTCCCAAGCGCGGGACCACTACAGCATAAGCGAAGTTTAATCAGATCTCTCGCCTTCAGAGCGCGCAGTATTTGTACACCGGATACCATCAACGAAGAACTACAGAGAATCAGCGACGCCCTCAAGGAAAACGGCTATCCAGCTAAATTTATCATGAAAAGTTTGAAGGAAAGCAATCGAAAGCCACCTAGGAGCATTGCTCCTAAGAAAGAGCTTTTTATACATATACCCTTTAAGGGCAATTCTGCAGCTGATATGTTATCCGGACGCCTGAAAATCGCTGTCAAGTAAACTTATTTCGCGGCCCGCCTGAGAATCGTTTTTCACAATAGACCGTTGCTTACGAAACCCTTTAAGGATAGACTACCGTCGTTGACCCGTTCAATGATCGTTTATTAGTACTCATGCTTCTGTGGTGTACGATACGTGGGTCGCACGACGAGACGCCTATCTCATAGGATTCGTGAACACGTCCCGGAATGGTTTTACAAAGGCGAAATGAGGTCTGCAGACAGCTCAGTCATGTCGCACCTCCTTGAATATGGCCATACAGCTTCAGAGAATGACTTCAAAGTCATTTACTCATTACCTGAACACTACGCCCAAGGACTCCACTAACAGATCTTATCCATCGCAGAGGCTATCTACATTCACCATCTGAAGCCAGAATTATGTATACAAAAACGATTCATACGTCCGATACTACTACCTTGGCCAATGGACACTGTTACTTAGTTATTTGGCTGTTATCTTACCTACTTAATTACTTTGGACTACTGAGCTTTGCGTATGCATGTGTTTTTAGTTTACTTAGTTTATTATCTCTATCTTTGTCTCAAATTATCGAGTTTGATCATTCAAAAAGTCCGGAAGTAAATCCCAGCCCCAGTTGACGCTTTCCCTACAATCACTGTTATGTAAACGTTTGGGTCCGATGAGAATTTACGGAAAAGAATCCTTCGCTCTGAACTGATTTCTGGTATTGGTTCTTATTAGTGAAAGAGCTGAGTAGCCCAAATACGTTTAAATATCTTTCAATGGCATCCCACACACGTTTTTCCAGGCGCTTGACCAGTGTGCTAGTTAGGCTAATAGGTCTATAGTTCTTATGAATAAGTTTGCCACCCTTGTTAAAATACCGGGCTTGTAACAGAGTTTTACTAATCGTCAGATAGAGAACAACTACGCAATTAATTCTGAATCAGTCGGTTAATTGGACGGCCAAGTTCATCTTTCAACTCATACACCAGTTTGGGTTGGGTTGCGTCCAATCCTGCTGCCTTAGTAGGATTTAGCTCTCGTAGAACCTTGAGCACCTGGGAATCCGATATGGAAACCGCTTCCAGATAAACGTCTACAGGATCTCCTACTTTTAAACTAAGGCTCGGCTGCTGCGAATCGCGAACAAATACACCTGCATACTGTTCCCCAAGCAAGGTTACCTTGTCAAGATCAAAGATAACAGTAGAGCCGTCTGGACCAAACAACGCCAGGATGGACGGACTCATGCTTTCTCGCCTTTTACTATAAACAAAGTGCGTTTTTGGTTTGTTGAGGATGTACGGGTAAGCTTGATTTCATGTTGTAACCAAGCACGTCGCAGGTACTGTCTGCATGCGCATCGAACTTCTCGGTACTGTTGGAACTTGCATGTCGAAGGAGCAGACACATAGGCATATTAACGTTTGATCCGTCTCATTAAGCAGCTTTCTCACTGCAGAATCAAACCAGGGTGGCCTGACTTCAGTTTTATCCCTCACAGAAACTGGTATGTGAGGTAGGGACAACTCAGATAAATGGGACTTTAATGTATCCCAGCATGCCTGAATATTCTCGTTGTCTGAATTGAAGCGAAGTGAGATGGCGGCCTTTGCTTTCATGGCTTAAAAATCAGCACGCCAAATGTTTGATCTTTGGATGGCGAGGTATTGGATACTCGGTTGCGAGCACACATAAACGACAGGCATGCATTGTCACTAGCACCGTACTTAATGTAGTTGGCAACTCCACTGACTTGGCGAAGATCGGATCCCAGAGTGACGATGCTTGTCCCACCATGAACCTGGTTGGTCGGTCAATAAATTGATGTAAGGGAACATGCAGAGCTAGGTCTAGAAGCTCAGTGACAAAGCTCCCTGTAGCAACATTACAGAAGAAATTTTACCAGTCAACATTTGGAAGGTTGAAGTCCCCAATCTCTAAACATCTATTTGTCGAGTGGGTACGGACGAAATCAATTGGGCCCCTCGCAATACTATCTGGCTTCTATAAACCATCACAACTTTAAGCTGTGCATAAGAGATCCGCAAAGTAACCGCGAGCGCCTCAACGGTCCTGTCTGGGGAACGGAATGTATGCGTTTTTAAAATGGATAACGCAGAGTTAACATACAAAGTGATGTTGCCTCCGGGATGAGCGGAACCGCGGTCAAGTCCCAGCAGTGCGTAATCTCTCAAGCCAGTTTCCCCGTCTGTGATATCGTCAGACAACCACGTCTCAGTGAACTCGAGAATATGTGGACGACAGTCATCGACAATAGCACCGATCACGCACAACTTGTTTCGCAGGCTACGCACATTACTGAAGATCACCTGAAGAAAGCTGGTACCATGAGTGCGACCAGAACGGGCGCCGATAGGATGGAAATGGACCGTCGGCTTACCACCCGACCGTTTTCTCAAGCTTCTCGACGAGCCTTAATGTTTTTAACAGCATCTCTCATTTTCAACCCCTCCGCCAGAGGAATGGATGGATGCACAACAATATCAGTGCCTTTGTGTTTATAAGTGAATCGTAGGAGAGCCTGACGTTCCTCTGGCGTGGACAAAACAACTAGCAGTAGGCGAAGTTGATTTGATCCGTCGACTGTCCAACTACTAAGTCTAGTAAATTTCACACAGTAACCCCGGAAACCCCGGTATCAGTAGCTTAGTAGCGCAAACTTTGAACGGTTGAAGGTCATCTAGAATACGATGTCCTGTGTGAGTAGCAAAGGACCCGCTGACATTCCTGAAGATAACACTACAATCAGTGTACGAGTCACCGCGAGTCGGGATATTTACAGCATGCGACACGGATAAAGGTGCTTGTGCTTCTTCATCTAGTGGTGTGAACTCTGCGGTTGTACTATACTCTACCTGAGAAGATGAGACGGTAGTGCTTGAGTTGTGGGGAATGAACATGGAAGAAGGGAAGTATGCTCTTTATCTGCTTTTGAATACTCCATCTTCTTACCCTTCTGCTTTTTACAGACAATCGCAGACTTCGCTTCACCATAATTAACAGCTAAATGAAGGACGATGTCCGAGAGATCAATATTATCTAGCACACTATTTGTGGGCTGAGAATATGTCGAGGTTTCCAAGACAGTCGAATTCCCCAAATCCCCACTTTTATCCTTCCTGAGTTATCGTGAGCTATCCAGGCGCTTCATAATCCAATCGACTTTTGTGTCTAGAGTAGACTACAGAGGCAGGAGGCCATCCAGAGAAATATGACTATCCTTTGTTAGTGAGCGGCGCTCCAACTTACATTTTGAGCACTCGTTACAGCTGTAAAGAAAATCCTCGTTGGTAGCTATGAGAGCATAATGCTTCCGACCTAAGCAAGTACATGACTTATGGAACCACCGCCTACAGATGTCACACTGCATGCCTCCCGACGAGTCGGGAACTGCTTTGAGACATCGCGCCTTGCCACATATGACCATCGAGTAAATGGAAAGAGGACCGGGAATCCGAGAAGGCTCTTTAAGACCATCGTAACACAAAGGAATCAGAGAAGGGTGAATCAAGCAGATATGAGTGACGAAAAGAAATCGTAAACCAGTTGACCGTAACCAGCTTTGCAGTCTACGAGAGCGGTATTCGGAACGACAAGGAGTGACACTTTTGTACTGAGGTGAACTTACTCGATCGCACATGATTGGGGGCATGTTGGTGGCGAATCGTATATGGCTAAATGTTCAGTTCAGTGTTATTCAAACGCTGTATCTACCAAAAGATTTGGATAAGAGGAAAATCATCATGGTCCAAGTGCCTGAAATTAGCGCATTCCACGAACAGCAATTGTTTCATCACACTGGCGAGAACACAGCGCTCCTCGTCTTCCCCAGCAACCAACTGCGTTATCTCGATTCCATACTACGAAAACTACACATTCCTTTTATTATAAATAAATTATAGCCTATCTCTAAGGGATATGTAATTTGTTGATGATTTTTATGTTTACTTCGTTGTAATAGCTCCGGTTGTTGAGTTATCATTTAAATCCTAGATCTCTCTAAACTTGCTATCTAATCCTTCAATACCGACTTTAAAATCTGCTGTACTGAAGTTATACTTATATATATATAAGGATTAAATAGCAAATTTAGTGAGAACTAGGGTTTAAATAATAACTCGATAACCGCAGCTGATAGAACGAAGCAAACTTAATAATCCAGATCAATACATTAAATGCACCCTAAGAGACAGGCTATACTTTATTTATACAAATAAGAAAGTATAGTTTTGGTAAATATGGAATCGAGAGAACGCAGTTCGTTTCTGGGGAAGACGGGAAGCGCAGTGTTCCCGCTAGTGTGATAAAACAATAGCTGTCCGGGGAATGCGTTGTGGTCATTCACTACTCCACTTCGCATGATACAGATTTTTCCCCGGTCGAGCATGTGCGTGTTGAAGAAGCGACCACCATTTGCACGCATTCTGTCTTACTTCTTAAAGTCTACGTCAAGCATGTTGGTGGATTTGGAAATATGAGACCCGGTTATCTTGTGGCAGTTCGTTTCGAATAAGGAAACGCCCTTGACCAACCTCCGCAATCGAAGCATGTAGCCATTCTAGATCTATGTAATTGTTGGCTGCGATGCGGGAGGAATAAGAAGTGGGCCAGTGTACTGATACGAAGGCTCCATGGTCATAATGCCTTGTTTCACTGCGAAACACAGAATGTACGACTACTTTTTTGCCCCTGATTTTCACTGGAAAATCTCCTCTGTGAACTATATTCTCTATACGACGCAATATTAAACGACGTGGATGTCTAGGAAAGGAAAGCATAGTTGAGGATTCAATCCAAATGTCTGTTGTCAACTACCTAAGGCTAACTCAGTGACAAAGACGCAAGAAAGCAAATGGTCTATACCGATTCTTTGTTCGCAGTTTAACTAATTAGGCATGAGAATACGTAGTGCAATCGCATGCGTTAATGTTTATACTTTTTCCCTACGAATGTCGCAAGCATAGAGCCTGGTCACCTAGCTGTTAACGAATTTGCATGCAATAACTACATCAACGGCTCCGCACACCTCCTTGTGAAGAGGAGAAATTCGAGAAAACAAGGAATGGGTGATACATTAGGATTTAGCGGCATCTAACAAATACCCACGCGAAGTTCACTCCAGTTAGGCGAAAAGCGTTGACATTCGGAGTGATAAATATCACTCAAATGTAAGATAATACGTTGAAATATAAACACCTGACATATACGGGTATGTCTACACTGTGTTTCTGACCCCAAAATTTGGCCGGAAATCAATAGAGTAGACGGCTAAATAACACTGCAAGATGATCTCGACAGGGCTTCCGAGTGCTCGGCTCAGAACCTAATTTAGTTTAGCCCTGTTACGTGCGAAATAATGAGCATACGCCACAAGTGCGCCTATTATTATCGACTGAGAGAACACGTCCTGCAGTACGCATCTCATGAAAGTAATCTCGGGGGTGCTCATGCAGAACTATCTCGGATGCTCAAAGCAGGTCAAGATGTCAGTGAAAACAGCTAGCCAACACTTGGACCTACTGAGGAGGGTGTTTGGCCGGTTTGATCCTGCCTTCTTTTCGAAAACACTCCGCTTACGTTGGGACACTGTCTGAATATCCTATTCAGATGTGATATCCTTGGCAAAACATGACCTCAATGCTCTTTAGAAGCCACAACGCAGAGTGCCAAAAATGCTAGGAGATTGCTCCAACTCCATTACCAGTTGCGATCAAAGAGTTTAGGAGATTTTAGTGCACAATATCGGCACCTGCGAGATGACCTCATGTTTGTGTATCAGACCCTTAAGCATTCCAATCACATATCCCTCCTCATTATGAAACTCAACCACAACACCTCATTGAGTGTCACTAATTCAAATTGACGGCATCCTTACAAGGCCGCCGGAACTTTTTCTCAGTTCGTAGATCAGCCGTGGAACTTACTTCCATATTTTTTTATTATCTGTTTCTACGCTATCCGAATTCAAACCTCGACTTGATGATGCATTACTGGGACACAGGATTATGTAACCCGACAAAGTGCACACCTGAAATTTGCCATAATTCCACCACTGTACGTTTTTAGTTTTGATATATAGATTTTGTTGTGCGGACCCCAACCGGTTCCACCCCGCACGGTAATGAGAACGCCAATGACCAGCCGGACCGATAATTGTAATGCGTTGGAACATGGCTATACAAACAGGGCGAAGCTGAGCTACTAAACACATCCTAACTAACAACAATATCGAAGATGGTTACTATCAATTTATACTACACAAACCAGTTCAATTCTGCGTTGAACTTTGCTGCTGAGCCTCACATAGATTAGCATTCAAACTCACATTGAGTGCAGTCTTCTAAAAATCGATCGAGCAGTGATTCGCTGCCGTCGTATCCCTAACACCTCTATCTGCTTAAAGTGGTTTACCTGGGAGTTGTAGAGCTGTTTCTACAGGGGAATCCACCTAGTTCCACTTGCGTCCGCGAACATGATGATTGGAACTTCGGGCAAAACAGCAGTGTCTTCCGTACAGGTGACTTGTAACCACACGAGCATTTAGAACAGGTACGGCCACTATTGTTCCAGAAGACACATGACACAGGATGCTTTGGGTAACTTTAACTTCGCAATGCAATCGGTTCCGGGACGAGTAGATTATTGATCTCACTGGTTACCAACTGAAAGTTGTAGAGCATTTGTTTACATTCGTGATAAATCCACTGTTGCTTTGTTCTCTTGTGTTGTAACAGGCGTTACCTACAGTGTCAGGCGCTACAGCAGTCAATGTGCTGATAAGCACCGAACTCCCTCTGTCTCCACCTGAAGAGTTCAAATAAACACGAAACCTCGGACGCTGTGCAATGCGGGGTGTTCCGTGGCATCTAAAAGTCCCTGCAGGCTGAACAGCACTGCAGTGTAAATGTGTCATAATGTCCCACATTGTTGAAACTGAGAGCGCAGTGCAGTTTGGTGAGTGAGCAATAGAGAATACTCGCAATTTTCTACATCGGTCTACCCTATGGAATGATACCGTTCACGCACATCTTAAGACGCCACACTTCCCTGTTAATCCGAGGACAGGCAATAGAACTTATGTCGAAATTTAATTTTAATTTAGCAACTGGTGTGTATCAGGTGCACCCTCCAAGTGAGTTTCATAACCGTATCTTCCTCTCGTATTGGAGACGCTGCACCTCATTCCAACAGTGCAATCAATCGTCGGGCATAACATCTTTCAAGTAAAAAAGATGTTTGGGTAATCCATTGAGAGTCCAATGAGCATTCACTGTTCTGTGGTCTTCACGATGTGTTCGATAAATCATCCGATGTTCCTTTGTGCAAGCTCGCCGAACGCATTAGTCTTAAAAGCCGTTGTTGCTTGCTGCCTCTTGTCATTGGCGCTAAAAGCCAACCACAAAATCCATCAGCCCGCACCACTCGTGCAGTCCATTAGCGGACAAGCTGCTCGGTCGTTAGGTGAGAGTGAGCAATCGCCGCCGGTCGGTTGTGCGTTTGCGTTGTGATAGCCGCGAACGCCGTCTTTTCGGACACAAACTCACACTCGTGCCATGCGCGAGTGATTATCCTCCCCCGTCCAGTTGACAGGTAGGCAGTGGACGGGTCCAGTTAGGCTAGGGCGAAATGCATTAGGGTTGGCAAGCCTAATTGCACTCAGCTTCGCCAAATTAGTCGATTACATCATTCGAGTCCAAACGCATGTTTAACATCTCGGTTTGTCACCTCGTTCCATGGAGCGAAACATGCAAACCTCTCTTGTGCCCGTTTATTGGCAGTATACTAAGAATTGCGATCCAGAAGACGAAGAAAAACTTTTTATGATCTCTAAACAATAAGATAAAGTTGCTAATAAACACCGGCTCCTCGTTTGCTGTTGGAAACAATTTCGTAAATGTCCTCTTATGGAAAGATTGACGGTGGAGTAGACATAAAAGGTAGGCTATCGCTGGAAAACCAGAAACCGTAGTATGCAGCGGCTTTTCGGCTGCGCGTAACCAACTTGGCAAACTACATTAGTCTGAGGGACGGCTAACACTGGCGCTTAGCTTACGCTTCGTAGGAAGACCCTCAGGCTCTATTTTCTATTAAGTAACCAAAAGAACCTACCCTTCCCAATTAGTTATCCACATGATACACAGTAAAATTTCCGACACTGACTACCTCCATATCATGATCACCTCTATAACTTGACTTTTTCATTGCCAGAAAATCTACCATGTAAACCTTATGGATGCAGACATCTGTATATTGATCACTTTGGTACACTTCCTTGAGTGGTTAACTTCCGGAGGTTTTACTGTATGTTGGGTGAGCTTTTTTCTGCAGAAGTAAGTTTACAGTTGCCGTGTCTTAAACAGCATGTAATATAATTTAAGGTCTTTGTTTCGTAGGTCGCCGGTCCAATTGCTTGCAGCTCGTTTATTCGACACAAGTGTTTGTGCGCAGCGAATTCCAGGCGTAGTCAATGGTGAGTGATCGCATGGGTTGGTGGGAGAGATTGGGTGGCAAAAGTACCTATTGATTGCTTTGGCTATGACAATTTAGAAATAACTGGATGCCGTCTGTTCTCTGACCCAAGGTATTTATGCGGCCGGTATCACCTATAGTGGATTTACGCAGGTACTTTCGTCAAATGGATCTAAGTGAACTGGTACCTACGAGGCGTTGGTTTTCGAGTATCCACAGGACTTTATAGGCTCCACATGAAGACGTGGTATTTTATTGTCCCAACGCAAGCTCATACTGTCTGTAACTGGAACTAGCTAGTTCAGTCATTCCATTCTCTCCACGTCATGGTTTTAGGTATAAGTACGGAGATCGCTGCTGGTTGCGTAAGGTGAAGTGATACCCTAGTCATGTCAAGTAAACCAGTCTTAATACAATTTATTCTCAGCACAAACATTTTGAATTCGGACTTATAGCGCATCTGCCAGTGCACTCACTGTAAACCAAATAAATTAATGAATGTTATATTTCGGTACTTGGTCTGATGTCGCTCCCACGGTCCAAGATCGGTAGGGAAGGCCCCTGCGCTGAGTCTTGGTTGTAATCATCCATGAGTCATTCAGGAATTCTAGTACCTGTGCAGCTATATTTGCTGTCGTGTGATCGAAGATAGGACCACGAGGGGATTTTGCCAACGTCCGCCGCCTGTGGCGCCGATGAGACATGACTCTCGTCCTAAGGGACAGAGCTTACTACGCTGCCGTCCGTTCAACCGTCCTATACGATTGTGAAACCTGATTGCGTAGGCTTTTGCATACAAATCGGTTTTGTAGGCTTTTATTGCAGTAAACTTTCGCTCTCGATGAAAGTGCTTCTTTAGACCAAGTGAATCGGTACACAGTTGGCTTAGAATTTTATGGGAAAGTAGAGTGAAGGCTGCAAGAAAAAAAACACGAAACATTGGATAATAGTGGTACATGTCGGTAAACCAAGTGGTCATGCTAGCGTAACAAACTGCATCGAGCGTTTCTCATTGATCCGCTTCGTTTACAAATGAGGCGTTCTTGTTCATGCGGCAGCCGATTAACGTTTGTTTGTGTTCGTCCGCCGACACCTTTGCTGACCGGCTGAGTTAAGACTGCCCGTCAGGCGTTTGATAATTCCACCCCGTCCGTTCTGTTTAGACAGTTATTAGTCGTAGTAATCGCTATCGCCACAACAATCAACCTTTGGCTTGTTTTCCGTAATCCTCTCTTGATTATTTCGAGCATATCTCAGCCAATTTCAGGTCCCGCACCTGGCGAGTGTGCGGTCACCGCTGAATCCCTTAAAAGGACCTTGTATGCATGCTCATTTCTCGGTGAACGTGAAATGTACCTCTTGTGTTCTGCTATCCTCTTGCATAGCGCTCTCCCTATTCGACCTAAATACACATGCGCACAGTCTTTGCGACTGATGCTATAAACACATTTGGTCATCCTAACAATTGGAAGCGGAGGCTTCAAAAGCATCAGTGCTGAAATGAGCGTTTGACAATTTTGAAAACCACTCTTACTGTCGTCTTGTTTCGTACTCGCCTGACTGTCTCTGAGGTTCTCATTTTATATGGGATCCCTACCATCCCAATCCACTCCGTTGCGCGGTGCGGATGTGGATTTAAAGCTCCCTGCAACTGGCGTTTCACTCAACGCCTCGGATATATACTGTCTAGCAATTTGCTTACCGCCTCCTTACGAGCGGTCTTCCTGTCCTGTTCCCATGTATTTAGAGTCTGGGTTCTGTGAAATAGAGAGAAGGCGATAGCAGCACAGACTTGTTTTGGATGACCCGTACGGTAATGGAGCACTGCGTCTGTATCTGTCGGCTTGCGGTACCTCGTGGTGTTTAGCCGTCCACCTTTCCTATGAACTAGGCAATCAAGGAGTGGCAGTGTGCCACTGCAAGGTTCTTGTTCCATAGTAAAATGTGTTACCATTAATGGAGTTCAAATGGTTTAGAAATGAATCCTTTATATGCCGCTGTATAATATCAAGTGTAGTTATCATCTGCGTAGTGCAACCTGATCATCTGCTTGATAGACATAAAGCGGCTAGTTACGTTCGACCATCGCTGCCTTCGAATCGCAGTTCATATCTAATGGTAATACCGCGTGAGCAACGAGAGTGTTCCGTGTCGTGTAGCTGGTGCAGCATGAGCGAGTGAACCGCTCAGCGTTTTTATATCACGTACTCGTTAATCCTGTCGCGATCATCTGGCAATGCTACTTAGTCGTCTACTTGTTTGACTGATAGCCATATCTTGAGGCCGCCTGCAAAGGGTAGAATATTTGAAGTCAACATTCCAGCGAGCTGGTTCATCATCACAAGGAATAACCGTGCTCCCAGTACTGAGGCTCAACGGACTCCAAAATTGATATATATCAGGTCAAACAGAGTGTTACGAACCCGCATATTTAATCGTCGTTGAAGTAGGAATGAATGAATTCAACCCAGCTTAAGGGTAACGATTCTATAAATCCGAATCTTTTGAAGAAGAAACCAATGATCAAGACGATCAAGTGGTTTTGAGCAATCGAATCAAACGGCCTGGACGCTTTCTCAAGCATCCACGGGTTTCGGCCCACTATATGGCCAAACAAAAGATTCGCGGTACATGAGCCGTTTTGGCGGAATCCATGCTGCCCTTGCAAGATGTTGTGGCACCTTTCTAAATATCCCATGAGTACAGCTGCAACAACAGATTCTATGACCTTAGCAAGTAGAGGAAGAAGCTTAATCAGGTAGTAATGTGCAGGCGCTATACATTTGCTTCCCTTGTAAATGGGGGTGGCTCTCCTACGCTTCCAAGTAGTAGGAACCTGCATCTCGTCGTGGGAACGATGGAAAACCTGAGACAATGGTACAGCAATGCCCGTGGTAGCTACCATGAACGACAAGGGGTCTAGGCTGTTTCAGCCAAGTGAACCATACACGAGTAGTAACATCAGTTGTTTAAGCGCATACTTGAGTATCAAGGAGATGTCGCTAAATGCTGGTAGCGATGAAATATTTAAGAATTATATGCGATGATGATGCGTTCTGAAAGTACAAGCGAACTGATGTTTAAAAACCCCATTGGTTTCTTGGCCAGTTCGCGATTGTCCATAGGCAGTTTCTAGCGGCGTGATGCCATGTTCTACTCTGCGATGTTTGTTACCATGCTTGTATAGTAGCGGGGTGTGGAACAACCATCAGCTTAGCATTGGCACGAAGCTGATGGTGTACAAATCCATGGTACTGTCCGTTCTTCTATACGGCAGTGAAACGTGGACGATGTACCGTCGGGATGTGCGATATCTCGAGCGGTTCCATCAGCAGTGTCTGCGACGAATTTTGCGCATCGGCTGGGGCGCCTGAGTTGCAGACACGGAAGTGTTGCGCTGAAGTGGGATGTATGCAGTGGACTGCATACTTTTACTGCGACACCTGAGATGGCTCGGTCATGTGAGCCGTATGGATTCGGCGCGGATACCGAAACAACTCTTATACGGTCAGCTGAGTATAGGGAAGCTGCACGAGGCGAAGCCAAAGTTACGTTACCAGGACATGATTAAAGGGAGCCTCACACGTTCTAATCTTGATTGCAGATCATGGGAATCGAAGGCGGTTGATCGGCGTGCGTGGCGCGATCTGATCACGAAGGCAGTTGCCGAAGTGCGGGAGAAAGCCCTCATGCATGCAGAGAAGAAGCGGCAGTTGCGGAAGCGGCAAGCACCAATGAATTGTACTCCATCGACATTGAGCGCATTGTGCAGTAGAACATGCGGTCGCGAGTGCCTTAGTCAGGCAGGCTTAGTGAGCCATGAGCGAGGCCAATCTGGACTACTACCGAAGCGACGACGGGTTCTGCAGATAACATAAGCGAACCGGCGCAGCGTTTGTAGGCACGCTGAATTCGATTTACCAACCGCGTGCTTGCATGCTAAGTCTCTTTATTTCTGGTGGTGTGTTTACAGTTTTTACTTTAATGCTTTTCTTTCTCATATAAATATCTCCCTGTACTCTATTTCATTAACTTGCACACATCGCCTAAGCCAATTGTATTCGATTTCCATCACATTTTTTTGTTCGTGGCATTCCGTAAACTATACTTCCTGACCTCGTGCACTTATCTAGGACCTGTTTGTAAACAACTTATTACATATGCTATTTAATTAAGGTTTATATCACCGTTTCCTTTTGCATTTATCGAGTTTTTCTCTTTTTCTTTCTCTCTCTCTCTCTCAAGTGTTTGGCTGTTGTTTGATATCCCCGGTGCGGATGCGCTTGATGTACATGTTGACAAGGTGCCTACCTGTCTATTACCCACTACCTCGTCCATACTAGCTCCAGGAGACAGTTGGTCGTTGCTGGAGGGGACAGGGTGCACGGTCCTTGTGACCGTGTTAGGCTCGAAGAGTGGTTCCAAACACCCAGTGTGGAGCGGACTACGGTCCAGCCACCGCCTTGTGTGCGCTTGATTCCCAAATACAGTGTGCTTGTGTTTGCCTGTGAAGGAGTGTGGGCCAGCCCCGTTGATGAAACGTGGTTCCCATCCGCATGCCTCCCGGTCTTATTCCTTCGGATTTCCACTGGATATGGGGTGTGTGGTTGGAGCTGTGGGTGGTGCAGCGCAAGCCATCCATGGTCCCTCCGTAGGCGCAGGCGTCCTGTGGATTGCCACAGCGACAGGCAAATCCGAAACCGGAGGCCGCCAACCATAGTAGCGGGAGAGTCTATGGTGCGCTGAGGCTGGTGGTGGCTAGATCCTGACAGATGATCTAACCACTGCTGCTACTGTTGTGCCATAGTCTCATAACCTGGGCGCCTCCACGTGGCGACCGCTGGGTGGGAGTTGGGTTTCGCCCTTCTCCCTGCTAAGATCCAGGACACCAATCCGCATGAGTCGGCTAACTGACCATGTGCTAGACTCGCTGCCTTTCGGGGGTTCATTTAATCGAAGGCTTTGGCTGAGGACCCGAGTCGTTCTCCTGTCAGGATTGGGCGACCTGGCAGTATCCTAGTCCATCCTCTCCGGAGGTTAGGAAGTGGTCGATGGCCCACTTCCCGTAAAACCTAGCCATGGGAGAAAACAGGTTTACGGGTTATATTCTCAATGCTCGATTGGCGTTGAGCACGAGCGCCACGCATTTTCTCTGACGGTGGGAGGACACCTCCGGGTGTTCAATGGTTTGCTACTGCCCGCCTCAAGCCAGGCAGCCCCTGGTCAAATTAGTGCAAACCCACGAAAAGCCCACCTGCGTCTGGTCGTGGTCGCAGGTGCGTATCCTTCTACGGTCGCAAAACATATGATAATTGTTCCAGAACCTCAATGGCTGCGTGTGACGGCCGTCAAGCAGATCCCAATCTGTCCCTGCAATCACATTCCCGAGCTGCATCTGCTCTCCACTGCCTTGTGGGTCAGGCTATTGAGCCAAAGGCTCCGGGTGGAGTCCCTCAAGCAAACCTCCGAAGCACAACGACCACCTCGCGTGCGATTGCCCACCAATGCAATCGTATTCCTGCGCGCAAAGCACTCAGCATCGGGTGCTGGAACGTACGCACACTACTGGACCGGAACTCCAGCGAGAGCCCGGAGCGACGCACTGCACTGGTCGCAATGGAGCTGGCGCGCTACCACATCGATATTGCGGCGCTCAGTGAAACTCGGCTCGCTGAGCAAGGTAAGTTACATGAAGCAGGTGCTGGCTACACATTCTATTGGATGAGGAACGCCGCCTCAGCACCACGTGATCATGTGGTCGGATTTGCAATATCCGATCGCCTGAATGGCCAGCTGGTGGGTGAACCAACGGGCATCAGCGCGCGACTGATGACTGTTCGCCTCCGACTCGGAAGAGGTAAGTTTGCTACTTTTATAAGCGCGTACGGTCCGACCATGAGTTATCCTGATGACACATGTGATCAGTTCAACACTGAGCTATCCTCCGTGATACGGTCTGTGCCGAGGAGTGACCGGCTATTTCTGCTAGGTGATTTCAACGCGCGTGTTGGGCGTAATGCATCGGTGTGGACAGATGTTATCGGCGCGCACAGCATTGGTTCAGCGAATGCGTACGGTGACAGGCTGCTCTCACTGTGTGCCACTCACAGCCTGACGATCGCGAACACTCGGGTTGCACTGAGTGCGATTGAAATAGCAACTTGGACGCACCCACTGAGTGGTCACGCTCACCTGCTCGACTATGTCATCGCAAGTCAGCGTGATATACGTGAAGTGCGCATGACACGTGTACTGCATGGAGCTGAGTGTGGCACTGATCACAAATTGGTTCGGACCAAACTGTACATATATTTTCGTAAATCTATTTATTGCACTGCCGCCGTGAATCGGCGTAAATTTAACATTCTCTCCCTCGGTACTGGGGCGAAACGAACTGAGCTGGAGAAGGCGATGGCTGCACGCCTGTATGATGTGGACTGCATAGCCACAGTGGGCGACCTGTGGCACCACATTCGCGATCAGATGACAGCCGCTGCCGAGGAGACCATCGGACGCGCAAACTGTAAACGGCCTGATTGATTTGATGAGAACAACGCGATGATTCGTGCATTGGTGTAGGGAAGAATGTAGCATTTGCTGCACATGTGGCAGACTCCGGTGACTTTGGAAACAATGGTCAGTTTCGCAAAATTCGACGGCGACTGACCCGAGAGCTCCGTCGCATTAAAATGCATGGTAGACGGAGAAGGCGAAGCAGATGGATTGCTACGCCGGACGCCGCCAACACAAGGAATTCTTTGATTCCTTGAAGACGTTATATTGACCGAGATTGGAGCAGCTGAGGACACTGATCGATGGTAGTTCAGGTGCTAACTGCACCCAGACTGCAGACATAATGCAGATCTGGCGGAAACACTTTGACTGCCTCATGAACAAACGTTCAGAGATCGACTGACTTACAATGAACCGCCTAAAACAGCATGATGTGAAGGCGGAGCTCGCGGATACGCCGACACTGGATGAGACGCAGAGAGCACTTGCTCAGCTGCGAAACGGCAAGTGTGCCGGAGGTGACGGGATCCCACCTGAAGTATTGAAACACGGCCTACCGCGTTGTTGACTGCGCTGCACCACTTGGTGCCACGCATGTGGATTGAGGAGGAGGTGCTCCTGAGCTGAAGGATGCCCTTGTGCTACCACTATACAAGGGCAAAGGTAGCAAGCAATTTTGCACGAATTATCGTGGCATCAACTTGCTGAGTTGTGTGGGCAAGGTTATGGCCCGAATCCTGCTCAAACGCCTCGTCAGTCAGGTTGTAGAATCTAACGTGGCGGAGGAGCAGTGTGGATTCCGTTCGGGTCGCAACACTACAGATTTGATGTTTGTGGCTCGTCAGTTGCAAGAGAAGTGCAGAGAACGACACCAGCCATTGTACTCACTTTTTGATGATTTCTCCAAAGCATTTGATACGGTGAACCGCCAGGCATTGTGGCTGGTGTTGGGTAAGTTTGGTTGCCCGCGTAAGTTTGTAAGTTTAATTGAATGTCTGCACAGTGGTATGCGAGCGAGGGTGCAGCTGAGTGGAGAGACCTCTGATGACTTTGCAGTTGTCTCTGGTGTGAAGCAAGGCTGTGTCTTAGCTCCTGCCCAGTTTAATATCTATCTTCATGCAATGTTGTCTTGTGCTTTTGATGCAGCTTGTGCTTACGGTGTTCGTGTGGAGCACCGTATTGATGGTGGGTTGCTGAACATCTGTCGCTTCGGTGCGAGAACTCTAGAGTGTGAGACAACTATCCGTATGTTGCTGTTTGCTGACGACTGTGCGTTGTTTTCACACAGCGCGGATACGTTGCAGCACATGACTAGTGCTCTGTCTACGACAGCGGCCAAATTCGGTCTCACCATAACACAAGCAAAACTGTCTGTCTCTTTCCGCCTTCACCGGAGGTGCAATCTTCAATATTGCCGCGAATCAGCATTGGTGCTGAAGTATTGGAAACCACCTCCCGTTTAAGCTACCTTGGGAGTGTGATGTCGACTGATCAGCAGCTACACGTTGAGTTGCGTAATCGCATGTCGAAGGCAGCAGCGGCAATCGGGAAGCTAGAGTACCGAGAGTGGAACAACCATCAGCTTAGCATTGGCACGAAGCTGATGGTGTACAAATCCATGGTACTGTCCGTTCTTCTATACGGCAGTGAAACATGGACGATGTACCGTCGGGATGTGCGATATCTCGAGCGGTTCCATCAGCAGTGTCTGCGACGAATTTTGCGCATCGGCTGAGGCGCCTGAGTTGCAGACACGGAAGTGTTGCGCTGAAGTGGGATGTATGCAGTGGACTGCATACTTTTACTGCGACACCTGAGATGGCTCGGTCATGTGAGCCGTATGGATTCGGCGCGGATACCGAAACAACTCTTATACGGTCAGCTGAGTATAGGGAAGCTGCACGAGGCGAAGCCAAAGTTACGTTACCAGGACATGATTAAAGAGAGCCTCACACGTTCTAATCTTGATTGCAGATCATGGGAATCGAAGGCGGTTGATCGGCGTGCGTGGCGCGATCTGATCACGAAGGCAGTTGCCGAAGTGCGGGAGAAAGCCCTCATGCATGCAGAGAAGAAGCGGCAGTTGCGGAAGCGGCAAGCACCAATGAATTGTACTCCATCGACATTGAGCGCATTGTGCAGTAGAACATGCGGTCGCGAGTGCCTTAGTCAGGCAGGCTTAGTGAGCCATGAGCGAGGCCAATCTGGACTACTACCGAAGCGACGACGGGTTCTGCAGATAACATAAGCGAACCGGCGCAGCGTTTGTAGGCACGCTGAATTCGATTTACCAACCGCGTGCTTGCATGCTAAGTCTCTTTATTTCAGGTAGGTGGTTTCCAATTTTGTCCTAATGCCTTTTTTCTCAAATAAATATCTCGTGGGCCATGAGCGAAACCAATCGGGACTTTTACAGAAGTGACGACGGGTCCTGCAGAGAAGTATTCAAAACCGACTCAGGATCTGTAGATAAGCGGCATTGTTTCTACTAACCGCGTGCTTGCATGCTAAGTCTCTTTATTTCAGGTGGCGGGTTTGCAATTTTGCCTTAATGCTTTCCTTTCTCATACAATTGTCTACCTTTACTCTATTCCATTAACTTGCACAACTCGCTTAAGCCAATTGTATTCGATTTCCATCACTTTTTTTTGTTCGTGGCATTTCCGTATAGTATACTTTCTGACCTTGTGAACTTATCTAGGATTCGTTTGTGAACAACTAATTTCATATGCTCATTAACTTATGGTTTATGCCACCGTTACCTTTTGCATCAATCGAGTTATCTTCTCTCTTTCTCTCTCTCTCTCTCTCTCTGTGAAGTGTTTGGCTTTTGTTTGATATCCCAGCTGTAGCTGCGCTTGATGTACATGTTGACAAGGTACCTACCTGCCTATTACCTACTACCTTATCCAAACTGGCTCCAGGAGACAGTTGATCGTTGCTGGAGGGGACGGGGTGCACGGTCCTTGTGGCCGTGTTAAGATCAAAGAGCGGTTCCATGCAGTCAATGTGGGGCGGACTACGGTCCAGCCGCCGCCTTGTGTGCGCTTGATTCCTATATACAGTGTGCTTGTGTTTGCCTGTGAAGGATTGTGGGCCGGCTCCGTTGATGAAACGTGATTCCCATCCGCATGCCTCCCGGTCTTATTCCTTCGGGTTCCACTGGATATGGGGTGTGTGGTTGGAGCTGTGGGTGGTGCAGCGCAAGCCATCCATGGTCCCTCTGTACGCGCAGGCGTCGTGTGGCTGGCCACAGTGACAGGCAAATCCGAAACCGGATGCCGCCAACCATAGTAGCTTAGGATTGCAGCGGAACCTCTTTGTTAAATACAGCTTGTATTTTGCTTGTTCTGTGCAGGATAGTTTGACGTAGTGCTTTCTCTCGTTTACGTAAAAATTTCTAGTTTCCGTCCGTTGGATATGATTCATATGCATTCCAACGTAAAACCTTTGCTGGACATTTGTTTCCGGGTCTTGCTACTCGGGACTAATTTTACGTTTTTACAGTAAGGATTTTAGTATCTGATTCGCTTGTTACTAACATGTTGAACTGACTGACAAGCTTTCCTCAAGAGATAACAAAGTTTTCCTCTGCAAATGGCCGATCAGTGATATGCATAAAGTCGGATAGCATGTTAATATACAGAACCCTCCAATTTCCTTGTTGGACTGTTTAACATGGCAGATGTAATGGAAAAGCTGTGTCGCATGATCATCGCACGCCAAGGGGCTACGCACTGTCATGGTGTCGACCATAAGTTCCTCATTGGTGAAGACCAGGTCCAAAACGGTCAGCTTGTTCCTCGTCCTGAATCACTTAATGTGGTTATGGAGTGGTAGTCCAGCGACTAATTCGGCCGTAAACTGATTGTCAGATGAGTTCGGAACTTCCACTGCGTGTATGTTAAAGTCCTTTACAAGGAGAACGTGGACGTTAGGCTCCACCAAGACGGTGGTTTGTGCAGGTGATAGACGATTATCTATTTCCAGTGAACGTAAGAGGAAGGTATAAGGGGACAACTAAACACAAAACACCACGGCTCAGTTGCACACGACACCAGTAACTCCACAACTTGAACTAATGCGTCCTCATCTACTTGAAAACTTACCTCACTGCGGTAATACAAAATTGTGCCACCTCCCATACTAGATCGATCTTTATGTAGGACAGATAAACCAGCTAGAGCGATCTCCGCCTCCGTGAATTAATCATTCAGCCAAGTCTTGGTTAGCATTAAACCGTCTATACACGTTGAGGCTTGGCGAGATTGTAGCTCCGACATTTTATTGCAAAGCCTTTGAGCAATGGTGTGTATGTAAGTGATTGCTCCAAATTTTGAAGTGCATATGAAGGTGCGACTGAAAAGTTTGAGCTTTTGCTGACACTCATAAATTCGGCAACTAAGCATTCTTTTGGTGAACTGCTGTCACTAAAGTTTGAGCCATTTCATATTAGCTTATCGAATGATAAAAGAATGAAGCCTCGATTTTAATAATTATTGGGAAATTAGTTGCTGCTTCAACAGTTCTTTGTGTCTCGCTATGGTATGCTTGACAACTAAGACGTATTAGAGCTACTGTTAGACACCGGGGACTTTTTTCTCTGTCGGTAATCAGGTGTCTGATATTGAACGCTTTTATTCGTACATCTGAAGGAAGGCACTTGATCCACTTATACCAGGTTCCACGTGTATCTTGCACCATGTGTTTGAACTAGAACACAATCTTTAACACATTGGGACCGCACCCTTTGTACTTTGATGATGAGGGAAGTCTTACAAGCCATTTGGCGATTATGTCGTCCATCGAGTGCGCTTGACGGGTTTAGCGCCATTTCTGCCAATCATGGGCTTGTGCTTCACGGTTAATAGATGCTTCAGGTTCCGGTATGTCATGGATACAAATATGCTTTTGGTTATTACGATGGTTGCTTTCATTGTTGCCGCCGTTAAAACAGATATCGGGGAAAACCCGAATGTATCTTGAGCCAGTCCAAAGGCAGGTGGCTGATGCAAGTACCGCCTCAATCTCCTTTGTTGGCTGTAGCGTCATAGGTTACAACCGTAGTTCCCCGTAGTGGGTAGAGGTTGGACGCCGCACAATGCACATCACGCCAGCTAATTTAGCTTAGACGCCTATTAGTAGATATTTGACAACGCACGGTTTCCTGCTGTGCAATAGTTTATATTTTATGGAATTGGTTTAAGACTCAAGAACACCGTAACATACGATCGTTAGCGGCTCGTGGACTCATTTTGAAATACCCGGTTTGTGAGGGAGTGGAATTTGAAATTTGGGTGGCGTGATTGGCTCACTTACGGCTTTTGTTGCGCTACGTGTGGTGGAGTCAGTTGTAACCATAGAATTTACTCCTGGTGCTTGGGCAGGGGCAACTGATGCGTAGGTAGTCAAGTCTACATAGGTAGCCAGTGTGCTCAGTGTGCTGGCATAGGGTAATCCACAGAGTCGTTCTCATTCAATATAGACGGCCAGATGGAAGTAGGTTGTTAGTCTGATATCTGATTAGAGTTGTTAGTGTATCCAGCTTCACGGTATTGCCCTTACTTACGTGGTTCGGACAATATGTGCAGCTGTACAGCCTTGGGTGCCGAGTCTGGCTGTGGTTGAATCAGAAGGTTAGGACTTACTAAGCTTAGATTCTTAGACCAGCGCAACTACGTCATATAATTTCTGGGCCAACATATCACTATACCTAGCAAGTAGGACGACCCTACTGTATGTGCAGAACCTTACATAGTTCCATTTATTGTTTTCAATGTGCCTTGCATTTAAACCGACACGCTTGGCGTGATAATATGGGCTGCATCCAAAACACAAGCTACAGAATCGAACTGTTTTACCGCACCGGCATATGCTGCTTTGCTGAGTCTCGCAACGCTTCGTCTTAAGTTTGACTTCGTTTATCATGATGTTCACAGTTAAATTTAGGCCCATATATATAGGCACATATGCCCAGGTGCACGCACACACGTTGGAGTCAGGCGACCAGTCCTATGAACTCAACAGGTGAGCTGACACTGGGCGTGGCGCACGCTAGTCACAGAGGAATGGATGATGTGTCGGGCTTCGCTAAATAGCGGCTGCGACAAATCAAAATACTGGGTGATTTGCGGGCTTGGATATTGGATAAACAGCAGTGACGACCAAACACGGAATCAGATGTGCAAGCGCTTAAGGTAATCGGATAGTTTGGAGCAAGCTCTTTCGAGTTAGATTAATAAACCTAACGGAAACTTTAAAACTAGGCTATTTTGTGCTTGCAATTCCGTAACAACTCTGACCACATTTCTCACGGTGGATAAAGTGCTAAAGAGTTAGAACTAGTCCGACAATTTAATATCCACTTTGTGGTGCGGTTAAACCGGAATGGAATGAGTGCAAGCTCATTGTCGAGCAGTAAGATGGTGTAGGATATTTCGCAACGTTGTCGCAAGTTCTGATTTGGCCTCTCCGCTGGACAGAGTGACAAGCACACATTGTACTAGCAAGAGCAAATTATTAAAAATATTTCGGTGAATCTTGTTCATCAGTTCAAATTGACGGGCCTAACCTAGGCTAGAGTCAGCTAATTCAATGAAAACAGCTCCTCAGGAAAGCGTACGAGATCAAAATAAACATTCACAGACATATGGACGGCATAAGATTTTGAGAAAACCAGAGTTTGTGGTCACTGTGTCGTCTGCGGCGCGTCTCCGCTGTTTATTAGCAATGCGGACAACACCCCATATCTACCTGCTTCATCAGTCACGGTCCTAATGATCGGATTGGTTAAATAAACTGCAGTGAGAATCGTGGTCCACTTTTGGATTGCACGTCACAATTCATTCATAGGCTGATCAAAATAACCCCCAAACCAGCAACCATACTCACTTTTTACGTTTATTGTAATTGAGGCCATAACTCATCCCCCGTGATGAGATAATTCAGGAATGAATTTCTCTCATTTCGCTGTAGCAAATAGGTGAAACTTTGAACAACTCTGGATTTATTGTTCTCGAAGATTTCTGTAAGGGTGGGCAACCCGACCAAATGCAATGCTTCCTTTACTTTTAATAAAAATGTTAAACGACAGTACTTTACATCGAAAATCCCTCAGTAAATACGCACTGATCTATTGTATTATCATAAGGTTGATCTGTGTGCCTACGACGAACAAAATTTCCTCTTATGCCTTTATGCCTTTATCCATTCCACTGGTAATTAAGTGAATCAACGTGAAACGCCAGAAATGTTTTTCCAAGTTTACATGCAATTCCGCTGATAGACATAAACACTTCCGACAAAAGCTTTAATGAAACATCGTAACTCTTCTCGCCCAAATTATCTCCCATCGCTTTCCAACCAGGTTTTGAAGTATTGTGGAAAACGAGACCAGATAAGGTGAATGCGTCCTGCCGGACATAGCGTTGTCTCTATAACAGAGCAAAGTGACTGAAAGTGCCAAATTTCGGCGCGCGATTTCATTCGATTCGCGTAAATTCAACCGAGTACGCAGCTCCCACGCACATAGCGCAACAATGCGATAATGATGTACGCTACTTATTGACGCGACAACAATCTACCAAACCACTCATTCGGGTGCACAGGTGTGAACCACAATATCTTCCCACGACGCCCCCCACTTTCTGCAGTTAGCTGAAAATGTATCTATGAGCCTAGACTGCCTGTGCCTTTATGAAATTTCTGCATGTATTGCTCCCTACACCTGCTTCTTTCGGTTTTATCCAGATCGTCCATAATGCTTTCGATAGCCCGTGATTTACTTAGTTGTTGTTTCGTCAATCTGCTTGGGCCGAACCCTGGAGGCTCTAATAACGGCGTAATTGTCCGAGTTATTACACTTTCGATGAACGCCTTCCATGTTCTTCTTGACTCGGGCTCAATAATATTCCCGCTCGTGACACAGCCTCAGTTCGTGTCATTAGGCCTGCATTACTTATTTTTTTCATAGTTGCTGCGCCTGTTACTTATTCCAGTCGTTGTCGTTTCTGTGCTCTTATGTCTTCCGGGAGACCATTGTTTTCTGTCCCCATAAAATATAAAGAGGGAGCTGAGTATCACCCAGATTAGAGTTGCACTGATCAACTATGTACGACTCGCCAACTAGTTGAAACTTATCCAGTAACTATGTTCATATCCTCAGACTCCATAACGACGTCCGACATAGTTTACAATGTTAGTGCCCCAGAAGTTTTCACCAAGACATTTAACTCTAAAAACCCAGCCGTTTCTTGGCGTCCGGCAGGCTTTCTCCCCCTCCAGTAATCACATTGCCAATGATAAATGGTCATTTCCAAACAACCGATGGTCAGTAAGATATAGGGCAAATGGGATCCCGCCATTCAAAATGATTGCCCGAAGGAATCGTTCACCTAAGGATTGAGACAGAGCTACAAAATACCACGATTTATATGCAGTGTGGATAGGAGTAAAATACAGGGAATTGATATGGACAAATTGAGACAATTGGCTTTGGACGTATTCCGCTCGACGAATATAAAAATTGACAGAAGGTTGACGACCTAATTTCAGTTGATGGCTTTTCACAGCCCAAATGGAATTTGTAAGTTAGGTTTCTGCTATGCACCCCGGAGAAAGAAGCACGTCCATATATAGATATATACATATATATATATATGTGTGTGTGTGTGTGTAGGGTTACTGAATAACGTTTGTTGGCAGCAGGATGGCACACCTGTACATTCGGCGCAATCGGTTCGTGCCTACCTGAAGGAGATTTTCGGTGGAAGTTGGATTGGTCTCAAAGGACCAATAAAATGACCTGCGCGATCACCGGAGCCAAATACCATGAGTTTTTTCCTTTGGGGATGCTAGAAGCAGAGTTTATAGAACAAAACCCAACAGCCTGCATGAAATGGAAGAGAATTTTGTAGATGAACCTAGACAGATATTTTTGGAGACGTTGCAGATAGTGCCCGCCAACACCATCCGGCGAATGCTGCTCTGTAGCCAAAACGACGGACGGCACTTCGAACACATAATTTCTTGATATTTGCCCACATTACTGACATTTCACGTATATACATGTAAAGAAATTAATCAATGTATGTTCTTCATAGCACATGAGAAACAACATGGAAGGCCGGATTATCTGTACAAATAACACTTCTCTGGCTGCCAGGGCAATAGTTTGCATTCATGAGTAATGATGTAACTAGTGCTTCGGGGTGGACTGAAATGTAAGAGCACTGTCAAGTCAAGTTAAGATAATAACTTGTTTTTATGCACCCACGCTAAACACATAATATGCTCCTGGCGGTATGCTTCCCTTTAGCAACAAAAGCGGCTTACTAAAAGCCTGCGGGTTTGTTGGCAGCCAGTTATGAGTCGATGGCTACTTTTGTGGCGATTGTCTTTTCCATGTGTTGCGATAGTAATACGGCGCCCATCGACCGGTCATCACATACGGCCAAACTGTTCTCAATCGCTAGCACAACGAGCAACTAACCACCTCGCAGGGAACCACTTTTCTGGCTTTTTCACCTGCGTGAAACCAGACTACCAATCGATCGAAGCAAGACATGTCGATTGCATCCGGGATGTTTAACTATTCTTCACTTCTCACAGCCGGACAGCCTGGGTTCCGTTAATGTTGCCCTGTGATCGAAGCAAGACCAGTCGATTGCGGCTGTGTTGTTTGGCTTACCTTCACTACGCACAGCCGAACGGCTCGGTGTTCCATGCGATCCTAGACACTCATATCCTGTCTAGGTGCCCCATCTCATCTCTGTTATCAAATCAGCGCGTTGGGGTACGTCAGCACCTCAGAGCAATCTCTGACAGCTTCGGACTTAATTAATAACACACCATGAATATATATATATATATATATATAGGTCGTTTTAATATTTATGTCCGGTATTCGGGAAGCTTGAGTACCGAGCGGGGAACAAACCTCGGCTTACCGTCGGCACGAAGTTTATGGTGTACAAACCCCTTGTGCTGTCCGTTCTTCTATACGGCAACGAAACTTGCTTGATGTACCGGCGGGATTCGCGATATCTCGAGCGGTTTCTTCAAAGGTGTGTGCGATGGATTTTGCGCATTGTTTGGTGCGACAGACTTGCGGACACGGAAGTGTTGCGCCGAAGTGGAATCTATGCCGTGGACTGTGTACTTTTGCTGAGACACCGTAGGTGGCTCGCTCATAGGTGGCGTATGGATTCGATGCGGCCACTGAAGCAGCTATCATATGTTCAGCTGATCGTGGGGAGGCGGCATGTGAGAAAACCTATGTTACGTTACCAGGACATGACCAAAGTGAAGCTATCACGTTCTAATGTTGATTGCAGGTCACGGGATGCGAAGGCGGTTGCTCGAGGTGCACGGCGCGATCTGAACACGAAGGCCCTTGCACATCGGCATCCCCTTTTTCTTTTCCCCTGTACACGATCTTTCAGTTCATATTACTTCAGCTCAGGTTACCATAACAGCGATTGTTTGCCAACCAAATCGTATGCCCCCGTGCAATGCATTCAACATCAGGTGTAGGAATTGCGCCCGCTACTCGACCGGTACAGAGCGAGATACCCGAGCGACACAGGACACTGATCGTGACGGAACTCACGCACTACGTGATCCACATTGCCAAACTTAGCGAGACTTGGATCGCTGACCAAGGCAAGCTGCATGAGACTGGTGCTGGATATTCTGCTGGGTGGGGAACGCCATCTCATCAGCAGGCGAGCATGAGGTAGATGTTGCTCTATCCGACAGCATAAATGACCGACTGGTGACAAAGCAGACTGCGATCAGTCTACACTTACTGACACTTCGATTGTGACTTTGCCACTTGTATTAGCTCGCATGGTCCCATCTTGTGTTAACCTGATGACACTTGGGATCAGTTTTACGCTCACTTATCCCCCGCCAAACGGTCTGTGCTGAAGAGCGACTGGTTGTTCCTGCATTAAAGCGCATGTTAAGCGTGAAGATGCGATGTGGACAAACATAATCGGTCCGTGTGATACTGCCCCAGTTAATAGGAACCTAGAGGGGCTGCTCTCAATGTGGCTCATTCACGGTCTGAAGGTCACGAACGCAGTATAAACGGGGTGCGAGTGATATGGCTACTTGGACGCACCCACGGAGTGATCAGGCTCACATGATCGGCTATGTCATCGCACGTCAGCGTGACCTGCCTGAACTGCGCATGACTCTTGTACTGCGTTGCGCTGAATGTAGCATCGAGCACAAGAGGTGTGGACCAAATTTTGCATATCTTTTCGTAAACCAGTATCTTGCTCAGTTGCCGTAGATCTGAGAAAATTCTATGTTCCTTCTTTGGGTACCATCGAGAAGAGAACGGAGATGAGAACTTGATGGCTACCTGCCTTTGCGATGTCCAGTCTGTCGCCCCAATGAGCGACCTCTAGCACAACTTTCGTGAGCAGGTGAAGGCTGCTACCCAGGATACCATCTGGCGCCTAAACTGTAAGCTACTCGGTAGGCACGATGACGACGGTGCAACCGTTGGCACGACAGTGCAGACGAAGAATGCAGCTTTCGCTGCATATGTAGTGGATCCTGTCAACTCCGAGAAGGAAAGTCATTTTCGCAAAATTAGACGGCGTTTGGAGGGGAATTCTGTCGCATCAAGAATGCATGATGGCCGAAGAAGGTGAAGCAGGTGAAATGCTACGACAAACGCTGCTAACATGGAAATTCTCTGACTTGTTGAAAGCGACATATGAACCCAGGTTGCAGCCGATGAGGACTCTGCTGGATGACACTTCAGGCCCTGCCTGTACATGTAAGGCAGACTTAACGCAGGTCTGGCCAACGAACGTTAATGGTATTTTGAACAACAGTTCAAATAGTGACTGGGCTACTTCACACGGGATGAAACAAGAGATGAAGATGTGTCATTTTTACACTCCAACAGTGCTTGAGAAGCCGACAGCACTAGTTCAGCTGCGATACGGCAGTAGCGCCGGAGAAGACGGGATCTCACCTGAGGTATTGGAACATGGTAGACACGCGTTTGTAAATACGCTGTGCCACTTGACATAACGAGTGCAGATTGAACAGGAAGCAATGGCCGAGCTGAAGGATGCCTTTGCGCTACCACTGTACACGAGCGGAGAAAGCAAGCTATGAGGCACGAGGTATCGTGGCATCAACCTGCTGAGTAGTGGTGGTAAAGAGATCGCACAAATCCTATTCAACCGACTTCTCACCCAGGTCGTTGAACCGAACGTAGCGAAAGAGCAATGTGGATTTTTTCCGGGCCGCAGCGTCAGATATAGTGTTCGCGGCTCGCCAGGTGCACGAGAAATACTTTAAACGACACAATCCATTATACTTGTTGTTTGTCGACTTTACCAAGGCATTGGACAAGGTGAATCGAGAGGCACTATGGCTGTTGTTGGGTAAGATTGTTTCCTCGGGTAATTTGATGACTTTAAATGAATGCCTGCACAGTGGTATGTGAGAGTGTGCCGCTATGTGGACAATCCACGGATAACTTTGATGTTGACTCTGCTGTAAAGCAAGGCTATTTCTCAACTCAGGCCCAGTTTAATATCGACCTTCAAGCATTGATACGTTGTGGTTCGGATGCTTCGTGTTCTTACGGTGTCCGTGTGGAGCACCGTATTAATGGTGGGTTTCTGAACATCCGTCATTTATTAGCCAGAATCATAGTGTGTGAGTAAACCATTCGTATGTTTCTGTTTGCTGACGGCTTTTGTTGTTTGCACATAGCGAGGATGTGTTGCAGCGCAAGGGGTCAGCTCTCACTTCGACAGCCGCCATGTTCGGGCTCATTCAAAACACGAACAAGACCGTTTGTCTTCGCCAGACTGCAGCAGGAATAGATTTCTTTTGTCTGCTCTAAATCCAGGTTGCAGATATGTTGGAAACGGCACCGAAATTTTGCCATCTAGGGACAGTTATCTTAACCGAACTACAGATGACGAGTGAGCTGCGCAACACGTATTGAGGACGGCTGCTGCGTTGGCAGAAAAAGGAAACGTGTGTCGTAGAATCTCCAGCTCTCCAATGGAAGGAGACTGATAATGTACAAATCTATGGCGCCCTTCATTCTTCTACACGGCAGTGAAAGGTGGACGACCTACCGCAAGGACTTCAGATATCTGGAGTGATCATGTCAACAATGTCCTCGATGGATTTGGCACATCGGTTGGTGTGACCGTGTTGCCGACACGAAGTGCTGCGCGACCGTGGCATGTTTGCCGTGGAGTGCACACTTCTGTTGCTGCATCTGAGATGACTATAGCGTCAGCCGAATGAATTCGATGAGGATATCCAAACAGCCTATGTATAGCCAACTTGGTGTAGGGAAAGGACATGTTGGTAAACCGGACTTACGTTATATGTCATGATCAAGATGTGTTTATCAGGTTCTGGGAATCATAGGCCGTTGATCGGCACGAATGGTGTGTGGTGCTGAAGATGGCGAACGCACAGGTGTAGCGGAAAGCACTGCTACATGCAGAGGAGGAGCGTCGTGTACGGAAAAGGTAAGCGCCAATTGAGTCTTAGCCATCGCCGTCAAGCGCATCGTGCTGTAACCTGTGGTCACGAGAGCCTGGACCATGCGGGCTTGGCAAGCCACTAGTCTGACCTCTTGGGTTCAGCATTCAAATGGCAACGATACAAATGTTTACCCAAGCCTAATCAGCACAGCGGTTTGTAGGTGCGTTGCGTCCGCTTCCATTCGATTTTCTAACCCAGACCAATAAAGCGTTAGTTGTGCCGCATCGTCACTGCAGTTGGTCTGTAGGTGTGCCTGCGTGTTGCCTTTGTTGTATATCAGGTGTTGGCTGTTAATTGATATATTAGGTTCAGTTGCATTGTTGTGAATGTTGACAAGGTGTCTACACCTCGAGTACCCTCCACCTTGTCTAATCTAGCTCCAGGAGACAGTTGGTCGTTGCTGGAGGGGACGGATTGCACGATCCTACGTGCACCTAGGGCAGAGAAAACTAGGGCCCAAAAGCCGTCATTTGTACGTCTTGTACGCATGATTTTCCAGTCAGACAGACAGAAATGTTGCCGCTGTGCATTTTGGAGAAAGGTGAGCCAGCGCCGTTAATGGAACATGGTTCCCATCCACATGCTTCTTGGTCCTAATTCTCCCCATCTCCAGAAGAGTATTAGACAACAGTTTCAATGCACTTGGTTATCAGAAACAGAACGCATCCAACGAATTCATCAAGATTCGAACCCATGAGCGCAAGCTGCCTGCACCGCTAGTCAGCAGCTTGTGCCAATGAGTCACGGGCAGAGCGTCAGGTTGTCACGATTTGCAAATTAAGTGCAATATAGCACGTTTTATCAGATTTGAAAGCTGGTGCAAGGATTTATCATATAATCATTTAAAAATTCCCAGTCAAGTAATACATCAAAATGTCCGCCCTAACGGTTTCTAACTGTTGTCGTAAATATCTACTGTCAGAGGATATCGTGCCTTTCGGGGTCAAGCATTTCGTATGCAAGTTACGGAACTTGCATGAAGTTGGTGAGAGATACCTCGGACGCATGATCAGAAGTCTGTCAAAGCCGATAGCGGAACACTGCTCGGTCACATTACAAGCTGATACCACTAGAACTGTACACAGCTTCACTCTAGAACACCTAGTAGATAATAAACATGGCAAACAAACGAAAGAGGCCTTCAAAGTAGTGTATGTAGCATCAAAACGCTGCCCAAAAGAACTCAGGAAGCGCCTACTGGTCAGAACCGAAGAAATGACGATCAAGCAACTGGAGCCGGAACTGTGTAAATAGCGTGTACTTCTGCAGAGTTTAATCCTGTTGTGGCCCTAGCCTGACCAACTGACTTGTGGCATAGTGGTCAATCGTAGTGGGTTCAGATAGACATAGATAGCCACCGTTCATCCGGTCGCAGGATTCATGACTTCGCGTCCCATCGGCAGCAATAGCTACTACACAAATGATTGTGAAGCTACTGATTGTAATTGCTTGAGAAGATTTATCGAAAAGGAATTTCTTCGCAATTTTCTTATTGTCATCAGAATGGACATAATTTATGAGATGGGAGATAAGTCACGCTATTTAAGGTAACGCAGAATACGGTATACCTCTCTGAAATTAGCTAATTGTCCATATACCCCGAAAATCATCAGACGGCAATTTTAACCTGCTTGGGCATCATTAGTTGTGCGCGCACAACGAGTCCTTCGGGATCCGAACCCCTGACCATCAACGACTTGCACCACTAATCAACGGCTTATGGCGCTGGGCCACTTTTGACTGCGTCGGGTTGTCATTTGTTACAAGTAAACTTCGATGTAGCGTGTATTACCCACAACCGCGATGCAAGTTCTGAACGTTGCGGAGAACATAGTTGGCCCCAAACACAAAATATCCACTGGCAGTAACTGGCTTATATATATATATATATATATATATATATATATATATATATATATGTATATATATATAGGAGGTACAGGTATTGTGCCATCAATATCATGGCGGAATAAGAAAAGAGGATACGAATAGGAAGAGAAAGAAAAGGATACCATCTTACTAGTTTTTCCACGCACTGTTTTTGAGATTTTATTTATTTGTTTTAGTGGAAAAGGGAAGGAAATCATCGCAACATGCAGAGATACACGTCCACCATTAACATCTGTCCTTAGCCATGAATTCTAGTGTCCCCAACTAGCGACACACTGTGTCTCTGAAATCGCAAAAATGAAGTCGAGAACAACGGACTGAAGCCAGATGTTTCGTCCGCTTTTTCAAGTGGCTTTCCCATGTTGTAGGTTGTCCACCGTGCCATCTCTTCCAGTCCTGTCTATTAACCATGAACAATGCCCGACACAGAAGACGATGAGCGGACATATGGATTACGTGTCCAAGCCAACGTAGTTAGCCCAGCCGGACGAACTCCTCGAGCGAGTGGCTGCCTCCACCGAAGACACCCTCACTAACTTTCATATTAGTTACGTGGTTCAGCTACCACACACGGGCAATGGATGGCCAGCAGCGGTACTCAAAGACGGAGGGACGCAGCAGGTCAACAGTACAAACAGGCAGTCTCACAAACTTGCAACGGCACAGCGCAGATAGTCACACAATAAACCGTCCTTTGATGGATAGACCGATGTCATGGCGGCGCCACAAGTCCCTCAACTTAGAGAAAGCAAGGCGAGCTCTTGAGATACAAATTTTGCCAATGGTTGGGCGAACCTTTTGCTGTATTCCTTAGGCATATTATGTAACCAGTTGTGAGCTCCTCGCATTAACTTCTAAATTAGATAACACGCGCTGTAGTACAGTCCATTCGCATCTCATAACAATCTGACACTCTCCCCGTGGCGCAATGGTATAGGCTGTCAAGTAGCGGTGCAAGGGGCAGGTAAACATGGGTTCGAATCGTGATGGATTTGATGGATGCGCATTACTGATGATAATCAGACGAATTGAACACGCTGTTTAATGCCCAATAAAATACTGGCAAAGTAGAAAAACATGTCTGCCGAATTTCTATCTAAAACATGTATGCTAACAAACTGGGAAGAGATAGCAGCCTATAATTTTATGTTCATGTGTCATTTGTGCAGAGATATTCCCGCTTTTCCATGCCGACGAACAGAGTTGGCTAAGTGGAACGCACCAGGAGTTAATGTCGTGACGATCTAACTCGCAAAGCACCGGAACGGTAAACCTTTACCATTGCCCGTCAAACTTACAAAATGTTACAAACTATTAAAATACCCAACGAACTTGAGTAATGCAGCACAGAGGTCAGAAACGCTTCCTGAAACGTCCAATTAGCACCTGAATATGTATACCTATGACAATTAGTTTACTCATGTGCCCTTTCGGTATTCGGTAAGAGTCCACATAGAAGTCAATGGTCAACAGGTTTTTCATTCGCCTTCCACTAGGTACTCACTTCTGGTTATAGTGACATTTTCTAAGCTCACACTGACTTTGACACAGCGAAGAACTTCACTGCAGAAACTACGGGCCAACGCAGATATCCCCATGATCAGAGACGTTGCTGTTGATTGGCTGCGACTGTTTTTTCGTTGCAACTACAAAGCGGACCAGACTTAATCACACTTATCTTTAAAGGTTACTTCCCAATTCACAAGTTGAGGACTCGCACGCTTGCGTAAAACTCCATCACAGAAGAAGGCCATTCACCATACGTAGACCCGTGGTTCGCTTTCTGGACCAATTCTATTTACCCGAGAAGTCCGAGCACGATTGAAAGCAGTCGTGGGACGCAATTTTAGGAACAAGTAGACTCCAGAATTCGGCCAATGCATATACGATCCTACCCTACGGAGTGCATTAAATCGCAGTCCATGTGGGGATAAACACTGGAACTCTACACAGAGCAACTAGTAAAAATCAATTATTCTACCTCGTTCATCTCTATTTTCTTGACTTATTCACTGCTGCTGCAAGCTTTCTCATTTCCGCATAAAATATCCGCAAAATGTAGCCGTTCACAGGTGCAGCCCACTCACAGCTGTGATCCTTCTCGGTCTATTTTCAGTAACATAGAGGCCACCTGGCTAATTGCCCATCAAAGTCCCGCAAATCTTTGTCGCAGATGCCTTGGCGATTAAGGCACAGAGTCAAACCACCTGCATACGCTCACGTTTCTTTCTAGGATTAATTGGGGACAATGTTAAGAAGAAAAATCCTTCTGTGCCATGTTAATTTTTCACCGGATACCCCATAGCCGCCAAGAATTCCTTGGAATACTCAGAGCACGCGTAGCTAAGGCGTTCTGTCTGGTGACCTTGGCATAGCACCAAACGAAAAAAGCCAGTAAAAGAGTGCACCGTTAACAGGAATGAGCAGTCTTTTTAGTAGCATTCTTGATTAAGTTGCCTAACGTTTCCGCCAGCAACAATCAGTAAGGATGCAGTACGCCGACCAAGGCCTATGTAATTGAGCAGTTGTCCGACAATTGGAATCTTGGCGAAGCTAACTGAGCTTGACATATCAGAACCTTCTCAGCAAGATAGCGGTGCCATGCATTGCAAACAAGTGGCTTAGGAAGCTGTGTCCAACACGGGAACAGATACAGTCGGGTATCACGACAATAGATGAACCTCTCAACTCCGTTTTGTTCTACCGCCATGAGGCCGGCATAGCGCATGATTTTCACACACTGTTACTGGTCTGTATTCGCTTAACCGAGTTCAGAAGAACTGTGAAACTAGGAATATAGATTGTATGTTTCTTGTGATGCTTAACTATTTGCCTCCCATTAATTTTCGGCTGGAAGATGGTGATATAATTAGATGACCGAGGAGACAAAGAGATCCAATGCGAACACCCGTCTGAGGCAAATAGTAGTTTAGATTGATTCACCTGCAGGTCGCTACAAGGTTAACATGCAAAGGAATGGATAGCGATTGGTTCAACTGTTTGTTTCGAAGTAATTCAGTCAGCGGTTAGAAGGCAAAACGTCGCCGCTGGCTTGTTTCCGCAGATCGATTTGTGGCTACGCAACTACGCTGCCTGAACCGAGGTCTGAATGACGGATAGGTTGATGGCTGCCCAGTCAAAGCAATGAGAGGGGTTCAATAATTTTATTGCAAAAGCCTCCGCTGTGGCGAGCATTGTTAACAGCAAACATTTCGATGTGTTTATTTGAACCATACAAACCACAGCAGAAGAATGCTGGAATTTGGCCTGAAGACTTCATTGGAACAAGTGGGACCAAACACAGATTGCGCAAAAAAGTAACCGACAACTCGGCATATATATATATATATATATATATATATATATATATATATATATATATATATATGGCGGCATCAGTATCCGGATTTGCCTGTCAGTGTGTCCAGCCACAGGACGCATGCGACTACAGAGGGACCATGTTTGGTACCATGAGTGTGTGTCAACCAAGTGTTACACCACCCACAGCTCCAAGCACGCACCTAATATCCAGTGTAAACCTGGAGGAATAAGACCGGGTGGCATGTGGATGGGAGTCATTTTTCATTAAACGGAACCGGCCACAGACCTTCACAGGCAAACAGAAGCTAGCTGTATTTGGGAAACAGGCACACACAAGGTGGTGGCTAACCCGTAGTCTACTCTAAACTGAGTGCATAGAACCACACTTGGAATCTGGCATCGACCCAAGGACCATGTACCCCTACAGCAAAAACCAGCTGTCTTCTGGAACCAGTATGGGTGAGGTAGTGAGTATTAGAGAGGTAAGCACCTTGTCAACGTGCACATCAAGAGTAGCCACACTGGGAATGTCAAACAACAGCCAAGCACTTAAGATGAAAATAAAAAAAATAAAAATCTCGAAGAAAGCATACGAAAATGCTGACGTTATTATGCCCTAAATGAGCAAGTGAAATAAATTGGATACCAAGAAACTGCAATAACTAAAAAATGACAAAAAATAGATGCTACAAAAGAGCCAAAGCCACGAAAATGTTGGCACAATTAACAACAATTATTGAAGGCAAATTGTGCAAGTTCAGCTAAAAGTTAAAGCAAAAAATGATAGGAATTGAGACACCATAGTAAACAGATAATTAGACTAAGACAGCACGAAAGTATGCGGTTAGTAAATCGAATTCAGCTTACCGACAAAAGCTCCGCCAGTTCTACTGAGGTTCAGAGCAGGGGAAATCGACTACTCCATGCTGCGCAACAGTAGCCTCAATAGTGGCTCACTAGGCCTGCCTGACTCAGGCACTCGCGACCGCATTTACTAGAGTACCATGAGCTCCACGCACACGGAGTACACTCCTTCTGCGCCTGTCGCTTCCGCACTTACCGCTTTCTCTCTACATACACGAGGGCTTTCTCTTGCACATCGGCAACGGCCTTCGTGTTCACATCGCGCCGTGCACGTCGAGCAAACCGCCTTCCAATCTCAAGACCTGCAATCAAGATTAGAAAGTGAAAACTTCACTTTGGTCATGCCCTGGTAACGTAACTTTGGTATTCTCACATTCCGCCTGCACACAATCAGCTGAACATATAATAGCTACTTCGGCATCAGCAACGAATTCATACGCTGCACATGACAGAACCACCTCAGGTGTCTCAGTAAATGTATGCGGTCAATTGCATACATTCCACTTCGGCGCAACGCTTCCGTATCTGCAACTCTGCCGCACCAACCAGTGCATAAAATCCGTCGCACACTTTGTTGATGAAACCACTCGAGATATCGCGAACAGACCAAGTTTCTTTGCCGTATAGAAGAACGAAGAGCACCATGGATTAGTGCACACTCAGCTTCGTGCTAACGGTAAGATGATGTTCGTTCCATACTCCGTACTCAAACTTCCCGAATGCCGCCGCTGCCGTCGACACGCTTAATGAAGCTCACTGCGTAGCAGCTGGTCAGTCGAAACCATACTCCCAAGGTAACAGAAGCGGGAGCTGTATTCGAATACGAAATCACCAATGATGATTTGCGGCAATATTGAAGATTGCACCTACGGTGAAGGCTGAAAGAGACAGCCAGTTTTACTTGGGTTGATTGTGAGCCCGAATTTGGACGCTGTCGAAGGCAAAGCACTAGTCATGTGCTGCAATTCACCTGCACTGTATGCAAACAACGTGCAGTCGTCAGCAAACAGCAACATACGGATAGTTGGCTCAAACTCTAAGGTTCTCGCAACGAAAAGACGGATTTCAGCATCCCACCATTAATACGGTGCCCCACAGGAACACCGTAAGCACCAACAGTATCATAAGGAAAGGATATCACTGCATGAGGACAAATATTAATCAGGGCAGAAGCTTTGACACAGCCTTCCTTCACAACAGAGATAAATGAAAGTCATCCCAGGTCTCTCCACTCAGCCGCGCAATCGCCCGCATTACACTGTGCAGACATTTAATTAAACATACAAATTTAGTCCGACAAACAAACTTACCCAACACCAGCCACAATGCCTCGCGATTCACCGTTTCAAATGCCTTGATGAAATCAACAAAAATCGAGTACAATGGCTGATCTGGTTCTCTGAATTTCTCCTACAACTGAGGAGCCGCAAAAAACAATATTTATGGTGCTGCGACCCGAGCGGAATCCACACTGCTTTTCCGGCACATTAAGTTCTACAAACTGACTGAAGAGACGGTTGAGCAAGATTCGGGCAATCAACTCGCCCACAAACTCAAAAAGATGATGCCACGATAATTCGCGCAACCTTGCTTGCTCCCTTTACCCTTGTACAGTGGTAGCACAAGAGAATCGTTCAGCTCAGGAGGCACCTCCTTCTCGGTCCATACACGCTGCACCAAGGGGTGCAGCGCAGTCAACAACGCGAGTCCGTCGTGTTTCAGTAGTTTAGGCGGGATACCGTCGGATTCGGCACATTTACCGTTTCGCAGCTGAGAAAATGCTCTCTGCGTTTCATCGAGTGTCGACGCCTCCGCCAGACTCACCTTCACATTGTGCTGCTTCAGGTCGTTCAATGCAGGCCACTCGATCTCTGAACGGTTGTTCAAGAGGCAGTCAAAGTATTTCCGCCAGATCTGCATTATGTCAGCAGTTTGTGTGCAGGTAGCGCATGAACTACCATCGACCAGTGTCCTCAGCTGCTCCAATCGCGGTCCATACACCGCCCTCTAGAAGTCAAAGAATTCCATGTGATGGCGGCGTTCGCCGTAGCATATCGGCTGCTTCGCATTTTCCATCCACCAGGCATATTTAATGCGACGGTGATTTTGTGTCCGTCGCCGTAGAAGTTTGCGAAACTGACTCTTCTTCCCCAAGTCACTGGGGTCTGCTACATGGGCAGCAAATGCTGCATACTTCCCCGACACAAATGCGCCGATCATCGCATAGTTGTCATCAAACCAATCTAGTCGCTTACAGTTTATGCGCCCGATGGTCTCCTCGGCAGCAGCTGTCACCTGCTCGCGAATGTGGTGCCACAGGTCGCCCACTGTTGCTAACAGTCCACATTACACATGTGAGCAGCCATCGCTTTCTCCAGCTCAGTAGGTTTCGCCACAGTGCGAGGGAGAGAATGTTAAATTTACGCCGATTCACAGCGGGAGTGCAATACATAGATTTACGAAAATATATATACAGTTTGGTCTGCACCAATTTGTGATCAGTGCCACATTCAGCTCCACGCAGTACACGTGTCATGCGCACTTCACGCATATCACGCTGACGTACGATGACATAGTCGAGCAGGTGAGTGTGACCACTCCGTGAGTGCTTCCAAGTTGCTATGTCACTCGCACTCAGTGCAAACCGAGTGTTCGTGATCGTCAGGCCGTGAGTGGCACACAGTGAGAGCAGCCTGTCACCGTTCGCATTCGCTGAACCAACGCCATGCGCACTGATAACATCTGTCCACGCTGATGCATCACGCCCAACGCACGCGTTGAAATCACCCACAGAAATGGTCGGTCGCTCCTCGGCAGAGGCCGTATCACGGAGGATAGCTCAGTGTAGAACTGATCACGCGTGTAATCAGGGTAACACATGGTCGGACCGTACGTGCTTATAATGGTGGCAAGCTTACCTCTTCCGCGTTGTAGGCGAGCAGTAATCAGTCGTGCGCTGATGCCCGTTGGTTCACCCAAGAATTAGCCATTGAGGCGACCGGATATTGCAAATCCGACCCCATGTTCACGTGGTGCTGAGGCGGCCTTTCCCACCCAGTAGAAAGTGTAGCCAGCACCTGCTTCATGTAACTTTCCTTGCTCAGCGAGCCGAGTTTCACTGAGCGCCACAATTTCCATTTGGTAACGCGTCAGCTCCATCGCGATCAGTGCAGTGCGTCGCTCCTGGCGCTCGCTGGAGTTCCGGTCCAGTAGTGTGCGCACGTCCCAACACTCGATGCTGAGTGCTTTGCGCGCAGGCATACGGTTGCATTGGTGGGCAATCGCACGCGAGGTGGTCGTTGTGCTTCGGAGGTTTGTTGAGGGACTCCACCCGGAGCATTTGGCTCAATAGCATGAACCACAAAGCAGTGGGTGGTTTGGAGGTTTGCTTGAGGGACTCCGCCCGGAGCCTTTGGCTCAATAGCCTGACCCACAAGGCAGTGGAGAGCAGATCCAGCTCGGGAATGTGATTGCAGTGACAGATGGGGATCTGCTTGACGGCCGTCACACGCAGCGTTTGAGGTTCTGGAACGGTTTATATATGCTTTGCGACCGTAATTGGATACACACCTGCGACCACGGCCAGACGCAGGTGGAATTTTGGCGGGTTCGCACTAATTTGACCAGGGGCTGCCTGGCTTGAGGCGGGCAGTACCAAAACACTGAACACCCGGAATTTCCCTCCCACCATCATAGACAATGCGTGGCACTCGTGCTCTACGCCAATCGAGCTGTGAGCTTATAACCCGTAGAGCTGTTGTTTCGCCTGGTTAGGTTTTACGGGAAGTAAACCATCGACCACTTCCTAACCTCCGAAGAGGATAGACTAGGATACGGCCAAGTCGCCCAAACTAACAGGAGAACGAGTCGGGTCCTCAGCCAAAGCCTTCGATTAAATGAACACCCGAAAGGCAGCGGGTCTAGCACATGGTCAGTTCACTGACTCATGCGGGTTGGTGTCCTGGACCTTAGCAGGGGGAAGGGCGAAACCCAACTCCCACTCTGCGGTCGCCAGGAGAAGGAGTCCAGGACATGAGCCAATGGCGCAACAGTAGCAGCAGTGGGTAGACCATCTGTCAGGATCTAGCCACCATATATATATGGAGGGCGGGAGAGCCTATGGTGCGCTGAGGCTGGTGGTGGCTAGATCCTGACAGATGGTCTACCCACTGCTGCTACTGTTGCGCCATAGTCTCATGTCCTGGGCTCCTCCACGTGGCGACCGCTGGGTAGGAGTTAGGTTTCGCCCTTCTCCCTGCTAAGATCCAGGACACCAATCCACATGAGTCAGCTAACTGACCATGTGCTAGACCCGCTGCCTTTCGGGTGTATAATTAATCGAAGGCTTTGGCTGAGGACCCGAGTCGTCCTCCTGTCAGGATTGGGCGCCCCGGCAGTATCCTAGTCCATCCTCTCCGGAGGTTAGGAAGTGATCGATGGCCCACTTCCCGTAAAACCTAGCCATGCGAAACAACAGCTCTACGGGTTATAAGCTCACAGCTCGATTGGCGTAGAGCACGAGTGCCACGCATTGTCTCTGACGGTGGGAGGACACCTCCGGGTGTTCAATGGTTTGCTACTGCCCGCCTCAAGCCAGGCAGCCCCTAGTCAAATTGGTGCAAAACCGCCAAAATTCCACCTGCGTCTGGCCGTGGTCGCAGGTGTGTATCCAATTACGGTCGCAAAGCATATATAAACCGTTCCAGAACCTCAAACGCTGCGTGTGACGGCCGTCAAGCAGATCCCAATCTGTCTCTGCAATCACATTCTTGAGCTGGATCTGCGCCCCACTGCTTGTGGGTCAGGCTATTGAGCCAAAGGCTCCGGGCGGAGTCCCTCAAGCAAACCTCCAAACCACCCACTGCTTTGTGGTTCATGCTATTGAGCCAAATGCTCCGGGTGGAGTCCCTCAACAAACCTCCGAAGCACAACGACCACCTCGCGTGCGATTGCCCACCAATGCAACCGTATGCCTGCGTGCAAAGCACTCAGCATCGGGTGCTGGAACGTACGCACACTACTGGACCGGAACTCCAGCGAGCGCCAGGAGCGACGCACTGCACTGGTCGCAATGGAGCTGGCGCGCTGCCACATCGATATTGCGGCGCTCAGTGAAACTCGGCTCGCTGAGCAAGGAAAGTTACATGAAGCAGGTGCTGGCTACACTTTCTACTGGGTGGGAAAGGCCGCCTCAGCACCACGTGAACATGGGGTCGGATTTGCAATATCCGATCGCCTGAATGGTCAGCTGGTGGGTGAACCAACGGGCATCAGCGCGCGACTGATGACTGTTCGCCTACGACTCGGAAGAGGTAAGTTTGCCACCTTTATAAGCACGTACGGTCCGACCATGTGTTACCCTGATGACACGCGTGATCAGTTCTACACTGAGCTATCCTCCGTGATACGGTCTGTGCCGAGGAGCGACCGACTATTTCTGCTGGGTGATTTCAACGCGTGCGTTGGGCGTGATGCATCAGCGTGGACAGATGTTATCGGTGCGCATGGCATTGGTTCAGCGAATGCGAACGGTGACAGGCTGCTCTCACTGTGTGCCACTCACGGCCTGACGATCACGAACACTCGGTTTGCACTGAGTGCGAAGTGATATAGCAACTTGGACGCACACACGGAGTGGTCACGCTCACCTGCTCGACTACGTCATCGTACGTCAGCGTGATATGCCTGAAGTGCGCATGACACGTGTACTGCGTGGAGCTGAATGTGGCACTGATCACAAATTG